>JACEIK010001150.1:172957-314745 GCA_018107945.1 Datura stramonium
GTTTTACCCCGTAGTCCAGTCCTTGTGGGTTCGACATTCCGGTTCTTAAAAAGAGCCACTATATTACTTGTACGACCCGTACACTTGCGGGCTCATCATAGCCCGTATCCATTCCTCCTTACAGAATGACTCCAACAGAGGTTAAAGAGTTGAAGGAATAATTGAAGGATTTTTTAGATAAGGGTTTCACCAGGCCTAGCAAGTCCTCATGGGATGCTCTAGTCCTCTTTGTACAGAAGAAAGATGGTTCTCTCAGGATATGTACCGTCTACTGCCAGTTGAACAATGTCATAATAAAGAATAATTATCTCCACCCCTGGATTGATGACTTGTTAGACCAACTTTAGGGTGCTAGTTTCTTTTCACAGATAGACCTCAGGTATGACTATCATCAACTCAAGGTTAGAGAGTGTGACATTCTGAAGACAACCTTTAGCACTCGGTATGGTCACTATGAGTTTGTACTTATGTCTTTTGGACTAATAAATACTCATGCATCTTTTATGTATTTGATGAACAGGGTGTTGAAGCAATATTTGGATATGTTATAGATGTTATCTTCATATACTCTTGGAGTGAGGAGGAGCATGCCACTCATTTGAGGATTGTGTTGCAGACTCTTAAGGACCATCAGCTGTTTGCTAAGTTTAGCAAGTATGAGTTTTGGATAAAATTGGTTGCATTTCTTTGTCATGTGGTGTCTGGTGAAGGCATTAGGTATATTCTCAGAAGATAGAAGCAGTGAAGAATTAGCCTAGACCTATCACTCCTACTGACATTAGAAGCCTTTTGGGTTTAGCTGGTTGTTACAAGAGGTTCATAGAGGGATTTTCATCCATTGCCTCACCTTTGACCAAATTGACTCAGAAGAAGGTCAAATTTCAGCAGTCCGATTCTTTTGAGAGGAGATTTCAGGAGTTAAAGACTCGACTCACTTCAGCTCCAGTTTTGACCCTACCAGAGGGCATAGACGGTTTTGTAGTGTATTATGATGCCTCTAGAATTGGCCTTGGGTGCGTGTTGATGCATCATGATAAGGTGATAGCTTATGCTTCTAGACAACTTAAGACTCATGAGAAGAATTACCCGACACATGACCTTGAGTTAACAACAGTGGCATTTTCCTTGAAGATTTGGAGGCACTATTGGTACATGATGCATGTTGATGTGGCCTATGAGTTGGAGTTGTCGGTGGAGTTAGCTTCAGTGCATCCAGTTTTACATATGTCCTTGTTGAAAAAGTGTATTAGCGATCCAACTCTAGTTGTTCCAATGGAGAGTATTGGTGCAAAGGATAGCCTGACTTATGAGGAAGTTCCTATCGAGATTCTTGAACATCAAGTTTGAAAGTTGAGGAACAAAAAGGTCACTTCAGTGAAAGTCCTTTGGAGGAATTAGCTTTTAGAGGGAGCTACAAGGGAGGTCGAGGTAAATATGATGGCCAAGTACCCTCACCTCTTCCCTTCCATCTCAGTTCTAGCATGAGGTACTAGTTTCCTCCACAGTACTCTATTCAGTTCCATGTCAATTTCATTTCTATCAGTTCCTTTCATGTATTAGTACACATGCACGTTTCATGACTTTAGCTCAGTATATGTATCTCAGTTCGGAGTCAGTCACTCCATCAATATTTAGTCTATAGCTTTCAGTCTTGGGATTACAGCCCTTTTCCTATATTTTCAGCTTAATTAGTATCTATTCGAGGATGAACATTCCCAAAGGAAAGATAATGTAACACCCCAAAAGTACCTAAGGATAGAGCCAAGGTTTGGACTTTGATCATGAGGAAAAAAGTGGAAAATGTCTCAGCACGAGCCTTAGTACGAATAGTAGGTTCATGGTATGACTCATACCAGGACTTGTTGTGTGCTGTCCAGAGAAGTAGCAGAAGCCAACAAGGAAACCATGAGTGGCTCCTAAGATTTGTACCAGGACTAAATGAGTCATAGTTTTCATAACCTGAGCTAGGACCCCAAATTGAGACACGGGACATAGAACCACGAAGGGCTCTAAGCTAACCCATGGTACATGCATAACATGACTTAAAAGCATAATCAAGCGAAAAACAATGTGAATATGAATAATAGGAGGACTGAATATCATAAAGTGAAGATCAAATGATAACATCAAAACATTGAATCTCAAAGCTGAACATACTAGTCTATGTTTGAAAGGCCTCTACTATCGGATGAGTTGCTAGTACAAGCCCCCGGCTAAGTCCAAGTCTGAACTAAACTGACATAACAAGTCTAAATTGATATATGTCCTCGAATGATGAGGACTCGCCCAAAGTAGGGGATGAACTGGACTGAGATGGGAACAAGCTATCGGTGAGACTGAGCTGGATCACCCGAACCTATATCATGAGATGATATAGCGTAGAGTATGCGGTCAGTACTTGAAATGTACCGCGTATGTAAGATAAGTAAAACATGCTTAGTAAAATGTTAGATAAAATCATGCATATTAATCAAAAGATCATGAGAGTAAGAACTGTATGCTAAATGCCATGTATCCGAGATATACATAATNATTTTTTATACTAAAATGTAATGGAAGGTATATGTGATCCATTTCGCATCTTAGTAAAATGTTAGATAAAATCATGCATATTAATCAAAAGATCATGAGAGTAAGAACTGTATGCTAAATGCCATGTATCCGAGATATACATAATCATAAGATGGTTATCATAACTGAACATAATGACCCAATATTTAAAAATAGAAATCATATGACTTCTCATAGTTGAAATTGTAAGTAAAATCTCATAAACTGATCATTGAGTCAAACATACTAATAAACATAATATCATAAGTTATGAACATAAGTATCTAAATCATGAGGAACAATGGGAGAATCGTCATAACCACCCATCACAATAGAGCTTACATGATGCCCCAACTATCACACTCAAGTGCGCAGAGTCATCCAAAACCTTTCCAGGGCTAAGGACGCTAAGAAAAAATGATATGACATTAAGATGAGCTCCTTGGGGTAGTGGAAAACTCTCTTGAGAGGTCCCAAATACATATACCTATGTTGGCGCGTAGTTTATGAGATCAGGGAACCTCAGAACCCCAAGCCTACTCGGTGTTAGACATTATTCCCAAGACATGCATAGTGCTTATATATTCATATTCTCAAAACATATCTTGAATCTGAACATTGGGAGTCTTGACTCCATATCATATCATAAGTTGCATTGGGAGTCTCGACTCCAAATCATACCATAAACTGATTTATTAGTCTTGGCTAAAATTATAATAAGCATACTTAACTTACATGGGCTTTCCCAAATCATGAAATCATACATACTTGAGATATACTTCATAAGTCAAAATCCTGAAATCTTAAATTGAGAATTCATAAGCATTCATGCATACTAGATAACTCCTCATAATTGAAATCTTGGATCATAGGCTTGAATTTTCTTAAAACATGCATAGTAGGGCATAATTTCTAATAACTTGAAATCATAAATTTTTTAAAAAATTGAGTGTAAAATATACCCATTAGACTTAAGTCATACATTTGAACATGAAGGGATTAGACCCATAAGCATAACAGAGGTGGTTTCATAGAATTGGGTTAAAACCCTAGGAATCAATACACTTGATTAAGAACTTGAATTCATGAATTTGAGAAGAAGATTGGGCATGAGGGTGGAAGAAATCCCCCATTCATAGCCCTACATACCTAGGTAAACTGATTGCCGAACTAGTCTTGAAAGCCCAAGAGAATTGGGGAAGAAATTGAGGAGAATTCTTGTTTGATCTGGAAGGGAATTTCAATTCAATGCGCGCATGGGAGCCTAATGACTTAGGATAGGCTAAACCCTCTTAAAACAATCATTTTAGGGGTTTAAGATGATGTCATTAAAGAGTTTGGAGCTTGGGAAATTACAAAACTACCCTCGAGAATTCACATGAAAATCCTAACTGCCAGCTACAACGACCAAACTCAATGAGAGGAAAATGGTAATCCCAACTACCCTTGAAATTGATCATACATTCTATCAACATATCCTTAAGAGTCTGAATGGTCCGCTTAGCCTGACTATCTATTTACGGGTGAAAAGTTGTGCTAAGCTTTACTTTAGTACTAAGGCCCTTCTGAAAAGATCTCCAAAACTAAGAGGTGAACTAAGTACCCCTATCTGAGATAATGGACAAAGGGAATCCATGAAACTGAACTAACTCCTGAATTTAAATCTAGCATAATTCTCAGCTGAATCGGTGGTTTTGATCGGTAAGAAATGAGCTGATTTGGTCAACCGGTCCATAATCATCCATAAAGAGTCATAATGTCGGTGTGTACGAGAAAAACTTATTAAAGTCCATATTGATCTCTTTCCACTTTCAAGTAGGAATTATAATATCCTAAAGCTTACCTCCAGGTCTCTAATGCTCAAACTTCACCAGCTGACAATTCGAGCACTTAGCCACAAACTCCGCTATGTCCTTTTTCATGCCATTCCACCAATAGACTTCTCGTAGATCACGGTACATCTTGGTGGCACCTGGATGGATAGAGTACCAAGAGCCATGAGCGTCGCTCAACATCTGCTCTCTCAACTCATCTACAACTGGAACATAGAATCGACACTGATATTAGAGTACACCATCTCCCCCTGGGAGAAAAACTCCACCTTTTGATTCTGGAAAGCTTCATTTAGCTTCACTAGAATAGGATCCTCATCTTTCCTAGCTTTAACTTCCGTCACCAAGGAAGATTTCGACCCATTCTGAACAATCACATCACCATCCGTCGAATCCATAAAGTGAACCCTCAAACAAGAAAGCCTATGGACATCCTTCACTAACTCCTTCCTCCCATCCTCCAAATGAGAGACACTCTTTGTGGACAACCTACTAAGATCATCTGCCACTACATTGGCCTTGCCTAGATGATAAAGGACACTCATGTCATAGTCCTTGAGAAGCTCTAGCCATCTCCTTTGCCGTAGATTTAGGTCCTTCTGAGTGAATACATACTGAAGGCTTTTATGGTCCATGAACACATCCACATATACCCCATACAAATAATGCCTCCGAATTATCAAAGCAAACACCACGACTGCCAACTCTAGGTTATGCGTCGGGTAATTATTCTCATGAGTCTTAAGCTGTTTAGAGGCATACACAATGAACTTACCATGTTGCATCAGTACACAATTGATACCAACCATAGAGGCATCACAAGACACAACAAAATTATTCGTTCCCTCCGGTAGGGTCAATACTGGGGATGAAGTGAGTCGAGTCTTTAACTCTTGAAAACTCTTCTCACAAGCATCAGACCACTAAAATTTGACCTTCTTATGGGTCAACTTAGTCAGCGGTGCTAGAATAAATGAGAATCCCTCTATGAACCTCTTGTAGTAGCCATCTAAACCCATAAAGCTCTAATATCCGTAGGACTATCTGGTCTATGCCAATTCTTCACCGCTTCTATCTTTTGAGAGTCCACCTATACACCCTTTCTAGGCACTACATGGCCCAAAATGTTATCGAGTTCATCCAAAACTTACACTTTCTGAATTTAGCAAACATCTGGTGATCCTTGAGAGTCTACAACACAATCCTAAAATAAACGGTATGCTCTTCCTAGCTCTGAGAGTATATGAGAATATCATTTATGAAGACAATCATGAACATATCCAAATACTGCTTGAACACCCTATTAATCAAATCCATAAAAGCTACAGGAGCATTCATTAGTACAAAAGACATAACTACAAACTCATAGTGACCATACCAAGTCCTGAAGGTTGTCTTCGGAATGTCACTCTCCCTAACTTTGAGATGATAATCTTCGAATCTGAGGTCTATCTTTGAGAAGTAATTAGCACCCTTAAGCTGGTCAAACATGTCATCAATCCTGGGGAGGGGATACTTATTCTTGATTGTGACCTTGTTCAACTTCCGATAATCAATGCACATTCTAAGGGAACCATCCTTCTTCGGGAAAAAGAGAACTGGAGCACCCCATGGGGATTTGCTAGGTCTTATGAAACCCTTATCTTGGAGATCTTTCAACTGTTCATTTAACTCCTTTAGCTCGGCTGGAGATATTCAATAAAGAGGAATGGATATGGGTTGCGTATCAGCGAGAAGGTCAATACCGAAGTTAATCTCCCGCTCAGGAGGGATTCCTGGGTGATCATCAGGGAAAACCTCTAGATACTCAAATACAACAAGAATTAACTGGAGAGTCGGGGTCTCAAACACAGAATCCTTAACCTAAACTAGATGATAAACATAACCCTTGGAGATCATCTTTCTAGACTTAGGATAGGAGACGAAGCGGCCTACAGGCACAACTGAACTAACCTTCCACTCTAAAACTGGTTCACTCAAAAACTAAAACTATACCGTGCGGGTTCTACAATTTACCAAAGCAAAGCAAGGCTACAACCAATCCATTCCAAAGATAACATCAAAATAGGTCATGTCTAACTCTACTAGATCGACTGAGGTGACTTTTTGAAGGACTATGATAGGGCAATTTCTGTATAGCCGTCGATCTATAACTGACTCATCGATTGGAGTAGAGACTGAGAAGGGTTTTGATAGGATTTTGGGACTGACACCGAAATAAACTGCAATATAGGGGGTTACGAAGGATAATGTAGCCCCTAGATCTAACAATACATATACATCAAGATGGAATACTCGTAACATACCCATAATCACAATTGGTGAGCACTCCTGCTCCAGTCGAGATAAAAATGCATAGAACCTGTTCTGGCACTGGCCTCCACCTGCACTAGTGGATACACCTTGCTGATCTGAATGTGATGGTGGAGATTTTGAACTGGTGGCTGGGTCACGGCCCTACCATGGACCTGTCTGGCTAAAGGGCAATCTCTGAGCATGTGTTCGGGCTTCCCACACCCGAAGCACACGCCCGAACCCACTAAGCACTCTCTGGTGTGCCTCCTACCACATCTCCCATAAGCTGGAATGCTGAGCTCTCCTGACATTCTCCCCTGATCTCTAGAGCCGAATGCTCTACCCCTTTGATCACGTTTAGGTATGGACAGAACACTGGCTAACGACTGTTCTGGGTCGATGACCTCTGGTGAAACTGGGGTTGATGTCCACCACCAGGCCTCTACTGAGAATTCCAATAGCTCCCTGTCTTGGCCCTCTTGGCCCCTATCTCCTGCTCCTTCATCTGCTCCGCCTCTATCTGTTGGGCATATATGAACAACCGGGAGAAATCTATGTCATTGTTCAATATGGTGGTTCTACACTCCTTGACCAAGAAATCTGCCACTCCGTTCACAAACTTTCTCAAACGAGCCCTAGGATCCGCAACCATCTCTGATGCATACTTGGACAATAGGGTAATCTCCAAAGAGTACTTCTAAATAGTTCTTTTTGTGCTGCATCAAGTTGATGAACTCTACCGTTTTTGTCTCCCTCAACTCCCTAGGAAAGTACCTGCCAAAGAAAGCAGTCACAAACTCACCATAACCCACGAGAACTATTCCAACTCCTCTACTATCCTTCTAGTGATGGAACCATATGTGAGCAACCCTCTTCAGCTGATAGGAGGCTAAATCTACACTCTCTTCTCCCTTCACCCCCATAATTTGGGTGATCTTCTACACCTCCTCAAGGAACTCATACGGGTCCTCGTCCACCTTCGACCCACAAAACTTAGGTGGGTTCATCCTAAGAAAGTCTTGCACTCTCACCGTTGTTGAATTCCCATTTTGAGGAACATGGGCCATCATCTGCTGGTTGACCTGAGCGGTCATGGCCTGTGCCAACATATGAAATACCGCCCTTAACTCGGCATGAGTGACCTGCTAGAGAAAATGATTCACTAGTGCTGGTGGGGATTGCTGATGCCCATCTCTATTGCCATGTCCATGACCATTTCCATTTCTATTTCTTCAACCAATAACTCAGTGTGGAGGCATATTTCTGCAAACGCGTATAACACGAGTTAGAGGAATAGAGAGGTAGTTTATTACATGACATAGATCAAGAAAGACATAAAATTTCCTAGAACATCTTGTAGACTCTTCTCCATAAGTGTGGCACATTTCACACCATGGAAAAAACTCTACTTGACGTGTATTTCTGACATCCTGGGACACACTTCAACCTTTTCTGTGATACCAAATTTGTCACGCCCGAGCTAGGACCTCATATCGAGACATGAGACCTACAACCATGAATGGCTCCAAGCTAACCCATGATACATACATAGAATGACTTAAAATCATAATCAAGTGAAAAATAATGTGAACATGAATAAGCAGAAGCCTAAATATCATAAAGCGTATATTAAATGATAACATAACAACATTGAATCTCAAAGATGAACATACTTGTCTATGTCTGAAAGGCCTCTACTATTGGATGAGTTGCTAGGACAAGCCCCCAGCTAACTCTAAGTTTGAACTAAACTGACATAACAAGTCTAAACTGATAGATATCCTCAAATGATTAGGACTCACCCAAAGTAAGGGTTTAACTAGACTGAGATGGAAGCAAGCTATCATCGAGACTGAGCTGGATCACCTGAACCTATATCATGAGATATAGCATAGAGTATTCATGTGCTATGAGTTTACAACACTTTCGATGCTTAAAAATGAGAACATAACATGGACTTAGGTATGGTTATACGGATATGAGGTGTTTTTACTTTGTTTTCAAGGAAAATAGGTGTTGGAACAAAAATGTGCAAAAGTTGCAGAAAAGTAGAAAAAAGTAGTCAAGTACTAATCTCAGTACAAGCCGTACCAAGATTACGAGCTGTACTAATATTTTTGGAAAATCATAGAAGACTAGAACAATGCAAAGGAAAAGTACGACTCTCAGTACGAGTCGTACAATCCTGGTACGAGCTATAACTTGAGTTGTAGAATACTTCAGAGATATTTGCACAATGGAAGTATCCTGATACGGGTAGCACCTACAAATCATAGAATTTATCTACGACCTATACCAGGAGCCGTGGAAAACTTTAGTGATTTTTGGGACTTGGCAGTTCTCATGATACTGCAAGCTGTTACGAGTCGTAGGAGCAAGGTACGAGGCATACCAAGATACTTTTAGAAATCTTCAAAAGATGCCAAAGCTCTTAGAGCCAAACCATGACTGGATTGTATGACTCGTGGTGTCATGTTACAAGTCGTACCAGATGCCAACACTTAGTCACTTCTGCAGAATCCAAGGGATGTACGAGAACAAGGCACGACTCGTACAATCCTATTACGGGTCGTTTGACGAGTCGTAAGATGTGTCAGCGCTAGATTTGGTTATTTCCCTGTTAACTTAGGAAAAGGATTTTATTATCTGTACAAATACTTTTTAGGTATCTTTTTGGGGAGATACTTTCATAATTAGTTGTTTGTCAATTATTATCAAGTTTGTAATTAGTTTTTGACAACATTGGAGAGCAATTCTTGAGAATCATAACTTGGATTTCTTAATTGTTCTTGATTTTTTTCATCATACTTTCTTGCAATATTCAAAGTAGGTTTTCTTTTAATCATCATTTTAAGTATTTTATTATGTGTTTGTGTATGTATACTAATCATAATCTTACAACCATGGGAGGCTAAAACCTCCACAACTAGGATTGTGGGAACCATAGTGGATTAGCGAACTAGGGTTACACAATGTGATTCGAAACTAATGCTAAACGCTTGTATTGTATTCTCTTTATTTTGAATATTTCTTAGCGAAGCGCAACGTTAACACTTGCCCAAATTTTTTACTTGCTTGAACCTAGATAAGTAGAGATTAGGAAAAGAGAATTACAACAAAGCCTTAATGTTTATGATCATTGTATAACTTGAGCTGTGGTCGCAAGATAGTTAATTTGGAGCGAATTGATAATGGTTAACTTGAAATCACTCATGAGACCTAACCCGGTGATTGAGTATAGTCATTTAATAGGGATGAACCAGTTGTTTAGATGAACCCTAGTTATCAGCTCTACAAGTAAGCATTGGAATTGATCATGAGTGCAAACCTGAAGTAGTTATGAACCCATGGGGAACACTTACCCTAGTTAATTGCAAATCTTGATAAAAAACAATTGATTTTCACGCTTGTTTTACTATTGTTTTAAATACCAACATTTGTCTAGTTCTTATCATATTCCCTATGGGTTCGACCCTAACATATTTGTTGGGTTCTTTATTGACGACGTCCGCTTCATACTTTTCAAGAGTGTGAGTTTGAGCGTTATCAAGTGTGCAGTCAGCACTTGAAATGTACCGAGTATGTAAGGTAAGTAAAATATGCTTAGTAAAATGTTATGAAATCATACATATACATCAAAAGATCATGAGAGTAAGNGTTATGAAATCATACATATACATCAAAAGATCATGAGAGTAAGGACTGCATGCTAAATGCCATGTATCTGAGATATACATAATCATAAGCTGGTTATCATAACTGAACAAAGTGACCCAATATCTATAAATAGAAATCATATGACTTGTCATAGTTGAAATCGTAAGTAAAAGCTCATAAACTAATCACTGGGCCAGACATACTAATAAACATAGTATCATAAGTCATGAACATAATTATCTGAAATCATGAGGAACAATGGGAGACTCCTTACAACTGTCCCCATCACGATAGAGCTTACGTGATTCCCCAACTATCACACTCAAGTGGGCAGAGCCGTCCAAAACCTTGTCAGGGTAAGGATGCTAAGAAACCATGATATCAATATCAAGCTGAGCCCCTTGGGGTGCGGGAAAACTCTCTTGAGAGGTCCCAAATATGTATACGTACATCAGCGCGTTGTTTATGAGATTGGGGAACATCTGAACTCCAAGACTACTCGGTGCTAGACACTACTACTAAAACATGCATAGTGCTCACATATTCATATTCTCGAAATATAGCTTGAATCTGAACATTGGGAGTCTTGACTCCATATCATATCATAAGTTGCATTGGGAGTCTTGACTCCATATCATATCATAAGTTGCATTGGGAGTCTTGACTCCAAATCATATCGTAAACTGATCTTACTTGGCTATAATCATAATAAGCATACTTAATTTACATGGGCTTGCCCAAATCATGAATCATGCATACTTGAGATAGACTTCATGAGTCAAAATCATGAACTCATAAGTTGAGAATTCATTAGCATTCATGCATACTAGATAAGTTCTCATACTTGAAATCCTAGATCATAGACTTGAATTTTCATAAAACATGCATAATAAGGCATAATTTCTAATAACTTAAAATCATAAATTTATAATCAAATCGAGTGTAAATATGCCCATTAGACTTAAATCATACATTTGAACATGAGGGGATTAGACCCATACACCTAGCGTAGGTAGTTTCATAGAATTTGGTTAAAATCCTAGGAATTAATACACTTGATCAAGAATTTGAATTCATGAATTAAAAATACGATTGGGCATGAGGGTGGAAGAAATACCCTATTCATAGCCCTACACACCTGGGTAAACTGATTTCCAAACTAGTCTTGAAAGCCCAAGAGAATTGGGGAAAAATATGAGAAGAATCCTAGTTTGATCTTGTAAGGGAATTTCAATTCAATGCATGCATGGGAGCCTAATGACTTAGGATAGGCTAAATCATCTTAAAAAACTCATTTCAAGGCTTAAAAAACGTTATTAAAGATTTAACAGTTTGGGAAATTACAAAACTACCCCCGAGAATTTACATGAAAAACCTAATTGCCAGCTACAACGACCAATCCAATGGGTCATTATAGGATACAATGGGTCATTAGACCATCCGTTATTTCCTGGGGAAATTATGGTGATCTTTTGGTTCTCCAACTAATGACTAGATAGGACAATTATTTACTTACAACAATGACTCATCACTTCTTTCGTTGTCACCACCGCTTCTTACCTATCTTGCTTCCAAACTCCAGACAACGGATTTATACAACGGGTCGTTACTCGCCCCAACAGGTCGTTGCACCCTTTCATTTTCACTGAAATAGATTTGACCCCTTTCTAAACTCCGTTCAATGACCACTCAGGATGATCTGTTGGATCATCCAATGAGTCGTTGCTAGGCTTGTTATTTCTGGGGGGAACTTGACTGGATGCTTACAACGAATCACTCAACGATCCATTGTTTTCAACAACGACTCATTCCTTGAGTAATTTTGTGACTTTGGTGAAAATTTTATATTTTTTACAATTTCAACCCTCAGGTCCGATCTTAGGGGCTTTTGTGGTGTTACAGTAGTGATAGCCCATGGTAGGGGTTTCAGGGAAGTGCTCAGGAAATTTTGGGTAACTACGAGCTATGGTATGGCTCGCATAAGGTGGTACAAGTTGTTGTTGGTATTTGTGGTAAGGGGTTCAGAAAGTTGTCCAAGGCAAGATCAGAAACCACAAGAATCAGTACGAGTCATGGTAAGGACCTACAAGTCGCAGGACAAGCCGTAGCACTGGTTGGGAAGAATTCTAAGTACGAGTTCTTAGGGCTATTTTTGTAACTTTTTATGCTTTTAACTCCTAAGTGAACTTGTTTTAGGTTTCCTAAGAGTATTAAGGGATTATGTTTAGTCTAAACCATCATTCTTTTCAAACACCATAAATTGGAAATCATCTCTCAAGGAAAAGCTAAGGTTCTTCATATTCCTCTTCTCAAATTCTCTTAGGTGTAAAGTCTAAGCAAGGATTCATCAAGCCCAGGTATGTAGGATCATGAATGGGAGGTTTATTTCACCTTCATTGTAATACCCTAGAAGGGGGCTAAGAATAGATCCGGAATTTAAAGTTGAAAACTGCAGAAAACTTGGAATTTTTGCACCAGTATGACTTGAGGTATGAATCGTGGTGAGTACCTATGACTCGTGACTTGAGTCGTGATGAATTCGGGAGTCTGGGGTCATTTCATGAATGGTCCTACGTGTCGTGACGAGAAGGTATGACTCGTGGTGGAATTCCTAGGGGTGCCAGGGTGAGTCGTCATGGGTCGTGGTACAACTCGTAATATGTAGCCACGAGTCGTGGTGAGGAGTTATGGTTACGTATATTGGTTAGGGTGGATGGTACCATGGTTGACAATACGACTCGTAGGATTGTGGTACAATTCGTGGTATACCAGTCATGGACAAATTCAGAAAGTTGGGAAAAAACTGGTGAGGTGACCATGAGAGGTAACCACAAGTCGTGACTTGATGGTACGACTCGTGGTCGGGGCCAGATCTGTTTTTCAAAGAAATTTCATTAAGAGATTTTTCGTAATTCCTATGTTCTAAGGTCCTAAACCACGTCATTTTAAGCTTGTTTTAGAGGGTTTTTAGCAGGGGATCATCTATCTTAGGCCATTTTCTTCATGCATGCAAGGTTGAAGGCTTGAGGGGAGGAAATTGAGGAGAATTTCAAGAGTTTTCAAGGAAATCTCAGCTGGGCAATTGGGAAGAGTTAGGTTCTTTATTCCCAGGTATGTGAAATATGAGTAGATGCTTCCTTCCACACCCATGCCATTCCCTATCAAGTATGATTTATTTGAGATGATCAAGTGTAGGTTTTATTCAATTGTACGATTCTCATATCCTCATTCATGGGCATGATTAGTTTTAGTTGATATTGATGATTTGCTAAGCTTGGGTGGATTCTAACCTTATTTATTTTATAAAATTATTTTCTAAAATTGAATCTAGAACACCCATGTATGGATAGCTGCTCAGTGTTGATTGGATAAATCTGGTGATGATGGAATAAATGATGAGAAGAATATTTCAACCTTACACACGCTGATTTTGATGATGTTTCAAAAGTATGTGTGAATAAACCCAAGTATAGTGATGTTTTGGGTGATGCCTATATGATGTTTCAAATAATGATTTTCCCAATTTGAGCTTACCACATGGTTGAAATGAATTTCCCTCAAACTCTTATTATGAATCCTAGCTTGTGGTATGCTTCGAAGTAAAGCCTTTTATATGCATGATTCTTAATTGATAAGTACATTATCGTCAAGCTTTGTCAAGGACAATGTTAATATCCATTTCACATGATGTTGAGTCCATGTATGAATTTATTATGATCCTTGTCAATAGACAATGTCGAGCTTCGTTCATATGATGTTAAGTTATGCATGATTTCATTCTAAGATTTTCAGCATTGTTGAGCTTCATATTTATATGATGTACAATCGATGCATGATTTCATATTGAGCTTTGTCGATAGACAATGTTGAGCTTCGTCAATAGACGATGTTGAGCTTTGTATTTGTACGATGTAGAGCATTTCATATTATGGGAGAAGAGTTTAGCACCGAGCGGGCTAAGGGTCGACACCCTATGCCCCGGGCTACGCGCCAACGTAGGATGATACTTATGTTATTGGGACCTTCATGTGAGCTATCCATGGCCCGATTGGCCCTTGACGATATCGATATCATGGTAGCATCCATTTCCCTGGAAGGTTATGGAGCGGACTCTTTCCACTTGAGTGTGATAGTTGGGACCATATAAGCTCGATTATTGAACAAGTACAACTCCAGTTGATTGGGATGAGTAAATGACAACCTTCTGGATAGATTTTTTCCATGGGAGTTGAGGGAGGGAAAAGGTTGAAGAGTTTATCAACCTAAAAAGCGGGGAACAAAAATGATGGTTCAAGAGTATGTCTTTAAGTTCTTTCGAGTTGATAAATATGTTCTAGAGATGGTTTCCAAATCGGGGGCTCAAATGAGCAAGTTTGTGTCAGGGTGTTAGGTTTCATGGTCAAGGAGTGTAGGACTGCTATGCTTATCAATGACATGGATATCTTTCGACTTGCGATTCATTCCTAACAAATTAAGGAGAAAAAATTGAAGGAAGAGACCAAGAAAGCTAGGTCGGGACACTTCGTTTTCTGGTGAAAAGGGCCCAGCGGTGGAGATCACTCATAGTCCCATCGAGAGATCATCAACTCCAGCATCTTCATTAGCTAGCATCCATCCCTAGGAACCGAGATGATCGGAAGGGTAGAACAACATGCTCTAGGTCTCGGGAGTATGTTCGGAGGACATACATTCCCAGCTTGCAAGAAATGTGGAAGAAACCACCCTGGAGAGTGTTTGGTTGGCATGGATTCTTGCTCCAGGTGTGGTAAGACTAGTCATAGACTCTGTATGTGTCCATCGGCAAAACGAGGGTGATGGTAGAGGCTATCAGCCAAGCCACCTCTTTAGTAACTCCGCGGCTTGCCTTACATCCAGTAGGGGGCACCTCATCTAGTTCGGGTGTCAAATAGTACCAGAACCGTTTCTATGCACTTTCATCACGCCAAGATCGGGAGAGGTCTGAATGTGAGGTCACGGGTATGTTACAAATTTATCATCTTGATATTTATGCATTGCTAGAGTCCGGGGCCACATTATCGCCCATTGACCCCTATATTGCTATCGGCTTCGGTATCAGTCCTTCGTCACTCTCGAACCTATCTTAGTCTCTAGTCTTATCAGTGAGTCAGGTTTAGCATGGAGGGTATATAGAAACTGTAATACCCCGAAAGTCTCTTAGATCGGAACCCAGAGGAGTTGGCGGGAAAATAGGAAGAAATCACTGACACAAAGTGACTCCTCGGGTGACTCATCGGTCCCCAACGAGTCATGAAGTGGCTCGTGATAGGAGTGTTAGGCAGTGATGAGTATGGATAGGGGTCTTCACGAATGGCGCAATGAGTCATGGTGTCACTTCGACTCGTTGGGTGGACCGTTGGTTAGCTAGTGTGAGAAGGCGGTGATGACAACGAAAGGGGCGTGATGAGTCATCGTCTACCTTTAACGACCTGATCTAGTCCTCACTTTGGGACTGGAAGTGCTGACTTTCCTACAAACTTAGTAAAGGTGTTTTTGTACTTCCTAAGCTCTAGTCCTAAACTACATTGTTTTAAGTTCTGTTAGAAGGGTTTTAAGAAGGGTTAATGATGTCTCCCAAGCGCACGTGGTTGACAAGTAATATAGGACTATTAATTCCAAATATTGTACCCTCGGGGGACTTACATCCAAATTAATTGTTATAAGTTGTGCTTTGATTTCACTAATCTACGGAACAAGTAAAAATGAAGATTGTTTTGAAGCTAAATTACTAAAACTTCAAATGTAAAAATTAACTATAAATGAATGCAAGCTTGATTGTATTTCGATAATGATGACAGTCTAAGGAAATGGCACTTGGTTGGTTTCAGGTTGGGTTTCCGGATATAATTAAACTAGCATGATTCTTCCCTATGGTTGTTAGTTGCAAGTTACTATCCCATTTCTTGCCATTATCCCTAGCATCCAAGAACTATTTCATGAACCTAACGCCTATATCCCTATTGTCACAGGAGAACAATGAAACGGTGATTATGCCTACTTGTATTCAACTAAGCGGGGTTGAAGGGTATATCCCTATCCCCAACAACAACTTCCATACTATCACTAATGGATTCAAGGGTCTTTGGTCCCGTTTTGTATTGATTTTTAACCATTTTGATTCTCTTTCCAAAGTTCAATTGAAAATAGCGGACTACATACAAGGTGATTAGTCTTAAAAATAATTAATTAAAATAAATAAATAACAATAACAATAAAAGAAGAATCAAAACTATGTTTAATTATTCTTTCAAACAATCAACCATTCACCATGGCCACAACCCTAGAGTATGAGTTTAGCCACTCATAGACAAGCGGTGAAACAAAAACTTAGTAATCATCATGCGAAAATGCAGTAAAGAAGGGAAAACCTAGTTGTAGAACCTTGTATTCCTTCCAAATGGCTTACAAGATTTCATGAATGAACTATGGAATAAAATGAGTAAAGATTGCTTTCAAAGTAGTCGAAACTACTCAAGAAGTCAAAACCTACGTAACGATCAACTAGAGGCTTATATTTATTGATGAGCCTTCAAATGATGTACTGCCCTTTCAGACTTAGCTTAAAAATCAGCAGTTTTCCTCGAAATAGGTATGGCATGCCGCCTCCTATCTCACCATAGACTTAGTCAGAGTGCAAGCATTTTCAGCTCCGGATAAGTCTGCTTGGCGGGTGCCCGGCCATAACACCGGCTTGAGTTTTCCTTTTAAGTTTGAGGGCTATTGGGGGCGCCAACCATAGCACTAGTGTCACGCCCCGCCCAGAGAGGTATGGCTGGCACCTGGTGCCCTATTAGAACCTGGACTGCTAGACTTCTGTGCCTAAGAACATGGTGCCTAGGCGGCTCTAACTCAGATTCATGGAATCAACGGGCTATATAACGGTTGTCATCTGACCTCCGGCCAACTGGGTCAATAGCCACCTGTACTGTAACATCAATGGCAGAATCATTCTCATATAGGAAACCTATGCGGGCCGACAAGGCCACCATCTTTAATCTAGTTATATCTAACTCAATATAATGAATCTGAACATCTCACGTGACGGCAAGGCCACCACTACTATCTGAATAAGGCCCACACGACCAACACAATCAACAACACTAAACAGCTAAACAAACGCACGGCCCACACGACCGGCACAACTAACCACAGGGAGATATATATACACAATGCGCAAGCCTCACACATGAATGCGTAAGATGGTGGACGGGGCCTGAGCCTGCCGTATTATACAACAAAAGAAAATGAACTACCTCTGAATATCAAGCTCCGGATGACGGGAGGTGTGGCTATGCGCTGGCTAGGATCACGAGGATCGGCTCCTCATCTATGAGTACTGCAGGCCAAGTAATGCGAGGCGCCCCAAATGGCGTCGGTACCAATGGTACCGAGTATGAAAGCAAGTGATAATAGCGGAATATAAACAACATAACTAGAAACTCACGAGCATTAGAAGATATCTGAAAGCATGCCGGGCGATAGAATCACAAGCAGGCTTTTACGTGTGCGAGAATAAAGGCAGAACGCCACACATCGACGTGGCGATCTCGCTGTCTAGCTAATATTAACATATATATAACAAGCGAGGACCAATACCCATTACATCAAAGGCTAGGAAGGGTGCCAACCAACAAACAATCTAATACCCCTACCCAGGTCAAAGCCATCCAAAAATAAGTCCCTCCACTCGTCTACCCCCAACTACTAGCACCTCTACCGGCCCACAGGTCTCCGGCTCGGGCTAAGACCTCTGATATAAATAGCGTATGCGAGCCGGGAGGACTCGCATCTTTATGTCACATGGCTATGTGTGTTTGTATACATGTCTGTCCACACAGGCGCAAGCGCACAACGGGGTAGCTATCTTTGTTATAGCGATCCAGCTGAGTATGGGAATGCTCCATCCCATCTTCGTCCTACTGCGGACGGCATGCCCTCCTTGGAGTAGCGTATCCCTTCCCTCCCACGGTGGGTCGACACGGTTGCAACCCGAGGCGGTGAGGACGCTCAAGGGTGCCCTCATAACACAAACAAGTCTCAAAAATCAATAATCACATATAGCAAGCATGTTTGAACTGAAAATACTATTTGTATTCTGATTTCTCATTCTGAACTCTTTTACGTGTTATCACTGATTCTCATACGAATTATCTTGTATGCGGGATATCATCGGCTGTGGCTATCTTTGTCAAGGATATTATCGTATGCGATATTGCTTTTACTAGCACATTACGAAGATATATCATAATATTATAAACACTTGCTAAATTCAAAAGCACGCTTGCTAAACTCATCTTTGGACTCAATTATTGACTTCTGAATTCTTTCTTCTATATTTCACGCTATTCTTGTCTTGGATTACTAACTATAGAAGGTGGCTTTACATGCCTTCACTTCGGATTTTCCGGCGCGGGCGAAGATTCGGTCGTGCCATGGCTTTCTCCCAGTGCATTCATATATGCCTCAATTAGAGGAAGCGAATACACTAATGCAGAATAAAACATTACTTTCGATATATATATAGCCCCAATTTTGGCTTATGTCAGCAGTCGAGAAAACTCGCTATTTCTCAAGAAAGTCAGAAGGAGAAATACTCACTTTAGGAGCTAGGAGTATATTGATACTAGTTTGGAGCAATTCCACTTACCTTAGCTCGGTAGCACGACGATTCAGGCGAGATTTCACGAGCATGGCCCCAATACCTCGGTATCTAGGATTAATTCGAGTTTGGACCGCGTTTGGCGGCGTAATCGGACGGAATATTAGTAGGAGATCTTCGTTTTCCCCTTCTCTACGATTACTCTCTGCATTTTCTATAGGAAATTATAAGGAATTTTAATAAAAAACCGAAAGTTGGAGGCTTATATAGTTGGGACCTATAAGTGGCATTCTGGAATATAAGTCGCATTTTGCCTTGCAGCTGACGCGCCGACTTCGCTTGTCCGATCTTTCCCGGGCCTTTTTCTAGCATGTAGCAGACATTCTAAAACTCTTAACCAACATGCGAATAGGCCATCTACATGTCAAGAATTTATGGGGTGTAACATTCTCCCCCATTTAAGAACATTCATCCTCGAATGTAAACTTCTAACTATAAAGATTCCCATACACTCAACTTATTTCTAGATAGAATTTTGGCGAGTTTCCCTGTAATTGGACTATCTCAAAAACTGAAATGCGAGAGAAAAGTCAATCTGGTACTCCATACAATACTATGTATTCATCACATGAAAGATTGGAATCGAATATCTCATTTATACATATATTATAAGGCCTTGCATAAAATAACAATACTAACATACCTCTTAGTGACTAGGCTTGAAATAAGTGAGGATATCTGGATTTCATATCTTCCCTCTTGTCTCCCCAGTCATCTCCTCTCGGTTCCTGTTACGCCACGGTACCTTGACGAGCCCATGATATCTTTGGTTCTCAATCTATGAATGCATGCTGTCTAAGATAGCTACTGGAACACTCTTCATAAACCGACTCTTCCGTAACCTGGACATCCTGGACTGGGACTTCTGGATGGGTCTCCGATGCACTTCCTTAGCATAGATACGTGAAAAAGCGGATGAGCGGATTCTAATTGGAGGCAAGTTCAAATCATATGCCCTTGTCCTATCCTTGACAGATCTGATAAGGCCCAAAAAATCTCGGATTGATCTTACCTTTCTTACCGTCTCATCACCTTTCATGGAGATGCGCAGAAATACCAAGTCATTCACATCAAATTCTGAGTTATGACATCGATACGATTACGGAGGCTCACGTGCGGAGTCATTAGGCGTTCTCGATAGCTTTGCTTCTCCTCTTGCTGTTGAATAATATACGGCCCAATCAGCGTTGACTCTCCACTTCAAACCATCCAACTGGCATTCTGCACTTTCACCCATATAATGCCTCAAGGGCGCCATCTGGATGTGAGTGATAGCTATTATTATTAAACTCAATTAGCGGCAAATGCCAAGTCGGCTACCTCAAAATCTAGCACACATGCCGTAGCATATCTTCAAGCGTACGAATAGTGTGTTCAGCTTGTCCATCTGTCTGAGGGTTGAATGTTGTGCTCAAATTAACTTGCATTCCAAACCTCTACGAAATAATTTGTCAAATCTAGGCGTAAATTGTGCTCCTCTGTCGGAGATAATAGATCTTTAGACACCGTGTAATCTAACTATTTCTACGATATATGAACCAAGGCTTAATCTTCGGCGAAAGTAGCTTTCACTGGCAGGAAGTGGGCCTGATTTCGTCAGCCTGTCAACTATTACCCAAATGGAATCATGTCTATGTTTGGTACGGGGGTAACCTTTTTGCTACAAAGTCCATGTTCACTTCTTCCCATTTCGGCATAGCTATGTCTGAGTTAACCCGCACAGTTTCTGGTGTTCCTTTTTCCTGTTGGCAGTTAGGACATTGGGCTACAAATTCGGGTATTTCTCTTTTCATACTTAGCCACGGTAGATTTCCTTGATATGCGTGGTACATTTTCATCACGCACAGGTGGAGAGATAAGCGGGCGTAATGTACACATGTTGTAATCTCTTTGAGCCACAGGGAAATATCTGGAACATAGAGGCGGCCCTTACATCATAACACTTCATCCTCAGTTATCTGAAAATCTGGCCTTTCCTTGCTGAATTCTGTCCTTAAGCTTGGACGAGTCGGAAGATCTTCATGTGCCATTCTTTTACCTCCCAACTAATGACGACACGGTGTTCGAATTTACCGCTCTGTTGTCCTCCGTTTCTACTACACGAACGGCTAGGCTGGCTAATTGATGTATTTCTCTGACCAACTCCCGCTACTCGGGCTGCAAATACGCCAAACTCTATCAATTTACAGTGAGAGCATACTGCTCTTCATTGGCTTTCACGGGATGATATAAATATCCACGTCGCAATCTTTCAATAACTCCAACCAGCGGCTGTCGCAGGTTCCAGCTCCCTCTAGAGTGAAGATATACTGTAGGCTCTTGTGATCTGTGAAAATATCACATGGACGCCATACAAGTAATGTATCCATATCTTTAAGGCGTGGATCCCTGCGGCTAACTCAGTCGTGGGTAGGGTAATTCTTTCGTGTTTCCTCAGCTGTTTGGAAGCATACGCAATCACCACCTTACCATGCTGCATCAACACACAGCCCAATGCCTGATGCGTCACAATACACTGAATAACCCTCTGTACCTTCCGATAATGCTAACACTTGAAGCGGAGGTTAATACGTCCTTTAATTTTGGAAACTCTGCTCACATGCCTCTTGTCCACTTGAAACTTTACTTGCTTTTTGTCGAAACAGTCGAGTGCCACTATAGTGGAGAAATCCCTCAACAAATCTTCTGTAATACCTGACTAATCTCAGGAAACTGCGGACTTCTGTTGGAGTGGTAGGTCTAGACCATGTTTTGTTGCTTCTATTTTCTGCGTGCAACTTGTATACCAGCATACGACATAATATGCCCCAAGAAGGCTCTTGAGTTAAGCCGGAATTCACATTTGGAGAACTTAGCATATAACTGACGGTCCCTAAGAATCTGGAGCACTGTCCGTAAATGAGCCTGGTGGTCTTCCTCAGAGCGAGAATACACAGAATACTATCAATAAATACTATCATGAGCGAGGTCGGTATGAATGCGAAGGTGTTATTCACCAGGTCCATAAATATTGTTGGGGCATTCGTCAACGCAAAGGACATAACTAGGAATTCCAGAAATTCTTCATATCGGGTCCTGAGGCCGTTTTGGGAATGTCTCTTTCACGAACTCGTACCTGATGTATCCGGACCGTAAGTCAATCTTGGAGAAATATCGGCCCCACCTTGGCCCAGTCAAACAAATAATCTAATGCAGGAAGCGGATACTTATTCTTGGTGTAACCTTATTCAGCTGCGGTAATCTATACACATGCGGAGAGCCATCCCTTCTTTCTCAAAAATAGAACTGGCGCACCCCACGGTGAGTACTCGGCACGATAAAGCCCTTATCTAACGGATCCTTCAGCTCCTTTAATTCTACAGGAGTTACCAGGAGCCATACGATGCGGAGAGTTGATATGGGCTGAGGACCTGGTAGCAAGTCGATTGCAAAATCTATTTCCCTTTCTGGGGAGATACCAGGTAGCTCGTGCGGAAATACATCGGGAATTCATTCACCACCGAACCCGGAATGGAGTGTCGGAGACTCTACTAGAACATCACAGACCACTGTCTAGGTGGTAAATACATCCCTTGGCTCTCCAGCTTTTCGCTGAAGATAGGAAATAAACCTACCTTTTGGCGTGAGTCGTCACTTTGCCCTTCCACTCTCGCACTGCCTCCCTGAAAAGTGGAATCGGATCGTCTTGGTCAACATTCTACGTTGGCATATGCGGACCAGCAATTCATACCCATAATGGCATCGGAATCAATCATCTCTGGATTTCTACCGGATCTACGTAGTCGACGATTGCTTAGCCTCTACTGTACACCCTTGATAAATTCTGCTGGCTATATTAAGTCACCGACGGGTGTGGATACTGAGAAGGGCTGCTGTAATAATTCTGGTGCAACACTAAACTTTCAAGCCCGATAGGGTAACATAGGACAAAGTGGACCTGGATCAATCGATTATAAGAAGGGCATGAGAAAATAATCATCATCTGTTACCACATACGGAGGGCGCCTCGAAGTCCTGTCTCCCTGGTAAAACATAGGTACGGCTTGAGCTCGTACCTGAGCTAGAGCTCCTGATCTACCTCGGCCTCTCCCTGCGGAGCACGAGGGCCTCGCCTGCTTGAAATTTCTTGGGCTCGTGGCCTGCGGATCCCACTGTCCTGGCTATCTCGGCTATCTTGCCTTTAGTAGGACAATCTCTCTGTCCCGGTGCCCCTCCTGCCCATTATATATAACATCTTGAGGAGCCATATCTACAAGCTCCGATGTGAGGTCAGTGCAAATAGGGCGGGGTGGGGGTGTATCGCTCTGCTCCTCCTCTGTGAGGGTGAATCCACCGTTAGGAAGCGCACCGGACTATGACGCCCTCAAAGAAAAATAAATCTACCCTTATCTTGTTGAGGTGGAGGTGGGGGTCTAGGGGTTTGTCTGAAAACAGGGCCTGGGTCCTCTCTGGATCTCCCTCTGTCTCATCTGATCTATCCTGTAGTGTGCTCCCGAGATTATCTGTCTCTTGTCTGTTGCCGCATCTAAGGCCCGCCAATGAAGATGCAGCAGGCACGCACCGGGCATTATCCATATCTTCCCGTAATGTAGCTGTCATGCATGCCTCAATGTATTACGGGTTCGGACCCATAATAAACGGTGGACTCTGGATGGCATGGTGTCCACAAAGGGGCGGGAATGGCGGGCTAAGGTCAAACTATAAGGCATATTCTCGTACGCTCCTCGCCCCATGCTCCAAGTGCAAGAACTGATCCATCCGGGCCTGCCGTATCTCTCGTGCTAAGTAACGGTCCAGAAGGCCTCAGGAAAATTTGGACCGGATCGGAGGGAAACATCTCTCCCTCGAGACCTTTCCCAACTCTCGTACCATAATACGGCTATATCTCTCATAGCCGGAATACGCCATCTTAGCGGTGCAGCCCAGGTGTCACATGATGGCTGACGACTCTTTTTCACATCGGCGCGTCCGCAGAGGTATGCGGAGTCGTGCAAGTAATATAGTGGCTCTTTAAAGCAAGGTATCGAACCCACAGGACTAGACCCATTCCTCTAACTATCCATTTCTAGTGTGATCTTATATACCTAAAGTGTGGTTATAGACATTTTCGATTAAGATTAATTAAGTCTAAGTTTTGGTCAACGAAATATTGAATTCACCTCTAGGAGCAACATAGAGTTAAAACCCCGATAATCATGCGATACTACGATTTGCAATGGGTTAAGCATGGAACTATCAATTGTTATTTCACATAATTAAAATTGTCAGGTTTATGGTCTTTCGAGCCTCTAAACACAACAATCTAGCCTCGCTGCATCATTGTGAGCGAGGATGCTGAGCTTCTAGTGGGCAATCAATTGTATTTGTGGTTTGCGGGAAACGATTACAGGGACTTTCGTGCGTCTAACCATTTAACTTTAACTTAGCCTCACAACTACTTTGTTGAGTGATGCTGACATCCTAAGTTGGTCTTTCACCAACTCCCCGTTTGTCAGGCGAGCAGGTGTTAGGTATATTTCTATCCTAACACAAAAATCTATCCCTAGATACAAACATGCTCCTCACATTCTCATGTCTGACCTAGGTAATGCTTTCTCAAGCTATTACCCAAGCTATGAAATATGCTTTCATGGTGATCAATCATAAAAGCAACCAACAATCCAGAATGTAAGACAAAAACAACAATCAATAACTTAATTCCAAAACAATATCATAAAATCTCAATCATAATTCATAGCTTCAACCCTAGAGGGAAGAGGTTCTAGCCATTCATGTTCATAAAACTCTCTACACTACTATTAAACTACTCTAAACTACATACTTGCCTGAGTTTGGTTGATGAGAGAGGGAATTTGCCAAACCCTAGCTGAGTTCTCCCACTTTACTCCTTCACTCCTAGGTAGTTTTCGAGAATAAAATCGTGACCAAATGGAATTAGGAGCTAAGGGTCCTATTTATAGTAAATGGAGAACCTGCATAATTTAGCTATCGTGGAACAGCTGTGTGTCACGGAGTGTATCATGAACTGCTCCGTGACACGGAGCAACAGCTCTGCAGGAATCACCAGGAAATAGGCTCTCGGCGGCACCCCTCTGAGTTGGCAGCGTGTCACGCTACTTGGGCAACAGCGTTGGCACCTCCTTGTCGCACAACCAGCCTGCCGTGTACGTTGCCCAGCGTGCGGGTGAGCTGTTGTGCGCAGCCTGCCTGCCGTGGCACGTTGCCGGCTGGCGGTGGGCTATTTTGTGCCTCCTCTTTGCAAGCGTTCCGTTTTAATTCGAATCTAAGTATACTTCACCAACTCATGGATTAGTTCCTCAAAGTCATCAAAACCTACAAAGCAAAGATTTAATCATGTTGGATTTGGCACATATCTTCACATTTATATAAAATCACATGAAAACGTATAAAATACTTAGATAAACAAGACTAATTTAAGTTGTAAAGCGTAGCTCGGGCATGCTATTTTTGCCCTGATCACTAACCCACACTAAAAGCCTTGTTCTTCCTCGAACAACCTTTTACATATCATACATATGGAGACTCACACATAACTAATTTAGCAAGATAATTCAAGCTACGGCTATAGTGAGTTCACGTAAGATACAAGCTAAAGTAGAGCATGCACAATTTAATCACGAAATGAAATACAACTATGTTAAGACTTCTTACCCTCAAGAATCGACTCTCAATCTTCGCAAACTCGTGCAAATCAACTGATTAAGAAATCCCACATGAATTTTATCCTTCATTAAACATGTGCCCTCACGAAAAGAGAGTTACCCAATTTCTACTTTTAAAAACAATTTTACATCACAACATGTGTGGGTACATGAATAAAAATTACACTCACTCTCTACAAAGAATTCACATGCATCATGTCATGACCCATAAGCTTGCCCTTAGTATTTTACTCCACTAATTTGAGGATGTATGAATGTAAGATCAAGTAGGACTTTGTAGGTTGTAATGTAACTTCGGTACGGGTAGGTACCTTCTGTAGTAGGTAATAGTGACTATCTTTCCTAAGCGCTTTTTAATACATCACGCCCCATTACGAACTTCCCTTCGCTTACTTCACCTTTTATCCTTGGTAGTTTTCTTTTCCCTCTTGTGTTCCCCTTTGTTTAGGCACTTTTGACTTATCAGTAAGGAGTTCCATAAGTAACTTTTCATTAAATTATTTTCTTACTCCTTAATAATGATTAGCCACTTTCACACAAGTGCACCTTTGTCCTTTTCTCAACTTCTACAACTTGCTACTTTTCCTTTCTTTTCATTCTTCTCACTGCTTTACTCTTTCAGATTTTTCTTCTTCAAGCGCTTAGGAGCTTTGGATCAAATTCAAGGGTTAATGAAAGAAAAAGTTAAGCTTATGTTGCGGCTATCAAAGAATAGGCTCAAGGCTCGACGGGGCTAACTGATTAATTTTCCAAGGTAGAGTAAAATGAGGATAACAATTAGGTTAATTCAAGAAATGCCTAAATCATCTCCTACAATTCACATCCTTCATTTCGTTTCATACACACACCAGGCAAGTTCTAGACAATCCACAATGGCATAGAATACTCAAAAACCTTACACTCATGGCACATGCTCAATTCAAGACACATTCAACGGACTCTTACTTTCATTTAATCACAAGAATTCAAACATTAAACTACAATTATATTGAGTCAAATTCAAGAGCCTAAGTGTCTCAAACAGAGTTATACACTTATATAGCCTTCAACACTGAACATGCCGCATCTTACAATCATATATAGCACACAACGAACATCAAGCATCAATTAGCTATGGTTCCAAAAACCCGACATCTATCGACTCATTTCCTCAAGGCAGTGCATCATCCATCCATCGTCGGAAACAGTCCCTAACTTTGACTAAAACATTATATATAGACAAATAAAAAATTTATTCCTCGGTTCCAAAGACCCCCGTTGGAAAAGAACCGAATAGAAAAACCCGGGTGATGAAGTCATGCTTGACTCACAAAAATTTTCCAAATTTTTCCAATTTTTTTATTTTTTTTATGTTTTTTCTTTTTTTTCAAATAATTTCACAAAAAAAAAATTTTTTTAATTTTTGAAATTTCCCTTGAAATTTCCCTCACCCCACTCGAATCATGCCATGTCCTCATAGCGTCAAATTATCGTTCTGGTGAGAAATACTCTGAGGCCTTTAGGCCTAGCTAAAGCATGTTTTCCTCAATTTGCACGTGGGTGGTCGACCCCACACTTTTCCACTCTTCCATGCTTCCTAGCTTCCTTCTCTACGAGGTACTCGGGCCCTCTACCTGTGCTTAAATTTCCACCTAAAACAACAAACAAAAATGAAAATAACAAAATCAAAACAAAAATCAAAATTGCAAATTGTACCTGAGGTACCCTTGGGTTTCCTCCCAAGCAGCGCCTTATTTCCCGTCATTAGGTTGACATGGACTGCCTTTTCGAGGACATCCCTCTTACTGGGTTCTCTTTCGAGAACCATCTCCTTTCTTTTGTTGTTTAGAGGAAACGGCCTTCCTCTGTTCCTCCTTCCTCCAGCTTCTTCTCACTTTGAAGCCCTTTATCAGACTCGGGCTGAAAACTTGACATTGCCTTTGGCCGTGCACTTGTGGAATCCGCCACCCCACACTCATCCTCTGCCAACACACTAACTTGACACGGGTTTTGTAGTGTGCGGATAGGTTTATTTCTTGGTAGACGGAAGGTTTCTTCTTCATCTCGACCCTCATTTTCAGGGTCCCTTCTTTCAAATCGATCACCACTCCTCCGGTGGCCAAGATTAGCCATCCCAAGATTAGGGTACTGGTCATCAACACGAAAATCTAAAACAATAAATCCAGCGGGTATAATAAATTTACCTACTTTGATGAGAAGGTCCTCTATGATTCCATTCGGTGCCCTCGCGACTTATCCGCCACCTGCAGCATCAATCTTGTCGGCCTCGATTTTCCCAACCCCAAGGTGTTGAATAAGGATAGGGGCATTAGATTAACTGCTGCCCCTAAATCACACAAAGCTTAGACATAGGCACACCAGTACGCTATGGGGACGGTAAAACTCAGGGGTCTTTTAGCTTCTTTGGCATTTGCTCAATGCCACGTGTTGCCTCCTCAGTGCAGTGCTACAGTCTGGACATCCACCAATCTAACTTTGTTCGTCATCACGTCCTTCAAGTATTTAGAATACTTGGGCATTCCCTGCAAGACATCAATAAGAGGCAAATTTATGTGAGTTCTTTGAAACTCTCAAAGAACTTTTAGGCTTATTCCTCCTCTTTGCTCTTTCTGAATCTCTGAGGGAAGGAGTGGTGGTGGTCTTTGTGCTGGCTGCAATGAAGGTTGCGCATCTTGTTGCCTAGCACTCTGATGTTCTCCAATATGGGTGGATGGTCACAGTCTTATCAACTCCGTTTGCACCTCCTTTCTCAACTCTTTAGGCATTGCATCGGCTAACTGTCTTCGGCTTCGTTGATGGCATTGATCTGCCAGGGGTTAGGATCTGCGTCGCTTGGTAATCCCCCTTGCGGCCTCATGTTTGAGCAGCTGCTATTTGACCCACTTGTTTTCAAGATTTGGTGGCTGCTAGCTGATTCATTCGTCGTGCCATCTCGCACGATTTTCACTTCAGCGGTGCAAGTCTCCATAATTTTCTGCAGTGTTTCCTCAATGCGGCTGCCACTGTGCCCATCAATCTGCCTATTCTACTATTGTTGAGGTTGCATGTAATTCTGCTTTTAGTTTCCCACCCGAAAAATTGGTGTATGCCAATTTTCTGTTGGAGTTGTTTCAGTCGATTCCTCTGCACATTACCAACAAAATTGACTGACTCTGGATTGGCTCCACAAGATTCTGCGTTGTTCCCATTACTACCACAAATGTCACACCAACTAGGAGCTATTGAGCTGCATTAACTGGCCTGCACAGTGTTGGTGCATGCTCGGTTATTGGTGAGTCATCATTTGATGTTGGAACGAAGCTAGCTGTCTTTGCCAAGGCATTCAAACCATCTCTTCTATCCTTCGATCTTCTTCCTGCCCCTCTTGATGACTTGCTGTGCCACTCTGGATTTCCTTGTGCAATTCACATTCCCAACAAAGTGTACAACTCATCATATGTCTTCTCCAAGGCTTGCCACCGCTATGAGGTCTAGTAATATTTTTTGTGTGTGGGTCTAGACTTTCTAAGGTATAGGCCAGCACTCCATTCGATTACTGATGATGGGGACAGTCTCTCAACAATGACTTGAATCTTTCCCAAGCCATATACAAGTTCTCATCGGGCCCACGCTTGGGCGAGTATCTCACTTGCTAACTGCTGAGTCTTGCACGAAGGAAGAATCAGTAAAGACTTTCTAGCCAAGTCATTCCATGAAGTTATAGATTCGGTGGCTCAGCCTTCAGCCACTTTTTCGCCTCTCCCAACAATGAAAATGGGAGAGGGTCAATCGGACATAATACGTAGATGCCTTGGGGTGGGGACAAACATGTCACTAATCTCTAAAAACACATGAGAGTCTTTGTTTGCGGGTCCTAAATGTGCCATTCCGGTGAACTGACCACTAGAATGCTGACTGCACCCATATTGTTTAGCTCAAAGGATTCCTCAGGCTCAGGACCTTGCAGATACTAGTCCATTTGTGTAATAATTAAGGACACTTATGAAGCAATCTGCCATTATTAGGTAACAAGCTGCTTACCACTTGTGAGCTGTTATGCTTTTTCTTGAAATCTCTTTTGCTGGCATATCTAAACTGTCTCCCTTTTGCAAATGGATTTGACATTTCTGGTTCAATCAACTTGGTTCACAAGCTCTCTATTTCTATCCGGCTCGGCGAGGACAACTGTCACACCGCAAATGATCGAGACTAAGACCAAGTTTCTCAACACTTAAGGAAATTCAAAAATCACACAAAAATAGATAAATTATCAAAGCTTCACCGAGTCCCAGGCAACGGCGCCAAAAGCTTGACGACTCTTTTTCGTGGCTGGCGTCCGCAGGAGGTATGCGGGTCGTGCAAGTAATATAGTGGCTCTTTTAAGGAACCGGATTGCTCCAAAACCCACGGGGACTGGACCCATTCCTCTAACTATCCATTTCTAGTGTGATCTTATATACCTAAAGTGTGGTTATAGACATTTTTTATTAAGATTAGTGGGAATAAGTTTTGGTCAACGAAATATTCTTAAATTACTGGGAGCAACATAGAGTTAAAACACGATAATCATCTTTTCGATACTACGATTTGCAATGGGTTAAGCATGGAACTATCAATTGTTATTTCACATAACTAGGGCCATGTTTATGGTCTTTCGAGCCTCTAAACACGGCAATCTAGCCTTCTTTGCACATCATTGTGACGGCTTGATGCTAATTTCTAGTCGCGGGCAATCAATTGTATGTTGTGGTTTTACGGGGAAAGCTTGATTAGGGACTTTCGTGCGTCAACCATTTAACTCAACTTAGCCTCACAACTACTTCTTTGAGTGGTGATGCGATAATTCTAAGTTGGTCTTTCATAACCCCGTTTGTCAACTGAGCAAGGTGTTAGGTATATTTCTATCCTAACACAAAAATCTATCCCTAGATACAAACATGCTCCTCCTCACATTCTCATGTCTAAGCCTAGGTAATGCTTTCTCAAGCTATTAGCCAATCATAATTCATGGCTTCAACCCTAGAGGAAGGGTTCTAGCCATTCATGTTCGTAAAACTCTCTACACTACTATTAATCTACTCCTAAACTACATACTTACATGAGTTTGGTAGATGAGAAGGGAATTTGCCAAACCCTAGCTGAGTTCTCCCACTTCTCCCTTCTCTCGGGTAGTTTTCCGAATAAAATCGTGACCAAATGGAGTCGGAGCTAAGGGTCCTATTTATAGTAAATGGAGAACCTGCATAATTTGCTTTGTCGTGGACGGCTCCGTGTCATGGAGTGTATCGCGGAGCACTGCCGCTGTGACACGGAGGCAGCTCTGCAGGATCATCCGAAAATAGGCTCTCGGCAGCACCTGCCGCGTTGGCAGCGTGTCACGCTGCTTGGGCAACGTTGGCACCTCTGGCCGCGCGGCCCGGCTTGCCGTGGCACGTTGCCAACGTGCGAGTGGCACTGTTGTGCGCGGCTTTGCCTGCCGTGGCACGTTGCCGACGCGGGTGGGCTGTTTTGTGCCTCTCTTTGCCGGCGTACGTTTTAATTCCAGATTCAAGCCTCTACTTCACCAACTCATGGATTAGTTCCTCAAAGTCATCCAAAACCTACAAAACAGAGGCTAATCATGTTGGTTAGCACATATCTTCACATTTATATAAAATGACATGAAAACGTATAAAATACTTAGATAAACAAGACTAATTTAGGTTATCAAGCGTCATTCGGGCATGCTATTTTTGCCCGCGATCAATGACCCAAAAGATTCTCTACATCTGATCTAGGAAATCCCGGGAGTCCTCTGCCTGATCTGACCACAGCCAGACTGTGGGGGACCCTAATTCCAAATTACGACCCTCAATGCCCAGATCCACTAGCCAAGCTCTGTGGCATTACAGGTGGCAACTGGCGCTGAGTGGACATCATTTGTGCCAACATAACAACTGCATGTGAACTTCCTAGTCGGATGGTGTAGGTCACGGGAGTTTGATCGGAGGTGGTGTCGTTTGAATGGCTCTGAGTGAGATGGGAGCTGGCGAGAGGGTTTGTGTTGATGCCTCTATATCGCCCCCTCGAATCGGGCTGACTGAATGAAGCTGAGGCATCCTGCTGGTGCCGTCCCCTACTGTAGTATTTAACCTTCTACCTGTGGCGGGGTGCCATTTGATTCTTGCCATTTTTATACGAAGACAAAAGAATATGATAAGTTTTAAAAACTCGACCCTATCTTTTGTCTTGTTCTATGGCGACTGAATATGAAGAAAAGAGTAACCATCTATTATGCCCCTTGCAGCCTCCTGCCTATAGTATGTAGTGCACAACACATTCATAGACAAGACTCTACTTAGCACGGCTTCTAGACTCCACAGGACACGACACGCTCACGATACCAAGTTTGTCACGCCCTTGGGAAGTGTAACTGGCACCTGGTGCCCTATTAGGAGCTGGACTGCTAGACTACTGTACCTAAGCACATCTGGTGCCTGGCTGGCACTAACTCAAATTCATAGAATCAAAGGGCTATATAACGGGCGTAAATACGGCCTGCAGTAGCGGGCCTATAGCCACTGTCTTGTAACATCGGCTAACCGAATCATTCTCATATAGGAAACCTATGAGGGCCGACAAGGCCACCATGCTGTCTTAGTTATCTCTAACTCAATATAATGAATACTGAATATCTACGTGACCGCTTAGGAATTCACCACTACTATCTGAATATGGCCCCACCCGGCCCAGCACAATCAACAACACTAAACGGCTAAACAAATGCATGGCCCCACATGGCCAAGGCACAACTAACCATATAGGGAGATATACATACACAATCATCCCAAGCCTCTATGAATACTTATAAGATGGTCAGGACAGGGCCCCAAATTACCCATGTTATACAACAAGAAAATGAACTACATATACGAATATCCAAGCTCCCGGATGACGAAGGGTGTGACTCTAACGGCTAGGATCACGGGATCGGCTCCTCGTCAGTCAGGGCAAGTAATGCAGCACCCCAAACGGGCGTCAGTACCACTGATACCGAGTATGCAAAGCAAACTGATCATAACTGAATATAAACAACACAGCAAGAAACTCTTGAGCAGGTGAAGATATACAGGCTGTAAGGCCCGATAGAATGCGAAACGGGCTTTTTCTATGCGAGAATAAGGCGGGAGCATGCATCGACGTGGCGATCTGTTGTCTATTATCTAATAAATAACATATATACATATACATATATATAACAAGCAAGGACCAATACCAGCCCCATAAGCCGGAAGGTGCCAACCAGCAGGCAATCTATATACCCCTACCCGAGGTCAAAACCATCCAGAAATAAGTCACTCCACTCGCCTAGTAACTACGAGCACCTCTATCGGCCCCTTAGGTCTCCGGCTCAGGCTATGGCCTCTGATATAAATAACTGTGTCACGAGCCGGAGGACTCACATGCTTTATGTGCATGCGCCAGTAATGCGTATACGTAATATGTCCACACAGGCGCAAGCGCACAACGGGGTAAGCTATCTTGTTATCTTGATCGGCTGATATAGAATGCTCCATCCCATCTTCATCCTACTGCGGACGGCATACCATTCCGTGGAGCGACGTATCCCCACCCTCACGGTGGGTCGACACGATTACCAACCCGGGGGCGGTGAGGGCCCGCTCAAAGAGATTGCCTCATAGCACAAACAAGTCTCAAAAATCAATAATCACATATAGCAAGCATGTTTAGCTGAAAAATACTATTTGTATTCTGATTTCTCATTCTGAACTCTTTTCTGTGTTATACTGATTCTCATACTGAATTATGCTGTATCTAGGATATCATCATTTCATCTGGCTATCTTTATTGTCACGGGATGATACGTATGCGATATTACTTTCTGCTTTTATTACGAACATATATCGCAATACCATAAACATGCTTGCTAAATTCAAAAAACACGCTTGCTAAACTCATACTTGCAATTCTGGACTTCTAGTTCTTTCTTCTATATTTAACGCTATTTACTTTGTCTTGGATTACTAACTTGCGAAGGAATTAAGCTTTACATACCTTCACTTGAATTTCCGACTAACGGGCGAAGCTCGGTCAGTACTTCTGCTATTTCTCCCAACTGCATTATATATATCAATTAGAACTAAATACACTAATATTCTGGAAGAAAACATTACTTTCGATATATATATAGCCAAACTTTAGGCTTATCGAAAACGGTCGGCTTACGCTATTTCTCGAAAGTCAGAAGGAGAAATACTCGCTTCCCAAGGCCTAGGAGTATATTGACACTAATTTGGAGCAATTCCCACTTACCTTATCTCAGTAGCACGACGATTCGCCGGCGAATTCCCGAAACTAAATCCGTGAGTCTCCTTCTTTGCTTAATACCTCGGTATCTAAGTTAATTTGAGTTTGGACCACGTTTAGCCGGCGTAATCGGACGAATATTAGTAGGAGATCTTCGTTTTCCCCTTCTCTCTAGTACTCTCTATGTTTTCTACTGGAAATTATAGGAATTTTAATAAAAAACGAAGTTGGGGGCTTATATAGTTGGGACCTATAAGTCGCATTCATGGAATGCGATTTATAAGTATATTCTGGAATACGATTTATATGTAGCATTGCCTTGCACGACCGCCGACTTGGCGCTTGTCGATCTTTCCCCCGGGCCTTTTTCTAGCATGTATGCCATTCTAAAACTCTTAACCAACATGCGAATAGGCCATCTACATATCCAGGAATTTACGGGGTGTAACAACTAGGCGAGATTTTATTTCTCTGAAGTTGGGACTTGGTGCGGAGTGCCATCTATAGCACCAAACACATCAGATTCTCAAATCTTAATGGTGCATCATTTTGAGCCCATTTTGCTTGGTCTCTTTGCTCAAATCAACTCAAGTTATTTGTTAGCGTATAAAGCATACACATATATGAGTTTAAGCATAAATTAAAGTTATGAACTCAAAATATGATCAAATATAGGTAAAAATATAAAAAATAGGCACGAAAATATGCCCAACATCAACTTCATTACAGGTTTGCCTCATACCCACTGACAATATGATTCTATATGGGTGATTATAGAAAAGTTGACCAAATCAGCATATTTCCTCCTACTTAAAACTACAGAGTTATTTGAGGATTATGCTAGATTGTATATTTGGGAGTTAGTTCGGTTGCATGGAGTTCCTTTTTCCATCATCTCAAATAAGGGTACCAGTTCACCTCTCAATAATGGAGGTCATTTTAGAGGGCCTTGGTACTGAGAAAGCTTAGCACAACTTTTCACCGTAGATAGATTGTCAGGGGGCAAGCGGACCATTCGAGAATCTTGAGGATATGTTGAGAGGGAGTGTGTGATTGATTTCAAGAGTAGTTGGGATGATCACTTTCTCTGTTAAGTTCGCCTATTATAATAGTTATCACTCCATCATTTAGATGGCTTCGTTTGAGGATCTTTATGGGTGGAGGTATATATTGCCTATTGGGTAGTTGGTAGAGTGAGCTACTTGATAGGGCTAGATTTAGTTTATGACGCGATGAAGAAAGTTTAGATTATTAGAGAAAGGTTGAAAACAGCTTAAAATTTTCAGAAATTGTATGTCGATGTTAGGCGGAGAGAGCTTGAGTTTGAGGTTGATAATTTGTTGTTTTAGAAGGTGTCCCATGATAGGAGTGATGAGGTTTGGAAAGAAAGGGAAGCTTAGTCCACACGATGTGTTGGTCCTTATAGGATTCTAAGGTGAGTTGTAAAGGTGGCATATAAGTTGGAGCTACCGGCAGAGTTAGCTTTGGTGCATCCAGTTTTCTATGTATCTTTGTTGAAGAAGTGCATTGGTGATCCAGCCTTAGTTGTTACGGTGAGGGAGCATGGGTGTGAAGGATAGCCATTACCTGAGGAGGTTCTAGTTGAGATCCTTGATCGTTAGGTTGAAGTTGAGGAACAAGAAAGTAGCTTCGGTAAAAGGTGTTTGTGGAGAAATCGGTTTGTTGAGGGGAGCCATATAGGAAGCAGTAGATATGATAGCTAAATACTGCATCTTTTCCTTTAAAAGCTCGGTTCCGACATAAGGTATCAATTTTGTCCTTAGTACTATATTCAATTCATGTCAAGCTCATGTCTTTTAGTTTCTTTCATGTTATTGCATGCATGTATGTTTCATGAATTCAGTTCAGTCATGTATATAAGTCTGAGTCCAGTCACTTTGTCAATTTTTAGTTATGGATGTTCAATTTTGGGATTGCGGTTCTTTCCTGACCTTTGAATGCTTATTCTACATTGAGTATGAATGTTCCCAAGGGGAGATAATGTAGCACCCCAAAAGTCCCTAAGATTAGACCCCGAGTTTGAATTGGAGAAGAAGGAAACTTTGCACTAGGTCATAAAACGACTCGATAAGCCACTTGACAGATTGTTAAGTGACCCATTGAAGTGGTGCTAAATTGGAAAAGAGTTGGCTTATGGAGTCATGATGAATTTGAACGGCGGGTCATTATGTCTCCTGACTGAGTCATCGTATGACCCGTTAAGTGTGCAGTGGTGGTGGAGAGTGGATTTTTCCAGTGATCAGAACAGATGGAGGGATTGAGTCGTCAAGTCCATGACGACTTAAGTGGATTGTTGGGTGAAATATCGAGAGAATGGGAAGAAGTGGCCAGTGGAAGGGGCCAAGAAATGGTACCGTTATATCCCCCAGCGATTCATTGGGTTTGGCAGCATGTAATTTTTTATCGAATCATTAGGGGTATTTTCATAATTTCTAAGCTCCTAACTCTTGAATGATGTCATTTTGAGCCTTTTATGGAGTGTTTTAAGAGGGTTTAGCCTAGCCTAAATCATTAATCTCCCATGCATGCATTGTATTGAATTTCTCTTCCAAGATCAAACTTGAATTCCTCTTCAATTTCTTCCTCAATTCTCTTGGGCTTTCAAGAATAGTTTGGAAATCAGTTTGCCAGGTATGTAGAGCTATGGACAGATGATTTTATTATTCCACCCTCATGCCCAAATTTTCCCTCTAATTCATGAATTCAAGTTTCTAATCAAGTGTGTTGAGTTCTAGGGTTTAACCCAATTCTATGAAATTATCTATGCTATGTTTATGGGTCCAATCCCCTCATGTTCTAATGTATGAATTAAGTCTAATGGGAAGATTTTACACTTTGAATTTGATTATAATTCATGATTTTAAGTATTAGAAATTAAGCCCTATTATGCAAGTTTGATGAAAATTCAAGCCTATGATCCATGACTTCGAGCATGATGAGATATATAGTATGCATGAATGTTTATGAACTCTCATCTTATGAGTCCATGATTTTGAATTATGACATTTATTTCAAGTATGCATGATTTTATGATTTGAAAAAAAACCCGTGCAAATTAAGTATGCTTATTATGATTTTAGCCAAGGCTAACAAGATCAGTTTATGATATGATTGGAGTCAAGACTCCTAATGCAGCTTATGATATGATTTGGAGTCAAGACTCCCAATGTTCAGATTTAAGCTATGTTTTAAGAATATGATTATATAAGCAATATGCATGTTTTGGGAGTAGTTTCTATGTTGTGAGTAGGTCGGGGTTCAAAGGTTCCCCGGTCTCATAAACAACGTGCCAATGTAGGTATCTTTTAGGACCTCTCAAGAGAGTGCTTCCCCCACTCGAGGGCACCATGATATCACCTTATTTGTCCATTTCCTGTAGGAAGCAGGATGGCTCTCCTCCGGAGTGGGCAAACGTGGGATCATCATGCGCTCATACATAGTGGTTGTTGGTTATGATGAGTCTCCTATTGTTCTTCGTGATTTTAATTATTCATGTTCATGTTTCTTTATGCTTGATTATGCTTTTAAGTCATTCTATGTATGTACCATGGGTTATCTTGGAGCCATTTAGGATTCTAGGATCCGTGTCACCGTCCAGGGGTTTCGGCTCGGGTCGTGGCCAGTACCCTTCTTTCTACTTTCTCTTCTTTACTTTCCCCATATTTTTCTTTCTTTCCTTTCCCTTACATTCATACCTTAGTGGATCTTCACTTCCAAGTCTCAAAGTTCCTAAGTGTCATGACCCGAATATAGGCAGGATCGGGAGCAAAGGACAAGAAAACCTCGAGGAAGCCAGGTTGACCCATCGCATGAACATACATCTAACTCAATCAAATATAAGCGGAATATCATTGTAAATAACATAGTGGAAGTATAAACATCACAATACATCTGAATACATACATAAGTATAGTGAATACAAACTATGTTGAAAAGCCTCTAACATTGAGGAGTTACAGTGAGACAAGACCACAACTAACTCATTTATAGTACGAAAAGTTTGAAAAATACCGAACATGTATCGAGCGAGAAAGGCCCTCAAAATGAGGACTCACCAACTCCAGATCGGAAAGTGCTAATGCTAGAAATCTGGCTATCGACGGGACTGGGCCTGGATATTAGAACCTGTATCATTAAATGATATAACATAGAGTATATGGTCGATGCGTGGAATGTCACGAAGTATTCCAAGGTAAGTCAAAGCGCTAAGTAAGTAAAATCTTAAATATTGCATAGTATGATAACATAATCAAGATAAGATTCTGAGAGTAGGGCTTGCATGCTATTTTCTGAAATCATGATCAAAACATAACCAAACATCATAACAGAATCGAATGACCCAAAGTTGAAAAGCGATAATCGCAATGGCGAACATTGGGTCCAACGTACTTGAATACATAATATCTTGGTGATGTACATGCATAATGCAGAAATCATGAGGAACAATGGGGAGACTCTTCATATAACCGAAATTACCACGATAGAGCTGATGTGGTCACATTATCACACTCAAATTGGCAGAGTCGTCCAAAAGCTTTCCGGGGTTAAGGACACTACATGATATCGATATCAATTGAAGGCCCTTGAGGGCGGGTTAAGCTCACAAGGGAGGTCCGAATAATACGAACATACCTACGTTGGCGCGTAGTTACGAGGCATAAGGCTGACCCTTAGCCTACTCGGTGCTAGACACTACTCCAAAAACATTCATATTCTATCCATCATTTTCAATGATGCTAACCACTATTTTGTCATGAAGATAAATAACGGCATACATGCATAATTTAGAAATCATAGCATGAGGAGCCTTCGCTCAAACCATACCACAAAAGGCATTTGAACATAGTTGGGAGTCTTGACTCCAAGGAAACCATGTGGTAAGCTAATTCATGAAATCATAAGAACATACTTGATCATATGGGCTTGCCCAATACTTAAGATGCTTGAAATCAACTTGATTCACTTTGAAAACATGAACATAAATATGGGTATTTCAAAATCAAACTTTCTTCGACAAACATCTCATCATGCCCAGACACATACTTCCTTCGATCTCAACTTTCATGGAATTTCATGGACGGGCATCATAATTTAGATAATTTATAGTTTAAAACATTGTAATATCTGCCCATTAATCATCATTCACATTCAAAACATTCTTAGGATATACACGCAGTAAATACTTAGGAAATTCACACATTGAGTGAAAATCCCTTAGAATCATCAATTAGAACATCATGAATTGAGAGGGAATCGGGCATGGGTGTGGAATGTGCACCCATTCCTTATCCTTACATACCTGAGATCTCACGATTTTTTGCACTTCCTTGATTGTCCAAAAGTGAGGAATAACTTGGAAAAACTAGCCTTGATCACTTCTCGAGCCTCTAAGATTGCATGCATGAATTAGGACGGGCTTAGAATAACTTAACCCTTCTTAAAACACTCTATTCTGAGCTTAAAACGATGTCGTTTAGGCCTTAGGAACTTAGAGATTACGGAAAAGCCCTTATCAATTTCGCGGGGAAAAAAATAATGCCGGTCTGACGGGTAGGACGAATCATTAATCGGTGACCACGGGTGAAGTGGTCACCTCTGTGCAACTCACTTACCTTTCTTCTTGCAGGGTCACCATAGGGCACACCATGACTCGTGATATACCCGGCTTGAGTCGTGGTGATGATTCGTTGGGTACACCGTTGAATTTCCTTCATCCTTCAACAACCCTTGGCTATGGCTAACATGAAGGTCTTGATCTTGACCATTACTTATGGTCACATCACGGTCTCAAAAAAACCAAAATTTCAAAAGTCCCAGCCTTTCCGCATGGGTCACTTAACGACTTGTGAGGTTCCTGATGGGTCATTGAACTACTCGTCCTGTGACCTAGCGTAGAAATTTCTATTCTCTCCCGTTTCAACTCCGAGTACGATCTAGGGCTTTTGAGGGTATTACAATATCTCCTTGCAGGAATATTCATCCTCAAAAGTTGGAAATCATACTGAAAAGCAGGGAAATGCAATCATCACACTCCAAATACTGGTCATACATGTTGGCGTGGGTGGCGGCTACGATTTAGCTACATGGGCGATTTGAATTCTCAAATCACACTTACATTTATTGACATGAACAGAAAGCTAGGGTATATGAGCTGAACATGAAACTAAATAGAGTACTGAGGAGAAAACTCAAACCTCAAGCTGAAACTAAGCCGGAAGGGGAATAGATGTGGGTATTTAGCCATCATATACGCCGGTTTCCCATGTAGCTCCCTCAGCATCTTTGATTCCTCCATAAAGCCTTGATTGAAGCTACTTCTTTGTTTTTAGCTTACGAAATTGGCTGATCCGGTATCTTCCCACATGAACCTTTTCATAACTATGGTTGTCTTTCACCTTGACATTGCTCACCGTAATAACTAGAGATATATCACCCAAACACTTCGTTTAAGAAGCGATACATGGAAAATTTGGATGAATGAAAGCTAATTCTGAGGGCAACTCCAACTCATAATCTACCTTGCCAACCCCGTCTCACAATCCCTAGTACGAGGCCAACATAACGGGGACTAAGTTTCCTTTCTTTTCGAACCTCATCACTCCCTTCATGGGAAATACCTTAAGAAACACCCAATCATCGGCTTCAAACTCAAGTTCTCTCCCCCTCACATCTCCATAGGACTTTTGGCGACTTTGAGCTATTTTCCAAGCTATCCATATAAGCTGAACTTTCTCCATAGCCTCATGGACTAAATGGACCTATCATTATGACTTCACCAACTTCAAACCAGCAGTAGGTGATCAATATCTCTACGCCCATAGGGCCTCAAATAGTGCCATCTGAATGTTGGAATAGTAGCTGTTGTTATATACCAAACTCAATGACAGGCAAATGAAATGCATCCCAACTACCCATGAAATCACACACTCTCTCAACATGTCCTCGAGAGTATGACTAGTCCCTCCACTGACCATGTTGTTTGCGAGGTGAAATGTTGTGCTAAGCTTGACATGAGTACAAGTCCTTTTGAAACGACCTCCAAAACAAGGAGGTAAACTGGTACCTTCTATCTGATATGATGGACAATGGCACTCCATGCTACCGAACTAACTCTTGAATGTACAACAGCATAATCCTCGTGCTTTGATGGATGGTTTTGATGGAGTATTTACTTTAGTCAACTCCACAACCACCCAAATTGAGTCATACTGCCGACAGGTACGAGGAAACCCTGTAACTAAATCCATATTGATCTCCTCCCACTTCCAAGTAGGAATACTAATGTCTTGAAGCACACCTCCCATCCTCTGATGCTCCACTTTCACCTGCAGATAATTGAACACTTAGCCACAAACTCCTCTATTGTCCTTCTTCATGCCATTCCACCAATAGACTTCCCATAGGTCACGGTACATGTTGATGGCACCTGGATATGTGGAATATCTGGAACCATGATCTTCATACAGCATCCACTCCCTCAAGTCACCAACATCCAGTACACAAACAACCCTGATATCAGAGCACACCATACTCCCCCTTGGGAAAGCCACCGACCTTTTGATTCGGAGGCTTGCTTCCTTCAACTTCACCGAAATAGGATCCTCGTCTTGTTTTAGCCTTAACATGGTCACCAAAGATGATTCCTGATCCATTATAAATAATGACGTCTCCATTTGTTGAATCAACCCGGACGAACTCCTTATCGTACAAATCGGTACAAATCCTTTACTAACTCTTTCCCTCTCTCGTCTACATAAGATACACTCTCCACGGAAAGCCTTCTAAGAGAGTCCACCACCATATTAGCCTTGCCCCGATGATAAAGGACACTCATATCATAATCCACCCCTGCAGGATTCCAACCATCTTCTACGGCGTGATTTAGATCCTTTGGGTGAACATGTCTTTGTAGACTTTTGTAGTCCGTAAACACATCCACATACTCATACAAATAGTGCCTCCAAATCTTCAAGGTAAATATGTCACGCCCCATGCAGGGTATGGCTGGCACCTGGTGCCCTAGTAGGACCTGGACTGCTATACGGTGAGCCTAAGCACATCGGTGCCTGGCTAGCTCTGACTCAGGTTTCTGGAAACAAAGGGCTATATAGCAGTACGTAACCACGACTCAGTAGACTGGGCCTATAGCCACATTACTGTAAAAACAGCTAACCGGAATATATTCTCACCAACAAGGAACCTGTGCGGGCCGACAAGGCCACCATGCTGTCTAGTCATCTGAAACTCAACATAGAGAATACTAAAGGGCTACGTGACCGGCAGGTCACCACTATTATCAAACTATGTCCCACACGACCTTTATAAATGAAATGCTAAGCGACTAACAAACTGCACGGCCTCACCGACCCGGCTCAGGCGGCCACGGGGAGGTCATCACATACAATCTACCCAAGCCTCTATGAGTAATAATAGAAATGATCGGGACGGGCCCCGACCTGCCCATCTTGTACAACAAAAGGAAAGAGCTACACCTCTGGAAATCGAACTCCGGAGGCGTGACTCTATATTTAAAATTTTCGGAATCGAGGATCTTCTCCTCGTCTATTTGTATCTGCAGGAAAGTAATGCAGTTCCCCAATGGGCATGTTTTGCTACTGAGTATGCAAAACAATGAAATAATATAAGCTGAATAATGAAGCACATAACTAGCAAATCTTTGAGATAGCGGGGAGATAATGAATCGCTTCTGTACGTGGGGCGGCTGCACAGCCAGACGCGACGGCCTGCTGTCTAGTAACTAGTATATAGCACATAAATAGATATACAAGTAGCAGAAGAGCCAATACCAGCCCCCATAAGCCGGATGGCGCCAAGCAAACAAACAATCTATATACCCCTACTGAGTCAAAACCGGCCAAAATAAGTCACTCCACTCGGTTGCTAACTGAGGCACCTCTATCGGCCCCCGAGTCTCGTCTCGAGCCATAGCCTCCGATATAAATAGCCGTGTCTGAGTGGAGGACTCCTATGTTGTATCATCAGCCCAGAGCGTATGCATTTCACGGGCGCTTGCGCTCAACGGGACTATACGTCTTGTAGTGTGATCAAACTGATGGGAAAGCTTCATCCCATCTTCGTCCAAACTGGGGACGGCATGCCACTCCTTACGGGTGACGTAAATGCACCCACTCAGTGGGCGACAAGATTACAAACCCAGGGGCGACGAGGAGGCTCAATAAGATGCCCTCGCACAACGTCAAGTCTCAACAAACAAATGGCACATATAAATAGCAAGCATGTTTAACTGAAAAATACACTTATCTGATCTGATTTCTTATTCTGATCTCTTTCTGTGTTATACTGATTCTTTACTGATTATACTGATTCTGTAATCTTTATTTAAGCTGTATGGCTAATCGCGCGGGATACCCGGTGTCCCGGAATGGCTAATACGCGCCCAAGATATCATGCATGCAGATGGCTAATCTGTAGCCAAATACTATCTATCTATCTGATTTTACTTCACTAACTTTATTCTAAAATCTGTATCTTTTATTCTAACAACATGCTTGCAAATCATATAATAGGCTATCTTGAATCTGGAATGCTAACTTGCCATTTGGCGCATGCTTTCTTGACTTTCGGACTTAGTACGATACGGCAACACAAACTAGATTTACTGAACTTACTCAATATAACACTCAACTCCGAGAACTCAATGACGGAGTTTACGCAGTTCATAAGGCTAAGGCTACTAACTTGCTTTGAAAAGAAAGCTGCTTTACATACCTTAACCTCGAGTTATCCAGAAGTCGGTTGGCTGGTGTACCAGCTATTTCTCCCAACTGCATTCATATACGTCAATTAGTACTAAATACATCACTATTCTGAGAACAACATCACTTTCGATATATTTATAGCCTAAACTTGGAAGCCTTAGAAAGGCAGTCCAAAACTTGCTATTTTTGAAAGTCTAGAAGGAGAAGTATTCACTTTGTTTAGGAGCACATTGACACTAGTTTGGAGCAATTCTACTTACCTTAGGTCGATAGCTCGATGATTTGGCAGTAGTATTTCGCGAAACAAAATCCGTAAAAATGCTCCACTATTGCTAAATATTTGAATTTTTTGGGGTTGATTTGGATTTGGACTACGTTTGGCAGCGTAATCGGAATGATAATTTAATATCTCTTCGTTCTCTCTCTGTTCTCACGCGAGTTTTCTGGAAAATATAAGGTAAATGATCAATTAAAGCGAAGTGGGGCTTATATGCTTGGGCCTGGGCCGGGCCCAGCGTGTCACGGGCCAACGCGTTGGCCCGCCTCAAGTGACCGCTGCCATCGCGGAGAGGCTGCCCCAGCTCCTTCCGTGATGGTTCGACAGGTTCCTCGTCAATCTTTTCCCCGGGCCTTTTTCTAGCACGTATGGCTTTCAAATATGCTTAACCAACACGAATAAGCCATCTAAGTGCGGGAATTTTACGGGGGTGTAACAGTCTCTCCCCTTAAGAACATTCGTCCTCGAATGAAAACTGCTATTTAGAGGACTACTCAACTAACTCAACTTGTTCTAGGAAAATTTACCACTGTAATGTGGACTATCCAAAACTGAAACAAGAAAAGTCCAATACGGGTACTCCACAACAATATCTTATAGGATTCATATCATAGCTAAACATCAATCTTTTCAATTTATACAAACCAACTATTAGGCACTGCATAGGTAACAATACTAACATACCTGTCGCCTGACTAGGCTTAGAACAAGTGAGGATATCTAGCTTTCATATCTTCCTCCGCCTCCCACGTCATCTCCTCTCGGTTCTTGTTACGCCACAATACTTTGACAAACGCAATATCTTTAGTTCTCAATCTGCGAATTTGTCTGTCTAGGATGGCTACTGGAACCTCTTCGTAGGCCAGCTCTTCTGTAACCTGGATATCCTGGACTGGATTCTCCTGGACAGGTCTCCTGTATGCATTTCCTCGGCATGGATACATGAAAGGCGGATGAGCGGATTCTAACTTTCTGGAGGCAAGTTCAACTCCGCCATGCCACTCGGCTTATCTTTCGACGAATCAGTAAGGCCCGATGAACCTTCGCCAGGCCTGAGCTTACCCTTCTTGCCGAGATCTCATTACCCCTTTTCGCCGGTGATACTCAAAAATACCCAGTCATTCACTTCGAATTCCAGGTTTCTCGCGAGCACATCTGCATATATTTCTGGCGGCTCTGTGCAGTCAGTAGGCGTTCTCTGATAAGTTTTACCTTCTCCTCTGTCTGCTGAACAATGTCTGGCCCAATCGCGCTGATTCTCTATTTCAAACCAGCCAACCGGCAATCGCATTTTGCTAGTATAATGCCTCGAAGGTGCCATGTGGATAGGCGAGTGATAGCTATTATTATAAGCAAACTCGATTAGAGGCAAATGCTCATCCCAAATACCACCAAAATCTAGCACACACGCCCGTAGCATGTCCTCGAGCGTCTGAATAGTGCGTTCGAAACGTCACGTCTGTCTGAGGTGGAATGTTGTGCTCAAATTAATGCGTACCCAGAACCTCTTTGAAATGACTGCCAAAATCTAGCACAGCCAAGCTGTGCTCCTCTGTCTGAAATAATGGATACTGGCACTCCGTGCAATCTGACTATCTCTCGGATATACAATTCGGCGCAATCGCCCGATAGAAGTAGTTCTGCTTGTGAAATGAGCTGATTTTGTCAATCATCTACTATCACCCATATAGAATCATGTCTATGCATGGTACGAGGTAATCCTGCCAGCAAAATCCATATTCACTGCTTCCTATTTCTAGAGAGGCACAGCTATGTCCTGAGTTAACCCGCACGGTTTTCGTGTTCTGTTTCACACATTGGCGGTTAGGACCTTTGGGCTACAATTGACAATTCTACTGTACACAATACATTAGTTTCTCTTTGATATCCTTAATTTTTTGATGTTTAAGTGGCAGGGTAAGAGAATAGCCAGGCATAATGCCTCGTTCCTCTGGCGGAGCCACAGAAATGTCGGAACCTGAGAGGCCTTTACAATGCACAACACTCCATCCTACATTATACGGAAATGCAGAAGCTCCCTGCGGAATACTGTCCTTAGGTTGGACCAGGTCAGGATCCTCATATTGTCGTTCCTTTGCTTCCACCACTAATGATGACATGGCGGGTTCTGAATTACCCGCTCTATTGTCCTCTATTTATGCTACGAAACGGCTAGGCTAGTAATGTTTTATCTCCACGGCCAATTCCAGCTACTCATTTGCCAAATACGCCAAGCTTCCCATGTACTTACGGTTGAGAGCATCTGATACAACATTGGCTCTTCCCGGATGATACGAACTATCCATGTCATAATCTTAGCAATTCCAACCGACGACGCCAGCGAGATTCAACTTCCTCTGGTGAAGATATGCGTAGGCTCTTATGATACGTAGAAATGTTCACATGGGCCATACAAGTAATGTCTCCACATTTTTAAGGCGTGGATCATTGCGGCTAACTCCAGGTCATTAGGTAGGGTAATTCTTTGTGTTTCAGCCAGCATGCGGAAGCATATGCAATCACCTTACCATGCATCAACCACGCAGCCCAACCCGAAGCCATACGACATGTCGCAATATACTGAATAACCTTTTGTACCTTCCGGGTAAAGCTAGCCTTTGAGGGCGGAGGTTAATGTTGTCTTCGGTTCTGGAAGCTCTGCTCGCATGCCTACATCCCACTTGAAACTTCTTTGCTTTGCGTCGGTTTGGTCGAGGTGCCGCTATAGTAGAACCCTTCAACAAACCTCTGTAATGCCCGCCCAACCCCGAAGCTACGGACTTCCATCGGAGTGTTAGGCCTAGGCCACGTTTGGTAGCTATTTTACTGCGTGTCAACCTGTATACAGGCATCCGACACAATGTGCCCTAAGAAGGCTGCGAGTTAAGCCGGGAATTCACTTGGAGGAGCTTGGCATATAGCTAGCGGTCACGGAATGCAGCATTGTCCGTAAGTGAGCCTAGTGATCTGCTTCAGAACGAGAATACACCAGAATATCATCAATAAATATTATTAAATTATTTGAAAATTCTCTCAAGATATTCCTTGAACCCCCTGTTAATTAGGTCCATAAATATTGTTGGGCATTCGTCAACCCAAAAGGACATAACTAGAAATTCAAAGTGTCCATATCGGGTCCTGAACGCCGTTTGGGAATGTCTCTTTCATGTACCCGAACCTTATGATATCCGGACCGCAAGTCAATCTGGAAAAGTATACGGCTCCTGCAAGCTGAAGTCAAATAAATCATCTATTAAGGAAGGTACTTGTTCTTTATTGTAACTTTATTCAACTGCCAGTAATCTATACACATACAGGCGAGCCATCTTTCTTCCACACGAACAATACTAGAGCACCCCATTGAGAGATGTTGGGCCTGTTGAAACCTTTATCTAGCAAATCTTTGTTTGCTCCTTTAATTCTACGAGTTAAGGAGCCATACGATAGGAGGAATTGATATAGAGGTAGAGTGCAGTAATAAATCAATAGCAAAATCTATTTCCCTTTCTGGGGAATACCAGGTAACTCATCTGGAAACACATCGGGGAACTCGTTAACCACTGGAACAGAATGGAGTGTCGGAGGTGCAGAACATCTGAACTCGACCTAGGTGGTAAATGCACATCCCTTAGTTATCAATTTCCTCGCACGAAGGTAGGAAATAAGCCTACCTTTTGGCGTAGCTGTGTGCTCCCTTCCTCGCGCACTGCCTCTCCTGGAAAGTGGAATCGGACCGTCTTGGTCAACATTCTACATTGGCATAGCACGACACTAACCAATCCATACCCATTATGGCATGAAGTCTTATCATTTCTAAGCTCTACCCGAGGTCTACTGTAATTAAAGCGTCAGCAACCTCTACTGTACACCCTCAGTAAATTCTGCTAGCTACAATAAGTCACCGACGCGTGGACACTGAAAAGGGCCTGCTGTAATGACTCTGGTACGATATTAAACTTTCGTGCCACAAATGGGGTAATATATGATAGAGTGGATCTGGATCAATCGGTATAAAAGCGGGGCATGAACAGATAGTCATCATGCCTGTTACTACATCTGGAGACGCCTCTGAGTCATGTCTCCCTGGTAGTGCATAAGTACGGTTTGAGCCGTGCAGGCTGGAGGCTCTTGATCTACCTCGGCCTCTGCTGCTTTGAGCTGAGGGCTGCGCTTCTCTTAGAAATCTGCTGGAGCTCGTGGCCACGGATCCCCTGTCACGACTGTCTCTGTTTTCTGTCCTCTGGTCGAACAATCTCTCATCTGGTGCCCCTCCTGCCCATAAAATATAACACCCATAGGAGCCATATCTACAAGCCGGTGTGTGGTCGATTCAATAATGGCGGGGTGAGGGTGTGAATGCCTTTCTGCTCTCCCTTCTGCTTCTTGCGGGAATCTACTGTTCTAGGAGCTGCCACCAGGCTCTGACTGCCCTCGGCGAGCAGATCTACCTCGCTGCTGCTGCTGTGGTGGAGGTGGGGGTCTAGGGGGTCTGTCTCATAGTCGAGGCACGGGTCCTCTCTGAACCTCCTTTGCATATCATCGGATGCATCTGCAAGGCGTTGTTCTGATTTGTCTTGTCTTTGCCCTGTGCCGCTGTCTAAGGCCCTCAATGGTCTGAGCAAGGCTTGTACTCCAGGCAATATCCATATCCTCACGTAACGTAGCCGTCATGCATGCTTCAAATATATTCGGGTTCGAGACCCATAATAATCACATGAACTCTAGGCGGCATAGTGTCAACAAATCTTGGGCATAGCGGGCTAAGGAGTCAAAGCGCAAACATACTCGCGTCGCTCCTCGCCCCCTTTGCTCCAGATGCAAAAACTGATCCATCCGGGCCTGCCGGATCTCTCGTGGCAAGTAACGGTCTAGGAAGGCCTCAGGAAGGCCCAGTCCGGGTGAAGGGAGTAACATCTCTCCCTCGGGACCCCTACAACTCTCGCACCATACGGCTATATCCCATATTTGGCTGCTTTGCCAGCTCAACTGATTCTGAAGGGGTCACATGCATAGAAAAATTCTGCATCTGATCTAAAAGTCACAGGGGTCCTGCACTTTGATCGACCACAGTGGCTTTGTGGGGGACCCGGTGCCGAAGCTCACGACCTACAGAACTACGATCCACGAAGGTCTGTTTGCTACCGGTGGCAGCGCTGTGGCCCTCATCTGTGCCAACATAACCACAGCACTACGAACCACCCTGGTCTGATGGCAGTGCAGGGAGCTATCGGGGGCGGTGTAGTGCCCAACGACTCTTTGACATGAGGGGAGGCTAGGAAGGTTTGTGATGAAGCCTCTATATAAGCCTCGGTCGGGCTGACTCTGACTGAAACTGAGGCATCCTGTTGGTGCCTTCTCCTGCTGCTGTGTCTAGTCTTCTGCAATGGCGAGGGTGTCGGCCAGTACGCCCTTCTTGTGTAGACAAAGAATATGATAAGTTTTAGGGACTCAACCCTATCTTTGTACCGCTCTATAGCACGTTGACTGAGAAGAAGAGTAACCAATCTATCATGCCTCGCAGCCTCCTGCCTATAGTATGTGGTGCAAAACACATCCATAGACAAGACTCTACTTAGCCGGCTTGCGGACTCACACAGGACACGACCTGCTCTAAAACCAAGTTTGTTACGCCCCGCCCTGGGGGTATGACTGGCTTTGTGGTGCCCTAGTAGGACCTGGACTGTTATTTGGTGAGCCTAAGCACATCTGGTGCCTGGCTAGCTCTATTTCTGATTTTTTGGAAAAAAGGGCTATATAACATTGTAAACACGGCCTACAGCCGGCTGGGCCTATAGCCACTGTGCACAGCAAAACGGCTAACGAGCATTCTCATAACAAGGAACCTATGCGGGCCAACAGGCCTCCATGTTGTCTAGTCATCTGAAACTCAACATAGAGAATACTAAAGGGCTACGTATTGACAGGTCACCCTTATTATCAAACTATGGCCCCTTTTGGCGAACATAAGCAGAAATGCTAAGCGACTATAACAAACTACACGGCCTCACACGACCAGCTCAACCGACCACAGGGAGCTAAATACATACAATCTGCAAGCCTCTATAGTAATAATAGAAATGATGGGACGGGGCCAGAGCCTACTATCTTGTACAACAAAAGGAAAGAGCTACACCTCTGGAAATCGGACTCCAGATGACGGGGCGTGGCTCTATAGCTGGCTGGAATCACGAGGGATCGCCTCCTCGTCTGAGTACCTGCAGGCAAGTAATGCGGCGCCCCAATGGGTGTCGATCTGTTGTCTTGAGTATGCAAAGCAAGCGAAATAATACAACTGAATAGTAAACACATAACTAGCAAATCCTGAATGGCAGGAGATAACTGAATCTAGCTTTCTGTATTGATAGGGCAGAAGCTGTACCTGTAGACGCGGCGGCCTGGCGTATTAACTAGTATATAGCACATAAATAGATATACAAGTAGCAAGCAAAGATCCAATACCAACCCCCATAAGCCGGATGGCGCCAAGCAAACAAACAATCTATATACCTCTACCCGGGTCAAAACCAGCCAAAAATAAGTCCTCCACTCGTCTGCCCCCAACTAGGAGCACCTCCTCTTAGGCCCCCTAGATCTCAGGCTCGGGCCATAGCCTCGATATAAATAACTATGTACGAGAGTCCAGGAGGACTCCTGCTACTGTATCTGTAACTGAAACTGTATCTGTTCCCGGGCGCTTGCGCTCAACAGAGCTATCTGTGTAGTGCTGATCAAACTGATATGGGGAAGCTTCATCCCATCTTCGTCAAGGCGGGGAGGACGGCATGCCCTCCTTGGAGTGACGTAAAGCCCACCCGCTCGAGTGGGCGACACGATTACCAACCCGGGCGCGGGACGCTCAATAAGATGCCCTCACACAACATCAAGTCTCAACAAACAAATAGCACATATAAATAGCAGCATGTTTAAGCTGAAAAAAATACTATCTGAAATCGATTTCTTATTGATCTCTTTACGTATTTATCTTGATTCTTTCTTTGATTATCTTCGATTACAATCTTTATTTATTGTTGGCTAATGCGCGCGGGACACTATCTGTCTGAATGGCTAATCTGTAGCCAAGATATCATACGTACGGGTCTCTGTCTGTAGCCAAATACTGTCTGTCTATCTGGATTTTTGCTTTACTAACTTTATTACGAAAATACGTATCTTTTATTCTAACAACATGTACTAATCATATAATAGGCTATCTCTTTGAATCACGGAATGCTAGCCTTTCGCCATTTTGGCGCATGCTTTCTTGACTTTCGAATTTGAGAGTACGATACGGCAGCACAAACCAGATTTACTGAACTTACTCCAATACTCAACACTCAACTAAGAGGGAACTCAATTACGGAGTTTGCTATGATTCATAAGTCTAAGGCAACTAACTTGCGGAAGAAAGCTAACTTTACATACCTTAACCTCGAGTTATCCGGTATCGGACAAAAAGCTCGTCGATACTCGGCTATTTCTCAACTACATTCATATACACGTCAATTAGTACTAAATACGTCACTATTACGAAGACAACGTCAACAGAATATGTTTATAGCCTAAGCCGTGTTTATCGAAAGACAATCAAAAAATGTGCTATTTTTGGAAGTCCGGAAAGGGAGAAGTATTCACTTTACGGCTAGGAGCACATTAACACTAGTTTGGAGCAATTCTACTTACCTTAGTCCGATAGCTCGACGATTTGTCGGCCGTATTTGTGAAAAAAATCCGTGGGAATGCTCCCTCTTGCTAAATATCTCAAGTACCTAAGGTTGATTTGGATTTGGACTACGTTTGGCGGCGTAATCGGAACGATAATTTAATATCTCCTTCGTTCTCTCTCTGTTCTCACGCGAGTTTTCTGGAAAATATAAGGTAAATGATCAATTAAAACCGAAGTGGAAGCATACTTGGGCACGGGCCAGGGCCCAGCGTGTCACGAGCCAACGCGGTGGCCCGCCTCCGTGACACGGCCCCGCCATCGCGGAGGCTGCGCCCCCGGCTCCTTACTGCGATGGTTCGGCAGGTTCCTCGTCCGATCTTTTCCGGGCCTTTTTCGTATGTGTGGCTTTCAAATATGCTTTGCTTAGCAGCGGTAGGTATAAGTGCAAAGGGAATCTTACGAAATTTGTAACAAAATACTACCACCGCGGTTCGACATCATGAGTCGGATAACTCTTTTCAAGAACCTTCAGCTTGCCTGGAAGCATATGCTGTACTTACCATGTTGCATCAATAGACAACCAAGGCGAATCCTTGAAGCATCACAATATACCACAAACCTTAGTACCCTTATGGGTTGCTGGGGTACTAAGGTGAGGCGAGGTGCTTCAATTCTTGGAAGCTCTTCTCACAAGCCTCCTAACCATTGAAATTTCACTTTCTTTTGGGTCAATTTGGTCAACGATGCTGCAATAGATGAAAAGCCCTTGAAAAATATCCTATAATAGCCAACTAAACGCAAGAAACTCCACGATATCCAAAGGATTCACAGGTCTAGGCCAATTCTTAACTACCTCAATCTTCTGTGAGTCTACGTACACCCTCATGACACCACATGGACCAAAAATTCCACTAGTTCAACCAAAACTCGCATTTCTTGAATTTAGCATTTAGCTGGTGATCCTTGAGAGTGCATGGCACCACTCTCAAATGAGCGGCATGCTCTCACTCACTCGAAGTATATAAGGATGTCATCTATGAACAGAATCACGAACATGTCAAATATGTCTTGAACACCCCCTAATTCATCAAATCCATAAAGATTTGCGAGAGAATTCGTTAGTCCAAAGACATAAATACAAACTCATAAGGACCATCCAAAGTCACGAGAGAATTTGTCTTCGGGATGTCACTCTCTAGAACCCTAAGGCGATGGTATGCGGATCGAGAGTCTATCTTTGAAAAACATAACACCCTGAAACTGGTCAAACAAATCATCAATCCTGGGATTGGGATACCTGTTCTTGATGGTGACCTTGTTCAATTGTTGATAATCGTGAACATTGAAGAGAACCATCTTTCTTGGGACAAAGAGAACTTGTGCACCCCAGCAGGGATTTTCTGAGTCTGATGAATCCCTTGTCTAAAAATGTCCTTCAATTGCCCAGCCAACTCCTTTAACTCGGCTAGGGCCATTACACATGGGAAGGTAGATATAGGATGCTTATTGGGAAGGGAGAGGTCGATAACAAAATCGATTTCCCTCTCGGGAGGATTCCCACGATAGATTATGCGGGAACATACGGATACTCACATACTATTGGAACTGACTAGATAGTCGGGGTCTCGGACCTAACATCCTTAACCCTAATTAGATGGTACACGCAGCCTTTAGAAATCATCTTTACGGCCTTAAGGTAGGAAATGAAATGACCTACAAACACAAGCCGAACTACCCTTCCCTTCTAGGACTGGCTCACTCGGAAATCTGAGCTCTACTGCACGGGTTCTACAATTTACTGAGGCATAGTACGCAAATAACCAATCTATGCCGAGGGCTGCATAAATGTCATTGTGCTCTGTGAGTAACTTTGAGAATGACTTTACGAAAAACTATGACGGAAATTTCTATAAGCTTGAATCACCAACTGGAGTAGAGACTGAGAGAAGGGTTTTGATAAGATTTGGGACTGACTCTGAAACTACTAGAAACATAGGGTGTCACAAAGATACATTAGCCCCTGGATCTAACAATGCATAAACATCAAGGTGGAATACTTGTAACATGCAGTGACTACATCTAGGAGACCTCTGCTCCTAAAGGATGCTAGGGCATGGAATCTATTTTGACAGCATCCACCACCCACACTAGGGATGCCCTCTGCTGAGGTGGGCGTCTTTGGTGGAGCTGCTGAACTAGAAGGCGGGCCTCGGCCCCTAGCATGACTTTGTTTGAAATTCTTTGCACAATCTCTAAGAATATGTCTAGGATTCCCTCACTCGAAGCAAGCACATGTACTGCCAAACCCTTACCTGTGTCTCCGACCCATCTTCTACACTTTGGAGGGATGATCTCTGTGGAGTCTGCTACTCTAATCTCTTGATCTGATGCTCATCCCCTCACGATCACGCTTGGATCTGGATGACACACTCATAATTTGAAGCGGGGCTGAAAGATGTCTGGTGGGGCTGTGGTGCCCACTAGGTCTTTGCTGGGAGAATCCCGAAGCTATCAGTACTGGCCCTCTTAGCTTCTCTCTCCCGCTCACTCATTTGTACCACCTCCATGTGTTGGGCGTAAGGTTTATCGAGGCAAAGTCCAGTATCCTCAAAGAACATAAGTAAATCAGAATTCCTTTATTAAGTGTCTTTTTATCCGTATATAAACCTACCACTCAAGGCTCTCTGATACGCCACCATCTCAGGTGCATACTTGGACAGACGGAAGTGAACTCCAAGGCATACTCTGAACTATCATTGTTCCTTGCTTTAGATTCACAAACTCGGCCGCTTTGTTTCTCCCTCATCTCCAGGAAGAACCGATCTAGAAAAGCGGCATGAAACTCATCAACTGATAGGGCCTGCTCCACCTGCCCTTCTATCCTTCCATTATTTAGACAAATGTGTGCAAACCCCTTCAGGTGGTATGAGGATAAATCGGCGCACTCTTCCGACCACCCCTATTTTTGGGTGATCTTAGGAACATGTCAATAAACTCAAGTGGATCCTCATCCACCTTCAATCCAGGCTTAGGAGGGTTCATCCTCAAAAATCTCTAACACTTGTTACCTGCATTACCGATACAGCATACGCTGCACTCCTTACGATTGACTTTGGGCGGTCAAGGCACAGGCTAACATGCGAATGGCTTCCTAAACTCTCTGTGGGCAACCGGCTCATGTACATGCTCCTCATGGACTGGTAGGGCCTATTGGTGCCCATCTCCATTTCCATTTTTGTGGTCATTCCCATTTTCGTTTTACGCTTTCATTAACTATGCGGGGAGGCATAATTATACAAACGCATATAGCATGAGTTAGAAGCATAGAGAGACCTTTCATCGCACGACATGGATCATGAAAGAAGGAACATTTCCCTAAACATCTCGTAGCCTCTTCGTCATAAGTGTAGCGTGATTCACACCCATAAAAAAGATTCTACTTAATGCGGCTTTTGGACACTAGGACACTTCAAAACCTAATGCTCAGATGCAAGTTCGTCATGACCCCAACGTAGGCGGATCGAGACACGGGACAAGAGCCTGAGGAGACTTCAAGTCGACCCATGGCATTAACATGCAGCTAACTCAATCAAATATAAGAGGAAGATCATCGTAAATAACATTGCGGAAGTCTAAACATCACAATACATTTGAATACATACATAAGTCTAACGGCGAATACAAACTATGTCCAAAAGCCTCTAAAACTTATGAGTTGATGGGACAAGACCCCAACTAACTCACTTTAGACTGAAAACTAAAAATACTGAAAATATCTGAATAGAATGGCCCTCAAAAAATGAGGACTCAACAACTCTAATCGGGAAGTGCTAATGTTGGAAATTTGGCTATCGGTGAGCTGAATACAAGGATATGGAATTTGTTTCATGAAACGATACAACATACGGTATGTGGTCAATATGTGGAATGTACCTAGTATGCAAGGCAAAGTAAAACCGCTATGTAAATGGAAATCATTAAACATGCATAGTATAAAACATAATCAAGATAAGATTCTAAGAGTAGGGCTTGCATGCTATTTTACGAAATCATGATACGAACATAACTTAACATCATATTTGAATCGAATGACCCAAAGCTAAAGCGGTAATCATAAGTATCTTGAACATTGGGTCAAACCTACACGAAAACATAATATCATGACTGGTGGCCATGCATAATTGAAATCATGAGGAACAATGGGAGACTCATCATATAATCGACATTACCACGATAGAAGTGACATAGTCGACTATCACACTCAAGTGGGTAAGTAGTACAAAGATTTTCGAGGGCTAAGGGCTACAGTGATATCGATATCAAACCTAAAGGCCCCTTAGGGACAGGGAAGCTCACAAGGAGGTTCGAATAATCTTAACATGCCTATGTTGGCGCGTAGTTCTGAGGCATAGGGTTGACTGACCCATAGCCTACTCGGTGGCTAGGCACTACTCCAAAACATGCATATTCTCTCTATCATTTTTCAACAATGCGACCATAATCTTGTGAGAAATTTGAATAACAACATACACGTATAATTCTGAAATCATAACATGAGGAGCCTTCGCTCAAAACCATACCACAAGCTGAACATAGTTGGGAGTCTTAACTCCAAAACCATGTGGTAAGCTAATTCATGAAATCATAAATTATAATATATTATTATTGAATTTTAATGTTTTTATATTATTAATTTCAAATTAAATCTTAAATGATTTTGAAAACATGAATATAAACATGGGTATTTCGAAATCGTACTTTCTTCATAAACATCTCATCATACTTGAACACATACTCCATAGATCTCAACTTTCATCGACTTCATGGATTGGCATCATAATTTAGAAAATTTGAAAAACATAATTTATAATTTACAACATTGTAAAATCTTCTCATTAATCTCATTCAGATCCAAAACATGCTTAGGTCATACCAATGATAAATACTTAGGAAATTCACACATTGAGTGAAAACCCCATAGAATAATCAATTAAAACATCATGAATTGAGAGGGAATTGGGAATGGGTGTGGACTATTGCACCCATTCATAGCCTTACATGCACAGAGGTGCGTTTCGCACTTCCTTCATTTCCCGGAGAATTGAGGAATAAATTTGAAGAAATAGTCTTGATCGCTCTCAAACCTCTAAGCTTTCATGCATGAATTAGGACTGGATTATAATGGAATTTACCCTTCTTAAAACACTTTATTCTGATCTTAAAAACGACGTAGTTTAGGCCTTAGGAACTTAGAAATTGTGAAAAAGTCCTTATTAAATTAACGAGGAAAACATACTACCCCGAGTCCCAATGAGAGGTTTGGGCGATTGTTATCGATGACAGCGGAGTCGTAGTCACCTCCTGTCACCTACACTGCCACATTTCTTCTAGGTCACCATAGCCGGGCACATGTGACTTGTGTACCTGGCGAGTCATGGTGACACGTTAGATTACCTTGTTGAATTTCCTTCATCCTTTAACCTCTTGGCCACGGGCGACATGACGAGTCGTGATGTTGACCATGACTCATGGTCACATCCTTAGTGCTTGAAGAAAAACAAAAATTTCAACGAAGTCCTAGCCTTTTACAGGTCCTTAACGACTCTGGGGTTCTTGACAGGTCACTGGACTGACATGTCCTGTGACCTAGTGCAAAAATTCTAGTTTTCTCCATTTCAACTCCCGGAATCTAATCTTAGGGTATTTGGGGTATTACACTAAGACTACTGGATCAACAATTAAAGGTTACGCAACAAATATGGAATAGGCTACTTTTGTGGCTAAGAAAGAATAAGGCTTATGGGTCAAGGGGGTTAACTAGGGAAAATGCGGGAAGGTGAAGTAAATACGGAAAACATGGCTTTTTCAAATAAACACCTTAATCATCTCTTAAATATTTAACAACTAGCCATCCAACATACATTAAGGCAATTTCTTGATGCTACATTACGTACAAAACACAAGAATTAAGCTCACCTCACATGGCATTAAGACTCTAGTTGATTTTATATAGATACACATTCATACAATCACATTGAATGATATTTTTCATTAATAAGCCCTACAAGTGTCTTATGTCGAATTAAAGAACTTTGTGTATATCTTATGGAATTCTCACTCATGCAATTTAAGATGACCTTTTCATTTCACCTAGCTTAGCGTCTAAGTGGAATGGCGAAGAGCTTCACAAGTGATTTACTGTTTGACTCAATCCTACATTAAAATAATAATAAAAAAAAAAAACGTGACCAATTTTTCATAAAGGCGGAGTCATCAAACATCCATCATTGGGAAGGGTCACTACTCTATGACGACAATGACTCCTAAATTGAAAAAATTTACCCAGTTTGAAGGTCTACCCTTCGAAAAAGAATCGAGCCATAAGAAAATCAAAGGGTAGGTGAGACATGCCATTTGAAAAAAATTTCAAACAAAAACTTGATGGCATACTCACCCCAACCCTCAAAATTTCATAAGATATCCCGCAACCCCACACTTAAAGTCATGCTTTCTTGTCCTCAGCGCATCTATAAATAAAAAGTCATACAAAGGGTGAGAAATACTCCTGAGACCCTCTAAGGCCTAGCTAGAAGCATGTGCCATTTGATTTATGGGTCGCACGTCCTCACTTAAGCTCAGCACATGCTCCTTAGCTTTGACTTACGTGAACTCGAGACTTCCTTTCTCTGCACACGAAATAAAAACAAAAGTGACACTATATAAAAAAATAATAGAAACTACATTATTACAAATTAGGTTGCCTCCCAATAAGCGCCTGATTTAATGTTGAGCATGATGCTATCAGTTTCACCACTTTTTTCACTTTGAGGCTTATAAATTTCACTAATTTCTTTTCCAATTTTTTGTTATGCTCAAGGGGCGGTGGTATGAAAGCATGAAGGGACCAAGTAATAGATATTGCATCTTGCCCTTCTTGGTCCATAAGTGAGGGATGTCATTTTTGGGTCTTTGGCATAATAAATTTTAGAATATAGGGCATTGTTCCTCGTCTACACATCTCTCCATAGGCTTGGAAGGCTCTATTTCTAGGTTGCCAACCAAACATAACGTCGAAAAGTGTTTAGAATGAGGACCAATACGCCCTAACTCCAAAATTGAATTATAATTGACATCCTCACTTTATCCACCCTCAACATCGACATCGAAAAAACCAACAAACAATAGTCTAATGGTTGGGATTCTTCTACTTATTCATGCATTGGCTAGTATCCACAAAACTTTGTAGTTAGGCCTCGCCTCGGACGCTTCAACTTTTTCATTTACAAGACCCTATAGATTATGGTTACTTGAGCCAAACTAGTATATCTCTTTTGAAGTTTGGGACTTGGTGTGTGGCGCTTGACCATAATTACCAAACTCGTCAAATCCTCAAATCTTCATTTCTTGCATCATTTTGAGCCCATTTTACCTAGTTTCCTACTCAAATCAACTCAAATCATTTGTTAGTGCATAAAACACACATACATGAATTTTGCATAAATTAAGGATTGAACTCAAAACATGATCAAATATGGATAAAACATGGAAAACATGTGAAAATTTTCTCAACACATGCCACCCACACTTAAACCATTGTTAGTCCCAGACAATCCTTAAAATATACCTAAAATCATGTTCCTACATCACACTTGTACCCTCTATCAACCATACTCAACCAAGCTAGCATGGAACAAACATAAAGTGGTTTATTATCATACAATAATTCTCAATAAAGCATAGAAAGATTTCACTATCAAGAACACAGCACTCTATAAATGACTCATATTTTTGTACAAAGGGCCAACATTATTAAATTGTGGCATATGCATAAGTAATTACACCGAATTAAACCTCTTGTGCCCCTCACTTTTAGTGGCGTTCCTATCTCAACTTCATCAATGTAAGACATGCAACATAATAAGTAAGGCATAGTCACACTCACAAATGATGTAATGTACATATGAAACATACCATAGGGTTGCCCTTCGCCTTGCGTTGAGACTACCTAGTTGCTTTAAGAGATTAAGATAACAAGGACTTTTCTTGTTTCTTTATACAACACAGTAAGGTTATTTCTTATTCCTCTAGACAACTTAAGACTCATGAGAAGAATTATCCGATGCATGCACTAGAGTTGTGTGGTGTTTGCCTTGAAGATTCGGAGGAACTATTTATATGGGGTGCATGTGGATGTTTTCACATACCACAAGAGCCTTTAGTATGTGTTTACTCAGAAGGACTTGAATTTACGGCAAAGGAGATGGCTAAAGCATCTCAAGACTATGGCATGGTTGTCCTTTATCACCCGAGCGAGGCCAATGTAATGGATAATGCTCAAGTAGGACAATGTGTGTCCTATGTCGTGTGGAGGAAGGAGTTGGTGGAAAGATGTCCATGGGCTTGCTTTCTCGTTTAGGAGTTCGCCTTACGAATTCATCAAATGGTGGTGTTATTTTTTTCAGAATGGGTGAATCTTCATTGGCGACTGGAAGTTAAGTAAGTCAGATGAGGATCCTATCTTAGTGAAGTTAAAGAAGCCATCCGGAATCAAAAAGGTAGAGGTTATCTCCCAAGGGAGATGGTGTGCTTCGATATTAGGGTCGATTGTGTGTTTTGGCTATGGATGACTTGAAAGAGAAGATGCTGAGTGAGACTCATGGCTCTCAGTATTCTATCCATCCAGGTTCCACCAATATGTATCGTGATCTACGGAAAGTCTAATGGTGGAATGGCATGAAGAAAGACATAGCGGAGTTTGTGGTTAAGTGCTTGAATTGCCAACGGGTGAAGGTTGAGCATCAAAGACCTGGAGGTATGCTTCAGGACATCAATATACCTACTTGGAAGTGGGAAGAGATCAACCTAGACTTCATTACGGGGTTGCCTCGCACACGCTGATAGTATGACTCTATATAGGTGATTGTGAATAGTTGACCAAATCCAACACATTTCTTACCCGTCAAAACTTAAGATTCAACCAAGGATTATGCTAGGTTGTATATTCAGGAGTTAGTTTGGATTTGCATGAAGTTCATTTTCCATCATCTCTGATATGGTACTCAATTTGGAGATTGTTTGGAGGGCCTCAATGCTTAGGTGAAGCTTAGCATGACTTTCCACCCATAGATAGATGGTCAGGCCAAGCAAACTATTTCAGACTCTAGAGGGTATGTTGAGATCTTGTGTGATTGATATCAAAGATAGTTGGGATGATCATTGGCCTTTCATTGAGTTTGCTTACAATAACGATTATCACTCCAACATTCAAATGGCTCCATTTGAGGCTCGTTATGGGTAGGTATAGATTACCTATTGGATAGTTCGAGGCAGGTGAGGCTATATTGATAGGGCTAGACTCAGTTTATGAGTCTCTGGAGAAATATTAACTCATCTGGGAAAGGCTAAAATAGCTCGGACTAGACAAATCATATGCATAGGATAGGAGGAGAGGCTTGAGTTTGAGGTCGATGATTGGGTTTTTCAAAGGTGTCTCCCATAAAGGGGTTATGAGGTTCAGCAAGAAAGGGAATCTTAGTCCTTGATATGTTGGACCTTATAGTAATCTAAGGTGAGTTGGCAAGGTGGCATATGAGTTGGGCTACTAGCGAAGCTGAAAAGCGGTGCACCCAGGTTTTCCATGTGTCCTTGCTAAAATAGTACGTGGCAACCCAGCTTTAGTTGTTTCAATAGATGGAATTAGGGTAAAGGATAGCCTTACCTATGAGGAGGTTCCGAATAAGATCCTTTATCGTTAGGTTCGCAAGTTGAGGAACAAGGAGGTAGCTTCAATAAAGGTTTTATGAAGGAATCAACTAGTTGATGGACGAGTCATAGGTGCCTGATACGACTCGTACCAGGACCCATAGTAAGGCTCAGCAACTGTCAGTCCCTCGGCGAGTAAGTACGATTAGTGGTCATGAGTCGTACATGGATGGTATGTCATGCCATAGGGTCATAGAAAGAGATTCGGAAAGCGTTGATCTTAGATGAGGTAGGAACCACGAGCCTTTGTATGGCTAGTGGTAGGATGATACAGATCGTGGTAGGTGTTTGTGTAGAAGTTTCAGAAAATGATCAGAAGGTAGGACCTGAAACCACGAGACTCGGTATGAGTCATGGTAAGGTCCTATGAATCGTAGCCTTTGGACGGGACAATTTTAAATGTGAAGTCTCAAGGGTATTTTTGGCAACTTTTTAAGCTTTTAACACCTAAGTGACATCGTTTTGGGTTCTTTAAGGGGTTTTTCTAAGCCTAAACACTCATTCTACTCCTAACACCTCAATTGGAAGATCAAATCCTCTCAATCCAAGGTCAGGGTTCTTAATCAAATTCATTCAGTTATGTCTTGGGTCTTCAAGTCAAGCTAGGAATTCTTCAAGCCCGGGCACGAAAATCTTAACCCTCATGCCCAATTTCATCCCCATCTCATTATTTCAAGTCTCAAGTATGATATGTTGGAAATTCTAGGGTTAGACCCAATTCTCATGAAATCTCTTATAATCTCTATGAATTCAAGTTTCTTATGTTATTCATGATTTATGATTATGATTACTTATTTTCTACTATAATCTCTTTATGAATCTATACTTTCAAGTTTTTGGTGATTTGCCCAGTTATGCATGATTTTATGAATTTCAAGCTCATGAACCTATGATTTCAAATTCACAGTTTTATTCAAGTATGATTACGATTTCATGATTTGGAGCTTTGCCCATGTAATATCAAGCATGTTTCTTGATGATGACTATGAAACATGTGTGTGTTTTTGGGAGTAGTTTCTAGCACAAGTAGACCAGAGGTTCAGGCAAACCTCGAGTCTCAAAACTAAATGCTACCATAGGTATATATCATGTTCAAACCTTGGGGATTCACAAGTGATATCATGCCTTAATCGCTCCTCGGCAGAAGCTTGGAACAACTCCAACTTGAACAAGATAATTGGGCATCATGTAAGATCTCTCATGATGGTGTTGGTTATGATGAGTCTCCCATTATTCCTCATGTTTAAGTTACTTATGCTCATGACTTATGATATTATGTTTCATAAGCGTGCTTAACTCATTGATCGGTTTATGAGTTTCTTATGATTTTTAAGTATGGTACATTGTATGATTTCTATTTTAAACCTTGGGTCATTATGTTTTAGCTTATGATAAATATCTCATGATTATAATTACTTCAAGAATATGGTTTTTAGCATGTCATCCTTACTCTCATATTTATATCTTGATTTATACTCATGATTTCATACTACTCGTTCTTTGGAATGCCTTTCTCTGCATACTCAGTACATTCAAATATTGACTGCATACATTATGTTATATCATCTCATGATATGGGATCAGGTGATTGTTGTAGCTCAGGCGCACACGCAACGTACGCGGTCGTACAAGTAATATAGTGGCCCTTTTTAAGGCGGATGTCGAACCAGGATTTGGACTATTTCAGAAAATTATCACGTTCGAGTGTAAGATAACCTTTAAAGTGTTTATTAGAGAAGTTTTTGGTAATTTATAATTAAATTTTGGGGTGGTCTGAAATAATGCAGAAAACAATATAAGAAGCAACTAGAGTTATGGTCGGATCATCTTGCAATGAGACATTTTGCAATGGTTCAAGTATGATATTAATAATTATTGTCTCACATAGTTGAAAATGCGATGTTCATAGTATTTTGAGCCTCTAATCATGACAAACTAGCCTCACAACTACATACCGTTGAGAGGGGATGTGATATCCTAGTTCGTGGGCAATTCAACTACATGGATGTAGTTTCACGAGGTTTATGCTCTTGATTAGGGACTTTCGTACCTCTAATCATTAAATCCAACAGCTTCACAACTACTTCTACAATTGGTGGAGTGACAATTCCTAAATAGGTGTCTTACTCTCATCCACGTTTTATCAACCAAGCAAGGAAAATTGGTATAATGTTCTGCTCCTAACCATGAATCATATCTAAAGATAAGAATTTGCTCTACATTTCTTGTTCTTGCTTGAGGTTGCTCTTTCAAGCTTTTACCTAAGCTTAGCATTAGTTTTCATGATGATCAAGCATAAAAACCACAATGATTAAGAATGCAGACAAAACAACAATTAACAACTCAAGCCAAAATGACTTTTAAGCAATTGCAATCATATCCGTGGCCTCAGCCCTAGAGGAAGGGTTTTAGCCACTCATGTTCATACAATAACTCAAAAACATTGTTAAAGTAGTTTACTTACAGGAATAGATAAAAGAGAATGTAAAATTGATGAATCCTGTTTGAGTTCTCCACTTCTCCCTTCCCTCCTCTCGGTTTTTCGAAAATATTTTGTGACATTTGATTTTGGAAGCTAAGGGTATAATTTATAGTAAATAGGGAATGTGCCAATTTTTGCCTATCGTGGAATGGCTCCGTGGCTCGGAGGTGGACATGCCAATTTGCCTCATGCAGGCATGGAGGTATCACGAATGCACAGAGACATAGCCTAAAAAATGACCCGGGCGGCGTGCAGGCGGTGCATCGTGGCACGTGCCGGGCTCCAGCGATGGCTTTGTGGACACGGCAACGCGCGCGGATGTGCCTAGCGTGGCACAGCGCTGGCACACAGGCAGCCTATTTTGCTACATCCTTCTTGCATCTGGCATTGGCGTGCTTTGGCGTTGGGCGCAGCGCACGCATAAGCGTGTGGCCACTGTGCGGCCCGGCCTTGCCATGGCATGCTTCCTTGCCAACATTTGCAATTTGCTTCCCATTCCATTCCTCCACTTAACCCATAATTATTTAGTCCCTCAAATGCATTTTTCACCTACAAAACAAGGACTAATCATGTTGATTAGTACATATCCAAATTTACATAATGTAAATGCATAAATAGACAAACATGACTAAACTAAGTTATAAAATAGCACTTGGGCATGCAATTATGCCCAATATCACTACCCCAAACTTAAAGCCTTGTTCTTCCTCGAACAAACCTTTTACATCTCATGCACATGAAGACTCACACCTTGATTAGACGAAGACAATTCAAGCTACGGCTACAATAATTGTTTACCACCCGATAGCAAGTTAAAATAGAGCATTCAAGATTTAACCCTTAAAAATAAAATATTACTATGTGAAGAAACCTCAAGAATTGACTCAACAAACTCATGCAAATCAACCGACCAAGAAATCCAACATGAATTTTATCCTTCATTAAACATGTGCCCTCACAACAAGAGAGTTACCCATTTTACTCACATTTTCAAATCATCACTTGTGTATGGGTATATAAATAAGAATTAAGCTCCCACTCTCACAAAAGAATTCACATGCCAAGTGTATTGGCCCATAAGCTTGCCCTTAGTGTATTGCTTCACTAATTTAAGGATGTTTGAATGTAAGATCAAGTAGGACTTATTGAGTTTGTAATGTAAGATAAAGGACAGGTATGTACTAATATGGATAATAATAGTGGCTATGCTCCCAAGCGCTTTTAATACATTACACATTCATTGCCTGGACATCTCTTCTCTTACTTCACCCTCGTTCTTTTCACTCTTAGAATTTCCTCTTTTTGTTCCCATTTCTTTAAGCACACTTAGTTTTATTAGTAAAAGAATTACTTAAGCAGCTTTTTCATTCATTTTGTTTTCTTACTCCCTACCAATACTCAAACATTTTCAAACAAGTGCACCTTAGACCTTTTCTCAACTCCCACAACTCTTCTTTTTCCTTCTTTTCTAATTCTCATTCCTTTACTCTTTCGGATTTTTTCACTTAAGCACTTAGGAGTTTGGATCAACTTCAAGGCTATTGAAAGAAAGAATTAAGCTTATGTTGCAGCTATTAAAGAGAATGAGCTTAAGGATCATGGGTCTAACTAGGATCAGAGCATTCCAAGGTAGGTAAAAGCGAGGGATAAAAATTGGGGCTCATTCAAAGGAAATGCCTAAATCATATTCTACAATCAACATCCCTCCTTTCGTTTTGTATATACACCGGAAAAGTTCTAGACATTACACAATAGCATGGAATATTCAAAATCCTTACAACTCACAACACATGCTCAATTCAAGACAAATTCATGAGACTCTTACTCGGCTAATCTTTAAGAATTCCAAATTAAGCTTTAAGCACATGAGCCACATTCACGAGCCTAGGTGTATCAAACAGAGTTATACAACTTCTTACATGCTTCAACACTGACCACACTTGCATCTCACAATCATGTATAGCACATATGAGCATCAGCCATCAATTAGCTACGGGCTTCAAAAACCAAAACCTATTGACAATTTCCCTCAAGGCAGTCATCATCCATCCATCGTGAGCAGTCCTAGCTATGACTGAAGAGTTATGTACAAACAAATGAAATTTTTTATTTCCCTCTAGTTCAAAGTGCCCCCCGTCGGAAAAGAACCGAAAGAAAAACCGGGTGAAGTCATGCTCAAATCAAATTCTCCCTCAACCAATACCTATCAAGCACTAAATTCTGAAATCATTAAGCACAAAATTTTTGAAATTTCCCTCACCACACTTGAATCATGCTATGTCCCCAAAGCATCAATTAAGATTTAAAAGGGTGAAATGCTCACACAGGGCCTCTAGGCCTAGCTAACGGCTTATGTTTCTTCATTTTTAAGCGAGTAGGTATTGGGCCCCCTTTCCCTCTTTGTGCTTCTTGGCTTCCTCCTCCAAGGAGCCCACTCAGACTTCCCTCCATCTGTGCTTAATTCTCACAAAAACAACAACAAGATGAAAATAAATAAAAATCAACACAAATAAAAAAATAATTAAAATTGTACATGGTACCCTTAGGTTGTCTCCCAAGCGGCTGGCGCCTTCTTTTTGTCAGCGGAATGACGCATCCAAGTTTCTGCTTTTTCCTCCACCTTGAGGATATGATCTCACCCCTAATTTCTTCTCCAGTTTCCTCTATGCTCCAGGGTGGTGGTGAAAAAATTAAAGGACCAAGTAGTAAATGTTACCTGCAGCGCTTATTGGCCCTTACGTAAATTGAAGTCATTTTGTCTCTTGGAATCAGCAAATTTCCAGAATATAAGGGCTTGTTCCTCCTCTAGACCTTTCTCTACAAGCTTGGAAGACTCTATTTCTAGGTTGTCAACCAAACTTAATATCGAGAAATGCTTCGAGTGGGGTACAATACACCTCAACTGCGGGGCACTATGCTTGACCTCCTTACTTGTGTACACCTTCTCCACATCAACATCTAACTCCACATGAATGTCAAATGGTTGGAACTCTATCTCTCCTTTCGCGGCTGGATTGGCCATATGTGTGAACCATCAAGGGGACTCTCAGGAGCTTCTAACTTTTGAGATTCTTCCAAGAACTCACTCTCATCTTCTCCTTGTAGTCCCTCCACAGGTATTGCATAAGACCGTCACTTGAAAATCAAAGCAAGCTTGACCTCAGCCATCATCTCCATGAACTTGGCACCATCTTCTAGGCTTCTCCATTTTCCTTAGTCTGAACTCCCAATACTCCATCTGCCCCCTCATTGCTTCTATCACATCAAGGACCTTTTTAACATGCTTTATATGTCGAGCTTGGTGATCCAAGTCCTCCTTTCCATCATTCCTATACTCATCAAAAACAATAGAAGGATCATAGTAGGGGCTTGGGAAGGGGAATAAGAATTTGGACAACCATCCCAATAATATCAGCCACCACAAATACTACAAGTGTGATAGTGTTTCCACAAGTGGAGTCCTCCACAATTGGGCAGGACTCACCAAAATATGAGTATCCACCATTCAACCATTTGTAATTTCCATGATGTCATGTCAAGAAGGGTATCAGACTAAAAATAAAAAATAAAATAAATCTAAAACTAATAAATAAAAATTTTCAACACTTGAAAATTAGAATAACGCAAAAACACTAAATTCCCGCAATTTCACGAGTCCCAGCCAACGGCCCAAAAACTTGTTACGCTCCGAGGGCCTGCATAAGCGTACGTGATCGTACAAGTATCTGAGTGGCCCTTTTTAAGAGCCGGATATCGAACCCACAGGGACTGGACTATTTCTGCAAATTATCATGTTCGAGTGTAAGATAACCTTAAAAGTGTTGATTTAGAAGTTTTGTTAATTTATAATTAAATTTTGGGGTGAATTATAGACAATCTTAAAACAATATAAGAAACAACTAGAGTTATGGCCGGATCATCATGCAATGCGACATTTTGCAATGGTTCAAGTATGATATTATAAATTATTGTCTCACATAGTTGAAAGTGATATTCATGGTCTCTGAGCCTCTAAACACGACAAACTAGCCTCACAACTACATGGTGGAGCGGGGATGCGATATCTAGTTAAGTGGGCAATTCAATTACCGGATGTGGTTTACGGGGTTTATGGTCTTGATTATGGACTTTCATCCCTCTAATCATTTAATCCAACTTAGCTTCACAACTACTTCTCACAGTGGTGGAGTGAAAATTCCTAATAGGTGTCTTGCTCTCATCCCGTTTTATCAACCAAGCAAGGCAAATTAGGTATATGTTGTTGATGTTCTATCTAACGCGAATCCATATCTAAAGATAAGATTGCTCCCTACATTCTCTTGTTCTTGCTTAGGGTTGCTCTTTCAAGATTTTACCTAAGCTTAACGCATTAGTTTTCATGGTGATCAAGCATTAAAAAAATAATAATGAAGAATGTAAGACAAACAACAATTAACAACTCAAACCAGCGACTTTATGCAATTGCAATCATATCATGTAGCGCAACCTAGAGGAAGGGTTTTAGTCACTCATGTTGATACAATAACTCAAAAACATTGCTAAAGTAGTGTACTTACAATAATAGGTAATAGAGAATGTAAAATTGATGAACCTGGCGAGTTCTCCACTTCTCCCTTCGCTCCTCTACGGTTTTTTCAGAAAATGTTTTGTGACATTTTGATTTTGGAGCAAGGGTTTAATTTATAGTAAATAGGGGAATGTGCCAATTTTTGCCTATCGTGGAATAGCTCCGTGCTTACGAAGGTGGACACGCAATTTGCCTCCGTGACACGGAGGCATCGCGAATACCCTGTGGAACTAACCCTAAAAATGACCTTCAGCCAAGGCATGCCGCGATGTCACCATGTGCACAGCGCCCGAGGCTGCTTGCGATGGCTGAGTGACACGGCCACTGGCGCGAAGATGTGCCTAACGTGGCATGGCTATGGCGCGCAGGCGGCCTTTTTTGATGCATCCTTCTTGCGCCCAGCATTGGCATGGCACGGCGCTAGGCGTGGCGCACTCACAGCGTGGCATGCTGCTGTGCAGCCAACCTTGCCATGGCATGCTTCCTTGACAACTTTTGCAATTTGCTCCCGACTTCATTCTTCTACTTCACCCATAATTATTTAGTCCTTCATATGCATTTTCACCTACAAAACAAGGACTAATCATGTTGATTACTACATATCCAAATTTACATAAAATCACATGAGAATGTAAATGCATAAATAGACAAACATGACTAAACTAAGTTATAAAATTAGCACTTGGGCGCAATTATGCCCAAGATCGGTTGACTCGATCTCTCAACCACGACATTGCTTCGCTCCTTCCGAGTCCGGCATTACCACCTAGTATTGGTAAGTCCTTATGATACAAGGAGGACTTTTGGTTTATGTCTCTTTTCTTATGTCTTTTAGTTTTAGACTTAGGGGCTAGTTGGGAGTGTTGTCCCATCGGCTCATCTTATGATAGGCTTTTCGAGATAGTTATGTATAGATGGTTCGCGTTGTTGACTCGTTGTACTTATGTTTTTATAGCACGCATACTACCGCTTATGTTGTGTTCAAGTTTCTTCCCTTTAAATATGCTCTTTCATGCTATGTATGTGCCATAGGTTTGCTTGGGGTCATTCGTGGTTCCGAGGTCATGTATCATGGTTTGGGGTACAAGCTCGAGTCGTGATAATGTTTCACTTCTCTAGTTGGAATATATGCTTACTAATATGATGTCATGAGTGGAGGTTTCATGTTTAGTCCAAATGGTTGCAAAAAAACTATGTTTTGATTGATAAAGGGGGTAGCTGGATTGAATATCATGTGTTGAGAGCTATTCTTGACAACCACCCTAGTCATGAAAATTTGTGAGTGCAGGACATTAGTTAGATTTAGGGTAGTTCTCTTCTTGGTTTGAGGACAAGCAAATGCTTTAAGTTGGAAGTGTTGATGTATCGGAGATAAGTGACACATCTTTGCTTCATTTTACAGCATTTTGCATGTCATTCAGTAGAATTAAGAAGAAACTAACCTATTTGTGCTATGTTTCAAGATCTCAAGACATTGGATAGAAGAAGGACCTAAGGGCGAAGCGCCCAAAAGACGAAGGCAAAAGATGGATCGTCGATCCCGAAGAACGATTTGTCCCTCAATCATCCCTTCCCAGCTACAAATTCCAGATTCAGAAGGTGGGTCCCTAGAGTATGGTTGAAAGATGGTCCATCTTTCCAAGGATGACCCGTCAGTTCACAGCTAAATCGGAGCTTGGCGGAATGGGATTTCTTTAGTATGAAGTGAAGTCTGGCTTGTCTTTCAAAATGATGAGTAAATCTTTCAAAGGATGATAAAGTAAGGGACAGGAGCAGAAAAGTGAGTACGACCTAAGGACGGTCCATCCTTCAAAAAGACGGTCATCACTGTGATGTGTGTGACTTTACAACACTTTTGACGCTTAAAAGCTGACAAAATAGCATGGACTTAGATATTTTATATGGATATAAGGCACTTTTATTTTTATTTTAGGGAAAATAAATGTTGGAGCAAAGATATTACAAAAGAGACTTAAAAATGCAGAAAATTAGCCAAATTACCAGTCTCGAAGTATGAGTCGTACTGAGTGTGATGAAAGTCGAGGAAGGCTAAATTGGGAAAAGGCAACCTATTACTCTCAATACGAGGTCGTACCACAATGGTATGAGTCGTAGCGGAGTCATGAAAATATTCAGAAGAAATTGCACAAGGCAGACTCTTGGTATGGATGGACTCACGAACTGTGGCATCAATGTACAAATCATGCAGATCCGTGGTGAACTTCAAAATATTTTTCAGTACTTGGAAGAACTTTAGTTACTATAGGCAATACAAGTCATGGCAAGAAGGTAAGAATCATATCACAACACTCGTGAAGAATTCCAGAAGATGTCAAAGTTCTCAGGCCCAAACCACGGAAGCAATGTATGACTGATAGGATGAAGGTACGACCTGTACCGGGGACACCCAGCACTTAGCCGAGATGACGTGCGGCCAAGAACTTACGAGCGGCGGGTACAACCCGTACAATCTTTCGTGTTGTATGACAAATCGTGGTATAGTCGGCTGTATGAAAAACTCCCTAGTAAACGGAAAAGGTTTCTAATGTCTATATAAATATCACTTTATGTTTATTTTAGTTATAGAAGGATAGAGGCGGTTATTAGGCGTGTCAATAGTTAATTTGTGAATTTTCATGAGTTTTGAGAAACAATTCTTGGGATCAAATTCTTGATTTCTCATTATTCTTGAGGTTGTTCTTGAATAATCAAATATGATTTTCTTTCAAAATTGTTGTTGTAAGTATTTAATTATGTGTTTGTTTGTAGATATAAATTACAATCTTACAACCATGAGAGGCTAAAACCTCCAACTAGGGTTGTGGGAACCATAGACGGATTAACAAACTAGGGTTGAACAAAAGTGATTCAAAACCAATGCGAAAAGCAGTATTGTATTATCTTCATGTTTAAATATTTATAGACGTTGTACAATATTAGGACTTGTCCGAGTTCTTTACTTGCTTGAGCCTAGATGAGGTAGAGATTAGGAAAGAGAATTACAACAAAGCCTTGATCTTTACGATCATTGTATTGAGTTTTGATCGTAGGAGAGTTAAGAATTTGGAATATATTGATAAAGGTTAGTTTGGAAATCGCTCATGAGACCTGACCCAGTGATTGAGTATTGTCATCCAATAAGCACAAATCAGTCATTTGGATGAACCCTAATTATCAATTCTACAAGCAAGCATTGGGATTGATCACGTGTGTATACTAGAATCAATTATGAACCCATGGGAACACTTACCCTAGTTGTTTTCAAATCTTGATTTAAATAACAATTTTAATCTTTGCTTTAACATTGTTTTCTTGAAACCCCCAAATTGGAGGTAACTTACCAACAAGTTCACTTATAGGCGTTAGTCTAGATCTTCCATATTCCACTGTGGGTTCGACCCCAACCTCTTAGTTAGATTCTTTGTTGACAACGTCCCCTTCATACTTTGTCAAAAAGTGTGAGTTTGAGGATTATCACTCTGCACCTGGCACTCCGATATTCAAATTTAATGAGATTTTTGGAGCATAGTATAAATAGATTTTTGTTGTAATTTTTTGACTTACTGTTCATAGTTCATAGTTATCATAGAGAGTAGATTTTGGCTTTATTTTTCAAATATATTGTAGATTTAACTTTTATAATTGAAGATTATCATCAATCAAGATAGAGATCTCAATTTCCTTTTCGTAAGAATGTCTCATTACTTCTCTGCTCTTCTTCTTCTTTCCATGGGTAACTAAACCCCGGATCTAGGGTTGTGATCCTAATGATCTAATTTTTAAAATTGAGTTTGGGCTATTGAACATTTGATTGATTTTTGCTGCGGCTTGTGATTGGTGATGAGAGTCATCCAAGTACGCCCAGTACCCTTATGAGGCTTTAGAGAGAAAATTTGAGTTGGGTTAGCATCAATCAACAATGACTCAAGGCGTAACCTTTGTTTAATAGATTCTCCTAGACATAGGTTGAATTTCAAATTGGCAAACAAGTAATTGGGTAGAATGGAGTTCTCTCTAATTTGATAAAATTGAAGTAGATTGACACTTATAGTGATGTTGAAAGACAACCATGAGTTGCCTAAGTATATTGCTTACATGTTCAGCCCTATCCCTATATCAATTCTTTTACATTAGGTGATTTAGGGAATCAACCAATATTAGGCACTTCACTAGAATTATCTTTAATTGCTTACAGCCTAGTTTAAGACAATTAATAGTTTAGTTTAATTTATCTCAATTCGAATAGTTTCTATTCTTGCAATGCTATTGTTTAGCACTATATAGTTTAGGCTTCATTTAGTCCCAGTGGGTTTTCTAAGTCCCAACTCCTTATTGAGTTTCTATATTTGCATCAATAATTTACACTACTCTAAATTGGGAGTGGATTTGAACGAATTGTCCAATATCACAAATAAGAGCTTCTTTGTTTGGCATTTTTGGATTGCATAAATATCTTCATTTGATATTCTCATCACTTTTCTTATGGACCATTTTCTTTCTTTTATCATCAATGTCATGAACTTTTGGACCTCCTTGTGCAGTTTCCATAACTCTTAATCTTCTCCAATGACAAAGTTTTGCATTCTTTCCTTCCACCATCCATAATATTTGCCATTAAAACATGGTGGCCTTGTTGTTGATTGAACTTCTTGTACTCCTGAAGGTGCAACAATGTTTGTCTTTCAAGGTGTTAGCCTTTATTGAAAGATTTGGCTCTAATACCAATTGTTAATTTGTTGCGACCAACAATATAAAAAGCTAGGTTCCTTTCCAAAAACTACAAAAGAAGGTAAAGAGCGGAATATGGCAAATCAGCATAAGTATTTTCAAGTGAAAAAACCCTTGCTCAAGGAGTAAAAACTATGATCTAACTTTTTGTAGTATTTCCCCATACTCTCCATTAATCAAAGCTATTCAAGGTTACCAATTACATTAGTACGCCTTAAGAACTGCTCCCAACAGCCTCTACTTCAACTCTCTGTTTTTATCTTCTTTCAACAAACACAAAAAATGAAAAAGCACCTACTATCAACTAAGAACACAATCAAGATCTTATTTTGAAACCCTAAGAATCTAACTAGTACAACTCAAGAATATCGATAAATTTAATAGAAACGGGTTCTTTCATTTGCTTAGTAGTTGACTCCCAAATGAGACTCTTTGTGTAGACTCTACTCTCCACTTTGACAGCTCTCTCTTTGGGTGTGGTTAAGATTATTTTTGTCATCTTCACTGTTATGAGGTAAGTATTACCTTTTTAGTTCTCCAATCCAACCAAAAATTATTGAAGACTTTAAGAATCAAATCCTAATTATTAGTTTGCTTCTTTCTTCATGGGTCGGCTTTTTTCCTCTAATTCCATGTACTTATTTTTATTGAAACTTTCCTCTTCTTGACTTCTATATCCTTGTAAGTACTATTACAATTCTCTAAGATTTTGTGGACACACGTGAAACAGCTTCTTCAAATAGTCTCCAATTCTGTTCGAGGTACAGGTTCTCTAATCAATTCCCCTACAATGTTGCTAACTTCTTCAATTTCCTTAAGGAGTCTATTAGAACCTATTGCTTGAATATCATTCTTCATTCCTCCTTGTAAATATATTTCCAATCACTTCAAAACATCATATGATATTAAAATATACATTATAAAGATCAAGTTATCTCAACACTAAAGTGTCATGCCCCAACTTGGGAGGCATGATAGGCACCTAATGCCACACTGGGACCTGGGCAGACTCGAGTGGGCATATGCACCTCTGGTGCACACTTGTAACTCAAAACCAGAAAACAAAGAGAAATTTGGTATATTTGTTTCCCGTAAACATGGCCTTATGCCAGCAAGGCCACCGCGGCATACGTAAGAAAACAGCTAACCAAACAACTTGCAATAGGGATCTCATGTGGGCTGATAATGCCATCATGTTGTCTAGTTATAACAGAATGAAAAAGTTGTCATATTCACGCTATAGCCAATAGAAATTTCGCTAAGTAACTAGCTAAATTAGGCCCCACATCTAATTACTAATAACTTTCCCTCCTTAGAATTATCAACTAGTCCATAAGACTTGTAACAAATGGAATGGTTCCCTGAGCGGAATGTATGACAAGCATTGAGTCGGTTAAAACTAACTATCACTGGCGGTAGCCACTATGGAGGTTTGTCGCTCGATTCACTTCAGGCAACCACAGTGCCCTTGACTCGAAGGTAAGACCACCCACCTAACAAAATTATAGCCCTAGAGCGTCAAGGTATGCCAACAGCCTCTGGCGAGCTTTACTGACAATATAGCATCAAGGCGAAGTTATGTTTGCCCGACTACGCCCTTATGTTGGCAACATACCAATTCGAGCCCAATAGCTAACCATAGACTTCTAAGGCCTTCGCACGACAATAGAACATCAAAAAACCTATAAATGAGCATACACACGTGTGCGGGAACTCTCTGGCGCACCTAGCACTAGTCACATAACACCTCCCTTCGGCCCGGGGATACTATAGTATACTCAAAGCGTCTTATAGCGACTAACCACAACATTCATAATTCTTATCTACTTCTGACTAATCACAACATATAATAACATTATCTACTCTCGAAGGCATAGGTCTTATCACTATACGATGAGAATAACTTGCTAAAGAGATAAGCCCAGCATATTACCTCGAATGTCGACTTTCATTCACCTAAGCAGGTTTCCAGCTTTGAAGCCAATAATTCTACTCGATTAAACTTTTATCTTGAGAGAATAAAGCTATTTCAATAGTAGGCATCGGCAAACATGATATTTGTCAAAAACATTGACTACAATTCAACCGTTCAATTCGGCCGAAAACTCATAAATTCTAGGAATCTAGAAGGTAGAAATGTACCAATCACTTATAGCCGCATAGGACTTGAATAGAAGTGATTCCGATACAAGTCTTACTCGGCGGAGGGTTCGGTACTCCTAGTGAATTTCCAAGAAATAACTCCTTGAGGATGTTCCTCAATAGGCACGGAAGTCATTGCAAAGAAGAATTCACAATCAAACGAAGTTTAGTAGCATAATCAAACTCCAATTCGGTGAAAACCTTGTGAGAAAATTCATCCATGGCCAAGGGTCCTCTTTGAAATATTTTAAATGAACTAAATCACACATTTAAATATATATATATATATATATATATATATGGCGGTGTCGGGGGTCACGGCGTTCCCCTCCCATAGCACCGGGATAGAGGCACGACATGCCTCCCAAAGCTGCAGGGAGGTGCGCGATCACGGCGCCACGCCGCCAACCTGCCCAGTAGTCACGACTTCTCGCTCGCTCAATAACGAACTCGCATGCTCAAACTTTGAGTCTTCTCCACGTGTTCCATGAACTAGGAACTCTCAACACGCACACACACACGTCGGCTAGATGAAAAAAAACTTGTAAGGGTGTAACATCATCCCTCCTTAGGAACATTCATCCTCCCGAATATAATCTTAAGCTTAAGAGACTCAAATTCCTTTAACTATAACCAGAAAAATTTCAGCAAAGTCTCTCTTTAATGTGGACTATCAAAGAAACTTTGAGGCATAGAAAAATCCCTTTTACACATCTCATAGGACGCTACAAGAAATGATACAACATAGCTCCATATCACAAAAGAAAATAGCTAAACTATGCGATATTATAAGCAACAATCATAATAGTTGAACGGCAATCTCACCTCAACTGCACAACCTAGGTCAGAATACGGAATAGGTGGGGATATTTAGACCTCATGTTGTACTTAGCTTCCCGGCAATTCCCTCTACCATTATTGTTCCTTTATAAGACTTTGCTAGACTACGGCTTTGGTTCTCAAGAAAATAGCCCCTAAAGGACAGACTTGCCAATCTAATATCACTATTGGAGTCTCTTCATAGGACAACTCTTTTGTAACTTTGAGCATTCTCAACTTGGTCAACCTGAGAAAGGTCTCTGCGCGCGCCCAGTGTTGATGACCGAGGATCTATCCGAAGGAAACTCCTATTTCATAGGCCCACTTGGCCAATCTTCTAGGGGATCTGGTTTAGCTTGGTAAATCTAAGGTTGGGTTTTCCCTTCTTGTCTGATCTCATAACGACCTTCTTTGGCGAAATTTTTGGGAATACCCAGTCGTTGCTTCAATCTCTAACTCCCTATGCCATACATTAGAATAGGACTCTGACGACCTCGAAGTACATGCTGTACATATTTTTAATAAGTTTAACTTTTTCCCCTAACTTATGTAAATGTGCCGGTTCTATTACCCTGATTTACCTGCTTCAAGTCATCGTGTAGGAACCTACATTTCCACTATATCTCGGGCGTCTAAATCGTGTACACCTTTGGGCGTTTATTTGGAGTACGAAGTTATATTCAAATAAACTTGCGTCCCAATGCGACCTAACACCACTTCCAACACCTAATGGTGGTTGTGCCCTTCCGTCAGAACTGATAGACAATGGGAAATCATGTAGATGAATATCTTTTAGTATTTAACTTGGCGTAATCTTTATTTGAAACATAGTCTGGCTGGCTAAATAAGTTGGCCTCACTAGCTATTCGACAATGACTCGGTAGGGTCAAATTTTACACCTAGCACGAGGTAAACTGGAGTTATATTTATGATGACTACTCTCCACTTCCATGTAGGCCTGGCTATTTCCTGAATTAGCCTACCCAATATCTGTTGTCAGCCTTTCCTTATTTGGTCATTTGAGATTGTGCCACAACTCGACAATATCTTGCTTCTTCCATGCCATTAGTAGATTTCTTTTATATCACATGCATTTTCGTCAAACCCGGATGGAGGGAATAACGGACATGATGTACCTTATTACAGTCTTCTAACAAAGCCTTGCCACATTTAGAACGTAGAGTCGACCTCTGGGTCAAAGTCTAAATATCTCGAAGATGGGTGACTCATACGTTGGGCCTTATCTCTGGATGCACTAGGCTAGGGTCTCCGTACCGTCACTCCCTTACCTCCCCCAACTATTGCAGTATTCTGAGTTACAATCTCACTACCCTTTAAATGTCAGCCTAATTCTCATTTCTCGACATTGTTGATTCCATTGTATCGGCTCACATGACCTAGGTGGTTTTCTCTTCGAGCTAGACACTCATACCTTCCCCAGCCTGTAGGATGGTACAGGGTTCGTGCTCCATGCACCATGCTGGGAAGGATTTTACTAGCAGTTTACCAACTTTGTGGCTGTCACGACCATGCCTCGCTGGTTCTGTCCTTATAATCTCTGTGCTTTAACAACAACTTGGGAATTATTAGTCATAATGCTCCAGTATTCACTACCGCCATCGACATATTACGGTAGGATTAGTCTATTTTGACCTAAACATTGCTATTGTTTGGAGCCTATGGACTCTCACACGTACTTGGTTGCTGCTAGCAATCTTAAATACTCTCTGATTTACCTAAGGCCAGGGTCTGGGTGATTTATTTAAGCACTAGGGGTCTCAACCACTTTCTAGCACTTTCAAGAGTCAATGAATCTAGCCCTCCTTTACTATTTACTCTTAGCAACCTGCCGTCAATAATCACACTCCCTTTTATACTGAAATAAGGGTTGGGAGGTCGAAAATAACCATATCGTACTTACGGTAGCGCTAAAGTATGAAACTCAACAAACTCTAAAATTTGAAGGTAAAAAATCCCACAATTTCACAACCTCTTACACCTTTCAATTGATCCACAATAGTTGTTATCCCTATATAATATTGAGTATCTACTAAATAAGCCAACATGTATATATTGCACTCCTGACCTTCTATTCCAGGGTGTAGGAATGGCTGGGAATGGTACTTGGCATGTACATTGCCTTATGAGGTTCCTATTGCCCAGAAAGATCTTAGGAGATTAAGACGTCCCTTTTCGCCTTTAGGCGAGGCTGTCCTCCAATTGTGGCACCTTGCTGGTACCCTCTCCTGGTGATGTAGCTAACTTGCAGCTAGCTGTAGTCAGTCTCATATCAACATTATTCTAGACGGACATAACAATCACAGCTTAGGGACTCAACCTTGTACAACTCGGCTCACATGGCATGATATGAAGAAGAAAAGGGTAACCATACTATCATGTCTCGTAGCCTCCTACTTATAGAATGTGGTGCACAACACATTTTATAAGAAGACTACTAGAAACAACTTGCCGACTCCCTAGGATACGAGGTTTTTCGATACCAAGTTTGTCATGCCCCACCTTAGGAGGCATGATTGGCACTAATGCCACCTTTGGGACTGACTGACTTGGCTGGGCATATGCACCTCTAGTGTACGCGGTCTCAAAACCAAGAAAAAAAACTACAATATCTTTAGGCTGTAAAACACAGCCTCGGGAAAATAAGACCACACAGCACACATAAAGAAAACGGTTAGCTTGACCAACACTAACAATAAATGGATTCTATGGCCAGGTAGACAAGACCACCACATCTTTGTCCTAGTTATAATAGAATTAAAACAGGCGGTATATTCATGTTATAATATAACAAGTTGCTAACTAACTAGCTAAAGCTAGGCCCCACATCTTATTACTAATAACGTTTCTTCCTTAGGGTATCATCTAGTCAATTAGACTTGTAACAAATGGAATGGTTCCACTGTGAGCGGAATGTATGACAAGCATTGAGTCAGTTTGAAACTAACGGTCGACGGTAGCCACTCATATGGCGAGTTGTCGCTCAGTTCACTAGGAAACCCTGGTTCCACTGACTTGAAGGTAAGACCACCCTAACAAGATTCTAGCCCTGTAGGTGTCAAGGTATGTCAAGGGCCTCTTGGTGAGCTTTGCCCGACAATATAGGTGTCAAGCCCAGAAGTTGTCGCCCCGGCTATGCCCTTATGCTATCCAACTTTATACCAATTCAGGCCCAACAGCTAACCGTAAACTTCTAAGGCCTTGGCACAGCAATGGGAACATCAGAAAACCTCTAAATGGTATGCAGGTGTACGGGAACTCTCTATGGTGCACCCGGCCACTAGTCACACTTAACATACTCCCTTCCCCACGAGGATACTATAGTATACTTTCAACTGCGTCTTAGAAGTGATTTCGACAAGCCTTACTCAGCGGGGTTAGGTACTCGAGAAATTTCCAAGAAATAACTCCCACGGGGATGTTCCTCGTAGGCACGGGAGTCATTACCTAAGAAAATTCACAATCAAATGACGTTTAGCAGCATAATCTAGCTCAATTCGGTGAAAACCTCGTGAGAAAAGTCGTCCATAACCGAGCGTCCTCTTTGAAATATTTTAAATGAGCTAAATCACACATTTAAATATATATATAAAAAGGGCGGTGTGAAGTCCGATAGCGCGCCCTTTATAGTGCCGGGGAAGGGGTGAGTGATGCGGCGCACATGGCGCCTTGCTGGCAGGCTTCTCGCTCACTCCAATACTTGCCTTTCGCATGCTCAACCTTAGAGTCTTCTCCTGCATGTGTCATGCTCTAGGAACTCTCAACATGCATACGCACACGTCGGCTAGACAAAAAAAACATGAGTGTAACAAACGGTGTAATTAATAGTGGTATGCGGGATGATGATCAAGACCTTAGTCTCAAAAAATTGGAAACTTTTGATATAACAGATGAGGGAGATGACAAGTAGAAGATATAAATTCATACCTAATGTGAAACTAGTAGCATAAAGTGAATCAAACAAGAATAACCTCACTCACCATTATAAAAGTAAAAAATTTAGAAGGTGAAGAACTTTGGTCCTTTGTGTAGTTTCCTTGGTAATCGTTTGCAATAATTGCAATTGAAACCATGGAAACATCATAACTCTTATCTTATAGGAAATATAATCAGGGATTTGAAACTCAAGAGTTCAGACCAGATCTTCCTTGAAAATGTTTTTACCTTTATCACATTCTTATCCATAATTAAGCCCTAAAGAATTTCTATAAAGCCTTCTAAGATGTAGACTAAGTCTTAGCAATGTATGAAGAATTTCATCAATTTCAGAGGAACAAATATTTTGCATAGGGAACCCGGACTTGAGGTGTCGACCCAAACATAAGGCGGATCTAGACACGGAACCTAGAACCATCAATGGTTCTAAGTCGACTCGTGGCATGAACATGACGTCTAAAGCTCAACATAAATACTGCGAGGTAACATCTAAAATAATGGAAGTCGGTGCTTAAGACATCTAAACAACGAATACATAACACTGATCCGAAGTTGAATACATACTATATCTGATAAGCCTCTACAATCTGATGAGTTGATGGAACAAGACCCCAACTAACTCACTAATAAGATGAAACTAAAAATATTGATAATAAGTTGATAAGAATTGCTCGAAAGATGAGGACTCACCAGCAAAGTGAGTATTGCTAACTCTGAGATCCGCCTAACGGCGGGACGAACCTGAACGTTCGGAGGCTGTATCATGAAACGATACAGCATAAGAGTATATGGTCAGTACTTGAAATGTACCGAGTATGCAGAGTAAGTAAAACCACTAAGTAAGTAAGCAAATCATGCATATCATACAACATTTCATCATGAGATCCTAGAGTAAGGCTTGCATGTTATCTGAAAACATGATTTAAAACATAAATGAATGTCATAATTGAATCAAATGATCCAAAGCTGAAACCTGATAATCAAAGAAGTAAAATTAAATATTGAGTCAAACTGCTGAAAAATAATATCAAGGCCGATGAACGCCATAACTAATATCATGAGGAACAATAGGAGACTCATCATATAACCGACATTACCACGATAACACTTAGTGGTCCCGACTATTACTCTCAAGTGGGCAAATCCATCCAAAGTCTGCAGGGCTAGGGTACTGCCATGATATCGATATCAAGTTGAAAGCCCCTTGGGGGAAGGGGGAGCTCACAAGGGAGGGCCCAATGAATCTGAACATACCTATGTTGGCACGTGTTCTGAGGCGCAGAGTTGTGAACCCTTAGCCTACTCGGTGCTAGACACTACTCTCAAAAACATGCATATACTCTTCATCATTTTTCATTGAAGCCCCTAAAATCGTCATTCAAATAATTTGAATCATAACATTATACATAATCCACAAGCGTAATATAGCGAGACTTGGCTCAAACCATACTACAACTGAAAAGTGGGGTCTAGACTCCAAAACTATGTGGTAAGCTAATACCCATGAAATTGAAGTAAAATCATGAAACACACTTGATCATATGGGCTTGCCCAACTTCGCTCTTTGAAATGGAGCTTGATAGTCAAAATCATGGATACTTATAGACATAGGTAATTAAATTATACATTCATCATAGACATCTCACATACTTGAAAAGATAGATCCTCATCGCAACTCTTCATGTACTTTCATAATTGGACATCACATTTATAGAACTTTGAACTCAAAATTTGTAATTGAAATCATTATAAAACATGCCCATGAATTTTAAAACAACATTAGAAACATGAATAGAATTTACCTATGATAGATACTTAGAGAATTTCAAAAATTAGGTTAAAACCCCATAGATTCATCAACCTTGAATTTCATGAATTTAGAAGAGGATTTGGGCATGCGAGCCCAGACATAGGCTAGGATAGAGACATGGGACAAAGATTTGATAGGCTCAAAGTCGACCCATGGCATTAGATATAGCAGCTAAGAGCATATAACAAGCGGAAATTGATAAAATAAAATATGATTAAGCGGAAGTTTGCATACATATCCATCTAAACAAGTCAACAATGACAAGTTGAATTTCTACATATTGTCTGAAAAGCTTCTAACATAAGCAGTAGACTTATGGGATACATCCCCAACTAGCTCGACAAAGTACGCAACTGAAACAACATAACAATGGATAATGAATGTCCTCGAAAGGTGAGGACTCACCAACGCTATTAAAGATGCGAGTGGAAAGCAAGACTAATGATGCAGCTGAGAATGATCCCTCCCGGACTGTATCATGAAACGATACATCATAAGTATGTGGCCGGTACTTGGAATGTCTGAGTATGAGTAAGTAAAAATAGACAGTTAAAATATATAGAGTTCATAAAGTAGGACAACATGAACATGAAGTAGATATCATAATATAAACATAGAAAGGGGGCTCAAGGTTTTCAAACCATTCATAATCTAGTCATAAGCATAATCATAAGAAACCTATAAAACATAGCGAGCAAAAATAACATAAACATAACAATGAATAAATCATGAAGAATAGTGGGAGAACTCGTCTTAATCAGCGCCATCATGATAGAGCTTACATGATGCCCCAACTATCACCTCGCTCAAATGGCGAAGGCATCGGGCTATCCAGGCAAGGGGGGCGTGCATGATGTGATATCACAAGGGGAATCATGAATATATATATACCTATGGTGGCATGTAGTTTTGAGACCATGGGGTTTACCTGAACTGTCGGGCCTACTCGGTGCTAGATGCTGCTCCCTAAAAAAATACACATGAGGCTCGTATCATAATCGTGAAAGCATTCATCAAGTTCATGGCCAAATAAATCATAACATAATTTATCATACTTGAAATACATGGTTAGCCATGAATATGGGCACAATGAGTCGGCCAAAGTCATAAATTCGTAAATCATGAAGAATATGCATAATTGCGGAAAATTTATACACTTGACATTCATAAATTCATGAAGAAAAATTACTTGAAGAGAAATCATATCATAAATCATATTTCATAATTTAGGGTTAGGATAATCAAAATCATAATAGAATCATGACTTGACTTTTCATGAAGCTTTGCATAATTGGGCATAGATTGACTAGTATTTGAAACCATACAAATTATTTAATAGAATTTAAATATAACGAAATTCTGCCCATAGATCTTACAACAACATTTTGAACATCAAGGAAATTGACCCATAACAAATCAAGAATTCCATAAATTTAGCTTAAACCCCATAAGATCATCAAACTTACTTTAATACTTGAATTCGCGAGCATAAACGGAAATTGGGCATGAGAGTGAAGAGGAACTCTCATTCAAACCCTACATACACAGGTAATCGATCTTACACTCTCCCTTGAAAGCCCAAAGGAATTTGAGAAGGAATTGGGGAATTCTCAAGCTTATCTCCAATAGAACACTCTAAACTTGCATGCATGGAATGGAAAGACTTATGATAGGTTAAGTACTCATAAAACCTTCTAACTAATCTTAAAACTTTATGTAGCTTAGGACCTTAGAGATTAGAATTTATGAAAATACCCTTAATGAAAAATCTAGAAATTGAACAGCTTGCCAGGTCATCACGGGCCTCACCATGAGTCATACACCATGAAGTAACGACCCATGGTCACCACTCACTGATCACCACTGGCCACCTGGAAACTTATTGGTTCTCACCATGACTTTACCACGGCTCATGGTTTCCTACAATGAGTCGTAACATCACCATTGACTTCATCTCCCCCCACAACCCTAACCCTGAGTCGTACCCACATAGCCACGACTCATGGTGTAACTCGTGGTCTGGACCCTAGACTCCAGGTCTTCATCATGACTCCTCCTACAATTTGTCCTTCCTTCCCATGACTTGTATCACAGGTTGTCCTAAGTCATTTCGGTCATTTTACACTTCTAATCATATTCCCAAATCTAGGAGTCTATTCTTGACAATTCCAGGAATATTATAATATCTCCCCTTGGGAACTTATTCGTCCTCGAATGTAGGGTAAAAACACTGAATTACTAGGGAAAATCTGTTATCCCATATATTGAACATCTAGATGAAAGCGAAGTGGAGTGATTGACTCTGGACTAAAACATATGGTTTGAATTGAATTCATGCATCAGAAAAATACATGCACTGACATGAAAGAAGCTGGAACACATAGACTGAACATGAAACTAGATACAGTACTTAGGAGAAGACTGATACCTCAAGCTGGAACTGAACGGAAGTGATGCAGCTATTAGCCGTCATATGCGCCCAGAGTTCCCCGCGTGCAGCTCCTTCAAGATGCTAATTTCTCCACAAAACTTTCTTGTGATACTTCTTTGTTTGTTAGCTTATGAACCTGCGATCAAGTATTTCAAGTGAACCTCTTCATAGCTAAGGCTATCCTTCACACTTATGCTCTCCATCAGAACAACCAAAGCGGATCACCCATGCACTTCTTTAAAGTGACACATGAAAAGCTTGGATGTAATGAAGCCAACTTTGAGGGAAACTCCAACTCGTAGGCCACCTTTCCTACACATCCCACAATCTGGTATGAGCCAACATAACGGGGACTAACTTTCCCTTTCTTTCCGAATGTCATCACTCATAACCCATGAGACACCTTCAAAAACAGCCAATCATCAACTTCCAACTCAAAGTTCTCTTAATAACATCCTAATAGGACTTTTGGTGACTCACGAAACATTTCAACCTTTCCCTTATAAGATGAACTTTCTCCATATCCTCGAGACTGAATCTAGTCCTATCAACGTAGCTTCACCAACTTTGAACCAACTAATAGCCGATCTACATCTTTGCCCAAAAAGAGCCTCAAACTTGTTCCATCTAAATGTTGGAATAGTAATTGTTGTTATATGCAAATTCGACGAGAGGTAAATGATCATCCCAACTACCCTTGAAATCAATCACACATGCTATCAACATATCCTCAAGAGTCTGAATGGTCCGTTCAGCCTGTCCGTCTATTTGTGGGTGAAAAGTTGTGCTAAGCTTGACACAGTACCAAGTCCTTCTGAAACAATCTCCAAAGCGGGAGGTAACTTATACCTCTATCTGATATGATGGAAAAAGGTCACTCCATGCAACCAAACTAACTCTCGAATATACAATTTAGCATAATTCTCTATTGAGTTAGTAGTCTTGACCGATAGGAAATGGTGCTTTGGTCAACCTATCCCACAATCACCCATATGAGTCATCTTTGTCGGCCCGAGTATGAGGCAACCTGTAATAAAGTCTATATTGATTTCCTCCCACTTTCAAGTAGGGATACTAATGTATTGAAGTACACCTCTAGGTCTTTTATGCTACTCTTTCACCTGTTGACAATTAGAACACTTTGCCACAAGCGTTGCTATGTCTCTTCATACCATTCCCGCAATAGACTTCCCGCAGGTCGCGGTACATCTTAGTGGCACCTGGATGTATGGACTATCTGGAACCATGAGCCTTATGCAACACCCGCTCCTTCAAAAGGTCATCAACACCGGAACACATAAATGACCCGATATCGTAGTACACCATCTCCCCTTTGGAGAAAACCTCCACCTTACGATTTTGAATCGCCTTCTTCAGCACAAAATAGGATCCTCATCTTGCTTAGCCTTGACTTCGCTCACCAAGACTCTGACCATTGAAACAATGACTTCGACCATACGCTCGAGTTAACAAGACGAACTCCTTCTTTTCAAGTCGATGCACCTCCTTCACTAACTCTTTCCCCTCCTCATCTACATGGGACACACTCTCCATAAGCCTACTAGTGTCTACCACCACATTAGCCTTGCATGGATGTAGAGGACACTCATATCATGTACCAAGAAGATCCAACCACCTTCTTTGGCGTAGATTTAGATCATACGGTAAACACATATTATAGGCTTTTTTGGTCTATAAACACATCCACATGGACCCCATACAGATAGTGTCTCCAAATCTTCAAGGAAAATACTACCATTGCCAACTCGAGGTCATGAGTTGGATAGTTCTTTTTAGTGGGCCTAAGCTATCTGGAAGCATAGGCGATAACCTCAAAGTGTTGCATTAATACACAACCAAGGTTGATCCTTGAGGCATCAAAATATACCACAAACCCATTGGTACCTCATGTAGAGGTCAACACTAGTCTTGGGTGAGTCGAGTCTTCAACTCTTGGAAGTTTTTCTCCACGGACCTCCATTGTATTGAAACTACTTTGATGCAGGTCAACTTAGCCAATGGTGTTGTGATGGATGAAAACCCTTCCACAAACCTCCTGTAGTAACCAGCTAAGCCTAGGAAACTCCTGATGTCTAAAGGACTAACTGGTCTAGACCAATTCTTCATGACTTACATCTTTTGAGAGTCCACTTTTACGCCCTCACTTGACACCACATGACCAAAAATGCCACTGAGAGTTTAAATAAAGACTCACACTTTCTAGAGCCACAGCTGGCGATCCTTAATAGTCTGTAGCACCACCCTCAAATAAGCGGATATGCTCCTCGCTCCAAGAGTATACGAATTCATCTATGAACACAATAGCAAACATGTCCAAAATACGGCAGACACCCTGTTTATCAAATCCATAAAAGCTACAGAGCATTCGTTAATCCAAAGACATAACTACAAACTTATAATGACCACCGAGTCACGGTGTCTTCAAGATGTCACTCTCTCTAACTCACGAGTTGATGATATCAGTTGAGACTTACAAACTGCCTAATATTTGGAATAAAATCTGCAACATAATTTAGACTCCCTAAGAATCTCTGAAGCTGAGTTTTATCAATTAATTTATCTGGAAATTTGGATGAGAACTCTATGGCTCTACAAATGGGTTTTATAGGTTCCATTTGATATAAGTCATGACCAAGGAATCTAATAGCGATGCGGAATAACCATTTTTTTAAGCACTACTAATCCGTTTTGCTTAACAACTTTTAAAGTTTTGGATATGTTTGAAGTCTTGGTCAATATATTCTGAGTATATTAAAACATCATCTATATACTATAGAAATATATGACTATGTGGATTAAATATGTTGTTAATTATATTACGAAATTGGAGCCAGTGCATTTTTAATTCGAATGGCATTACATTCCATTCATATTATCCAAAAGGTACATTAAAATTTGTTTTATATTTATCTTTTTCTGCTATCTGTATTTGCCAAAATTTGGATTTCATATCGAACTTACTATAAATGTTAGCTTTATAAGTTCTTTTAAGAAGATCTCTTTTATTGGGTATTGGATACTTGATCCATTTTAAAACTTTGTTAAGGGGATTATAACTAATGACTAGCCTTGGGGCCCCTCTCTCTTTTCAGCTATTATTGACATAAAATGCTGAACAACTCCATGGTGACTTGGAGGGTCTAATAATCCTTTTATCAAGTAAATCATTGATTTTTTTTTACAATATTCCATTAACTCTTAATTCATTTGAATAGGGGTCTTGCCCTAGTAGGAATATTCTTTTCGTTGAATCCCTCAACATATGGTAACTCAATAATATGGAATTTCCTATCCCCAAAAGGCATTAGGAAATTCTGAACAGACTTCTCGTTCTATCAATTCTTGTAGGCTTTTAATTTTGGCTTCTACCTTGATTTTTAAGAGGATTCAATCGGGTTTAAATTTTTATCTCGTCCTTTCAAATAGTTTATTTGTTGGGAAAGCAGATTTATCCTAAAGATAGTTTTTCTTTTATAAATTCAGTTTTCTTCTTTTGACATATTATTTAGGTCGGGAAAAATGATATACATTCCCCGGGCGGTGGTGTGGATGTCGTCTAAATCGGCGACATTGGGTTTTATTTGGGTTATAGGGGGTGCCTAATATTATTTCTTCGTTTATATCTTTAGTTATAACAAAATCATTAATAAAGCAGATTCCATTATTGCATATGTGTGCCTTATGGAGCTTATAATTTATTTTAGTCTTTCACTTCGCGGAGAATAACCACGTTGTACTTTTTCAAAGGTACTTAGTAGGGATTCCTTCAATAATGCAGTTTTGGTCTGCACCTGTGTCTAATAATGCAATTTTGTGACAAGTTATAATTTTTATTTATAACCAATGTGATAAGTATATGGCCATTCTGGGCTTTAACTATTGCAATAGTTTTTACCTTTGATTACCTTCAAGAGAGCTCCCTAGAGATTCATCTTCTTCTTCACCTTTTTCTAATTTTGATGTTTCTCTGGTTCGGATCTATACAATTCAGATTCTTGCATTGGTTCTAGTTCATTTAATAGTTTATTAGCAAGGGCATCTGTTTATAGCTTGTTAAGTCTTTAGCCTTCTTTGACTTCATTTTTAATATGTAATAATTCGGTTTGAAGATCTTGTACTGTTGTACTAGACCTTTTCTCCTTAAATTTATTTAGTACATTTTTCATATTAAAAGGCTCAACTATTTCTTTGTCATGTTGTTGGTTAAGAATTATATTTTTTAATTCTATTAAATATTTTCTTTTAAGATCTTTATCTTCAATATGATCAATCATATCAAAGAAGATTTCCTTGTTGTGTGGTAATGAAATTTACTGAGCGGCTATCCCTCACAGGTGCCAGATTGCTCCCGTACATCCACAATGATCAGTTGAGTCACTATTGTCGGAACTGCCATGCTACATTAAGCCCAAATTTATGGAATTCTCTTTGATTTGATTACATGGTCAATTTCCTTCATGTTATAAATGTTGTTGTAAGATCTATGGGAAATTTATGTTTAAATTGATTATAATTTTTATGGTTTCAAATCCTAGACAATTTATGCTCAATTGTGCAAAGCTTCATGAAAAGTCAAGTCATGATTCGATTATGATTTTGATCTTCCTAACCCTAAATTATGAAATTATGATTTATGATTATGTCTTTTGGACTCTTCATGGATTATGAATAATAAAGTATATGAATTTTCTACAATTATGCATATTCTTCATGATTTATGACTTTTAGGTGACTCACGTACTCTTATTCATGGCTAACCATGTATTTTACAAAGTATGATCAAGTATGTTATAATTTATTTGGCTATGAACTTCATGAATGATTACAAGATTACGATATGAGCCTCATGTGCATGTTTTTGGGAGCAATGTCTAGCACCAAGTAGATCCGAGCGTTCAGGTAAATCTCGTGGTCTTAAAACTATGTGCCTCCATAAGTATATGTATTCATGATTCCATGGCATTATCACATCATGCGTCCCTTTCTGGATAGCACGGGGCGGCTCTACCCACACTTGGCGAGATAGTTGGGGCATCATGTAAGCTCTATCATGATGGTTTCGATTAAGACGAGTTTCTCCCATTGTTCGTCATGATTTATGCATTATCATGTGTATGTTATTTTAGCTCAAGTTATGTTTTTATAAAATTTCTCTTATGATTATGATTATGACTAGATTATGAATACTTTTGAAAACCATGAGCCCTCATGTTTATATTATGATATCTATTTCATGTTCATGTTGTCCTACTCTTATGAACTCTATGTAGTTTAACTATCCTTTTTTACTTATCTTGCATACTCAGTACATCTCAAGTATTGACTGCATACTATATGTTGTATCATTTGATGATACAGTCGAGATCGAGTCTCGACCACATCATAAGTCACGCTTTGCACTCGGACACATTTTAGCTAAGCGTTGATAAGTTCTCATCCATCGAGGACATTCGATTTATCCATTGTTATGTTATTTCAGTTACAGAATTTTGTCGAACTAGTTGGGGATGTTTCCTGCTCGGCTCATTAGTTATGTTAGAGGCTTTTAGATAATATGTAGAAATTCAACTTGTCATTGTTGACTCTTTTTAGCTTGATATGTATACGAGACTTCTTCTTAAGAATGTTTTATTTTATCAGTTTCCACTTGTTGTATGTTCTTAGCCGCTATGTTCATGTCATGGGCCGACTTGGAGCATCTCGAGGTTCTTTGTCTCGTGTCTCTCCGGGGCTTATGTTCGGGTTATGACAAATTTGGTATGAGCATTAGGTTTGAAGTGTCCTAGGGTGTTTGGAACGCATTAAGTAAAGTCTTTTTCATGGGTGTGAAGCACGCCACCCTTATGAAGAGACTCTGAAGCATTTAAGAAGTTTCCTTCTTTCATGATCTATGTCGTGCGATGAAATGTCTCTTTATCCTTCTAACTTGTGCTATATGCGTTTTTAGAATCATGCCTCCTCATCGAGTTAATGGAAGAAGGAATGGAAATGGAAATGGCCATGAGAATGGAGATAAGACACAGAGCGGGCCCACCATCCTCGAGGATCATGTGTCGGCGGAGTTACCACAGGAGTTTAGGGTAGCCATCCGGATGTTGCTTACACCAGAACATTGGCTGCCCAGGTCAACGGCGGCGGTAGCGCATATTCCCAGTAGGAATGCGACAACGGCCAAAGTCGGGGATTTTCTTAGGATGAATCCTTTGGAGTTCCTATGATCGAAGGTGGACCGGGATCCACGAGTTTATTAATGAGATCTAGAAGATCACTAGATTATCGGGTGACGGGGGTGGAGTATGCGGACTGTACTCTTATCGAGTGAAAGGGTTGCCCGTATGCAGGTTCTAAGCTGTGGAAGGATAGTAGAGTAGTTAGGCAGGTCCGATTGGTTGGGATGAGTTCCTTGCAGCGCATTTATGGATCGATTCTTTCCTAGTGAGATGAGGAGATCAAGGCGAGGTGAGTTTTATGAACCGGGCGGGAATAAATGACAGTCCAGGAGTATGTTTTGGAATTCACCCGCTTGTCCAAATATGCACCGGGGAGATGGTGGCTGATGGAGCTTAGGTGGGCGGGTTTGTGCACGGAGTAGCGGACTATCTGGTTAAGAGTTGTAGAAGACGCTATGCTTCATTAGGACATCAACTTTTCTTGGTGGTTTTGTATTCCCAACGGATGGAGCGTTTGTCAGGGAGAGGGAGTCCAAGAGGGATAAGACGAGATAGTTGTAGGTTCTCCCAGTAGAGGTCAGGAGGCGAACATCATCAGGAGTCCCATCAGAGGTCATTAGCTCAAGGGCCGTCATCGGCTAGTGTTCCCATCTAGATCGCAAGGTTATCGGAGGGAAGCGAGGCTCGGGTTCGAGGACGAGAGGAGCATGCGGGTGGAGCCGTACCTTTCCGATTTGTGGAAGGTGTGGCAAGAATCACATAGGTGAGTTCTTGATTGGATCAGATATCTATTTTTGGTGTGGTAGACCCGGGCATAGGCGCCGGGAGTATCCATTGGCTAGGCGGGATAGGAGTGGCCATACTCAAGGCTGCCGGTTCGGCGGCGGCTTAACTAGCACGCCGAGCTCGGCGGGAGTGCATCCACCAGTGTAGGTGGTGCTCGGTGCCAAAATAGGTTTTATGCCCTCTCATCCTGCTAGTAGCAGGAGACTTCACAGGATGTAGTCGGTGGTATATTACAGTATTCCACTTTGATGTATATGCATTATTAGATCCGGGGCTACCTTATCTTTTGTGACGCCCTAACTGTTTGCTAGTTATTTGGCAGTCAGTCCCAAACTCCTATTTAGAACCCTTCTCAGTCTCTACTTCAGTTGGTGATTCGGTTATAGCTCGACGGATTTGTATAAAAATTTCCACATCACGAGTCCTTCGGAAAGTCACACACTAGATTTAGTAGAGTAGCCATGAAAGGCACGATATTATCTTTGGCTTGGATTGGCTACATGTGCATGTTATGCCTCAGTGAATTTTAGAACTCGTGCAGTAGATTTCGGTTTCTGGGTGAGCCAATCCTAGAGTAGAAGGGTAGTTCAACTATGCTTGTAGGTCTTTTTATTTCCTACCTTAAGGCCAAAAAGATGATTTCTATGGGTTGCGTGTACCACCTATTTAGGGTTAAGGATATAACATCCGAAACCCCGACTATCAATCAGTTCTTGTAGTGTGCGAATATTGAAATGTTTACAAATGATCTACCAGGAATTTCTCAGTGGGAGATCGATTTTTGAGTATAGACCTTCTTCTCGATACGCAACCTATATCTATTCCTCCATACAGAATGGCTCCAGCTGAGCTAAAGGAGTTGAAGGAGCAGTTGAAGGATCTCTTAGAAGGATCTCTTAGACAAGGGTTTCATCAAACCTAGCAAATCTCCGTGGGGGTACCTTTGTACTCTTTGTCAGGAAGAAGGATGGTTCCCTCCCTATGCGCATTGACTATTGGCAGTTGAACAAGGTCACCATCAAGAACAAATATCACCCCCCCAAAATTGATGACTTGTTTGACCAGCAAGTGCCAAATATTTTTCAAAGATAGACCTCAAATCTGGATATTATCAACTCAGAGTTAGAGAGAGTGACATCTTGAAGACAACCTTCAGGACTCGGTATGGTCATTATAAGTTTGTAGTTATGTCTTTTGGACTAACGAATGCTCCACCAGCTTTATGGATTTGATGAACGGTGTTCAAGCGGTATTTGGACATGATCGCTATTGTGTTCATAGATGACATTCTCGTATACTCTTGGAGCGGGAAGGAGCATACCGCTCATTTGAGGGTGGTGCTATAGACTATTAAGGATCGCCAGCTGTATTCTAGAAAGTGTGAGTCTTATTTAAACTCAGTGGCATTTTTGGGTCATGTGGTGTCAAGCAGGGCGTACGGTGGACTCTCGAAGGATAGAAGGCGTGAAGAATTGGGTCTGGGCAGGTTAGTCCACTTTAGACATCAGGAGTTTCCTAAGCAGCTGGTTACTACAGGAGGTTTGTGGAAGGGTTTTCATCCATCACAACACCATTGGCTAAGTTGACCCCGGAATAAAGTAAAGTTTCTAGTAGTCGGAGGCACATGAGAAAAACTTCCAAGAGTTGAAGACTAGAGCTCACCTCGGCACTAGTGTTGACCCTACATGAGGTACCGATGGGTTTGTAGTATATTTTGATGCCTCAAGGATCAACCTCAGTTGTGTATTAATGCAACACGTTGAGGTTATAGCCTATGCTTCGGATAGCTTAAGGACCATGAAAGGAACTATCCAACTCATGACCTGAGTTGGCGTGATGGTATTTTCCTTGAAGATTTGGAGACACTATACGTATGGGGTCATGTGGATGTGTTTATAGACCAAAAAAACCTATAATATGTGTTTACCTAGAAGGATCTAAATCTACGTCAAAGAAGGTGGTTTGGATCTTAATAAGTATTACGATATGAGTGTCCTATTGATCATCCATGCAAGGCTAATGTGAGTGGTAGACACTCTTAGTAGGCTTTCTATGGAGAGTGTCCCATGTAGATGAGGAGAGGGAAGAGTTAGTGAAGGAGGTGCATCGGCTTGCAGGCTAGGAGTTCGTCTTGTTGACTCGACAGATGGTCGTGTCATTGTTTAGAATGGTTCGAGTCTTGGTGAGCGAAGTCAAGGCTAGGCAAGATGAGGATCCTATTTTGGTAAAGCTGAAGAAGGTGATTCGGGGAATCGAAGGTGGAGGTTTTCTCCCAAGGGAGATGGTGTACTACGATATCAGGGTCATTTATGTGTTCCAGGTTTTGATGACTTGGAGGAGCGGGTGTTGCATAAGGCTCATGGTTCCAGATATTCTATACATCCAGTGCCACCAAGATGTCTGGCGACTGCGGGAAATATTTAGTGGAATGGTATGAAAAAGGACATAGCAACATTTGTGGCAAAGTGTTCTAATTGTCAACGGGTGAAGAGTAGCATAAAGACCTGGAGGTGTAATTCCAATACATTAGTATCCCTGCTTGAAAGTGGGAGGAAATCAATATAGACTTTATTACGGGGTTGCCTCGACTCGTGACGATTATGACTCCATATGGAGTGATTGTGGATAGGTTGACCCGGCAGCTCATTTCCTGTCGGTCAAGACTACTAACTCCTTAGAGAATTATGCTAAATTGTATATTCGAGAGTTAGTTTGGTTGCATGGAGTGACCTTTTCCATCATATCGAGATAGAGGTACTCGGTTTACCTCCCGGAGTTTTGGAGAGATCGTTTCGAAGGATTTGTTACTCGGTCAAGCTTAGCACAACTTTTCACCCACAAATAGACGGATAGGCTGAGCGGGCCATTCATACTCTTGAGGATATGTTGATAGCATGTGATTGATTTCAAGGGTGAGTTGGGATGATCATTTACCTCTCGTCGAATTTGCATATAACAACGATTACCATTCCAACATTTAGATGGAGATAGTTTGAGGCTCTTATGGGGGGGTGTAGATCGGCTATTAGTTGGTTCAAAGTTGGTGGCTTCATTGATAGGACAAGATTCGGTTCATGAGGCTATGTTGAAAGTTCATCTTATAGGCTAAGGTTGAAAGCTTGACTCGAGTCGCCAAAAGTCCTATTAGGAAGTGAGGAGAAGAGAACTTGAGGTTGGAAGTTGATGATTGGGTGTTTTTGAGTGTCTCATATGAAGGGAGTGATGACATTCGGAAGAAAGGGAAATTTAGTCACCGCTATGTTGGCCCGTATTACCAGATTTGGGATGTGTAGGAAAGGTGGCCTACGAGTTGGAGTTTCCCTCGAGTTGGCTTCATTAGATGTTGATAATATGGGATAATAGATTTTCCCTAGTAATTCGGTGTTTTTACCCCACATTCGAGGGCCGAATGTTCCCAAGGGGAGATATTATAATACTCCAAAAAGTGCTTAAGACTAGACTCGAGATTTGGGAATATGATTAGCAGAAAATGCCTGAAATGACTTAGGACAACTTTGTGATACAAGTCATGGGGAAGGAAGGACAAATTATTGGAGGAGTCGCGATGAAGACACGGAGTCTAGGGTCCAGGACCACGAGTTACACCATGAGTCATGGTATGTGGGTACGACTTCGTGGTTAGGGTTGTGGGAGATGAAGTCACGAGTGATGTTCCAGCTCATGTAGGAAACCATGAGTCGTGGGATAAAGTCATGGTGAGAATCCAATAAGTTTCCGGGTGGCCGGTGGTGATCATGAGTGGTGACCATGGGTCGTTACTTCATGGTATGACTCATGGTAGGGCCCGTGATAGGCAGTGTTCAATTTCTAGATTTTTCATTAAGGGTATTTTCATAAATTCTAATCTCTAAGGTCCTAAACTACATAGTTTTAAGATTAGTTAGAAGGTTTTAAGTACTTAACCTATCATAAGTCTTTCCGTTCCATGCATGCAAGTTTAAGTGTTCCATTGGAGATAAGCTTGAGAATTCCCCAATTCCATCTCAATTCCTTTGGGCTTTCAAGGGAGAGTGTAAGATCAGTTACCCAGGTATGTAGGGTTTTGAATGAGAGTTCTCTTCACTCTCATGCCCAATTTCCGTTTATGCTCATGAATTCAAGTATTAAAGTAAGTTTGATGATCTTATGCGGTTTAAGCTTAAATTTATGGAATTCTCTTCGATTTGATTATGGGTCAATTTTCTTGATGTTCTAAATGTTGTTGTAAGATCTATGGGCAGATTTTATATTTAAATTGATTATAATTTTTATGGTTTCAAATACTAGTCAATCTATGCCCAATTATGCAAAGCTTAATGAAAAGATCAAGTCATGATTCTATTATGATTTTGATTATCCTAACCTAAATTATGAAATTATGATTTATGATTATATTTCTACTTCAAGTGCTCTTCATGGATTTATGATGTCAAGTATATGAATTTTCTGCAATTATGCATATTCTTCATGATTTACGAATTTATGACTTTTGGCCAACTCACGTGTCCATATTCATGGCTAACCATGTATTTCAAGCATGATCAATTATGTTATGATTTATTTGGCCATGAACTTGATGAATGCTTCCACGATTATGATATAGGCCTCATGTGCATTTTGGGAGCAGCATCTAGCACCGAGTAGGCCTGACGTTCAGAGTAAACCCATGGTCTCAAAACTACATGCCACCATAGGTATATATATTCATGATTCCCCCTTGTGATATCACATTATGCACGTCCCTTGCACAGATGGCACAGGACAGCTGCGCCCATTTGAGCGAGATAGTTGGGGCATCATGTAAGCTCTATCATGATGGCGTCGATTAAGACGAGTTCTCCCACTGTTCTTCATGATTTATTCATTGTTATGTTTAGCATTATTTTCTCAGTTATGTTTTTATAAGGTTTCTCTTATAATTATGCTTATGACTAGATTATGAATACTTTTGAAAACCATGAGCCCTCATGTTTATATTATGATATCTACTTCATGTTCATGTTGTCCTACTCTTATGAACTCTTATATATTTTAACTATCTATTTTTACTTACCTTGTATACTCGGTACATTCCAAGTACTGGCCACATACTCTATGATGTATCGTTTCATGATCACGAATTCAGGGGATCATTCTCAACCGCATCATTAGTCTTGCTTTCCACTCGGACTGTTTTAGCGAGCGTTGGTGAGTCTCCTCATCCTTCGAGGACATTCAGTTATCCATTGTGATATTGTTTCAGTTACAGACTTTGTCAGGCTAGTTGGGGATGCTGTCCCATAAGTTCACGAGTTATGTTAGAGACTTCGGACAATATGTAGAAATTCAACTTGTCATTGTTGACTACGGTTTTAGCTTGATATGTATGCAACTTCCGCTTAATCATATTTTATTTTATCAATTTTCGCTTGTTATATGCTCTTAGCTGCTATATCCATGTCATGGGTCGACTTTGACTATCAGGGTTCGCCATACATGTCTCTAGCCTAGCCTATGTTCGGGTCATGACACCCACGCCCAAATCCTCTTCTAAATTCATGAAATTCAAGGTTGATGAATCTATGGGGTTTTAACCTAATTTTTGAAATTCACTAAGTATCTATCATAGGTAAATTCTATTCATGTTTCTAATGTTGTTTTAAAATTCATGGGCATGTTTTATAATGATTTCAATTACAAATTTTGAGTTCAAAGTTCTACAAATGTGATGTCCAATTATGAAAGTAGATGAAGAGTTGCGATTATGATGTATTCTTTCAAGTATGATGAGATGTCTATGATGAATGTATAATTTCGAATTACCTATGTTTATATCTATTATTTTGACTATCAAGTCTATTTCAAAGCATGTTTAAGTTGGGCAAGCCCATATGATCAAAGTATGTTCATGATTTACTTCAATTTCATGGTATTAGCTTACCACATAGTTTGAGTCTAGACTCCCCTTTTCAGCTTGTAGTATGGTTTGAGCCGAGTCTCCGTCATATTATGTTTTTCATATTGTAGCCAACAATGTTATGATTCAGCTTCGTCGAAGGCGATTGTTTAACCCCGATGAAAAATGATGAAGTATATGCATGTTTTTGAGGTAGTGTCTAGCACTTAGGAGTAGGCTAAGGGTTCGAGATATTGGCCTCACAACTGCGTGCCAACATAGGTATGTTCAGATTCATTGGACCCTCCCTTGTGAGCTTCCCCTGCCCCCAAGGGGCCTTCAACTTGATATCGATATCATGGTAGTACCCTAATACACAAGCAAGACTTTGGATGGCTTTGCCCACTTGGGAGTAATAGTCGGGACCACTTAAGTGTTAGCGTGGTAATGTCGGTTATATGATGAGTCTCCCATTGTTCCTCATGATATTAGTTATGCATGTTCATCAGTCTTGATATTATTTTTCAAGCAGGTTTTGACTCAATATTTAATTTTACTTTTGATTATCGGTTTCGGCTTTGGATTATTTGATTCAATTATGACATTCATTTATGTTTTAAATCATGTTTTCAGATAATAACATGCAAGCCTTACTCTTAGGATCTCATGATGAAATGTTGTATGATATGCGCGTTTTCTGTTTCTTACTTAGTGGTTTTACTTACCTTGCATACCGGTACATTTCAGAAATGTTGACCATATTACTTTCTATCTTTGTATCGTTTCATGATACGAGGCTCGGCCGATCCCGGGTTCGGTCCCGCCGTTAGGCGGAATCCTCAGGTGCAATACTCAGCTTGTTGGTAGTCCTCATCTTTCAAGACCCTTCTTATCAACTTATTATCAATATTTTTAGTTTCATCTTGCTAGTGAGTTAGTTAGGGTCTTGTCCCATCAACTCCTTCGAGATTGTAAGGAGGCTTATGGGTCATAATTATGTATTCAACCGGATCGGTGTTATGTATTCCGTTGTTTAGATGTATTGGTTAATCAGACTTCCATTATTTTAAATGTTAGCTTCCGCGTGGTATTTATGTTGAGCTTCAGACGTCATGTTCATGCCATGAGTCGACTTAGAACCATTGATGATTCTAGGTTGGGTGTCTAAGATGCGGCCTATGTTTGGAGTCGTGACACCTCAAGTGCAGGTTCCCGATGCAAAATATTTGTTCCTATGAAATTGATGAAATTTTTCCTACATTGCTAAGACTTAGTCTACATCTTAGAAGGCTTTATAGAAATTTTGAAACTAATTATGGATAAGAATGTGATAAAGGTAAAATATTTCAAGGAAGATGCAAGTCACGAACTCTTGAGTTTCAAATCCACGATTATATTTCTATAAGATAAGAGTTCATGATGTTTCCATGATTTCAATTGCAATTGTGCAAACGATTACCAAGGAAACTACCTGATCAGACAGTTCTTCACCTTCTAAATTTTTACGTTTATAATGGTGAGTGAGTTATCCTTGTTTGATTCACTTTATGCTACTAGTTTCCACATTTAGGGTACTTAATTTCTATCTTCTACTTGTCATCTCCCTCATCTATTTATATCAAAAGTTTCAATTTTTTGAGACTAGTCTTGATCATCTATCTTTGCATGCCACTATTAATTGCAACATTTATTTACACCCCATAAGTTTTTTTTTGTCTAGCCGACGTGTGCGTATGCATTGAGAGTTCCTAGAGCATGACACATGCAGGAGAAGACTCTAAGGTTGAGCATGCGAGTGCGTTGTGAGTGAGCGAGAAGTCGGGGCTAGGGCAAGACGCTATGTGCCTTGCCACATCACTCCACCCCTTCCGGCACTATGAAGATTGCACCACGGACCCCGCCACCACCCTTTATATATATATATTTAAATGTGTGATTTAGCTCATTTAAATATTTCCAAAGAAGGACTCGGTTATGGACGACTTTTCTCACGAGGTTTTTCACCGAATTGGAGCAGATTATGCTGCTAAACGTCATTTGATTGTGAATTCTTCTTAGGTAATGACTCCCGGGCCTGGGGAACATCCTGTGGAGTTATTTCTTGGGAATCGCTCGGAGTACCGGAACCCGAGTAAGACTTGTCGAAATCATTTCCTAATTCCTAAACGGCTACAAGTGATTGGTAAGCATTTCTACCTTCTAGAATCTCGAATTTGAGTTTTTGGCCAAATTGAACGAAGTTGAATTGTAGTTAATGTTTTTTGAAAGATATCATTGTTTGCGGATGCCTACTATTGAAATAGCCTTATTCTCTTAGTGTAAAGGCTGCAATGGAGTGGAATTACTGGCTTCAGGTTGGAAATTGTTTGGGTGAACGAAAGTCGGCGACCGAGGGTATGTTAAGGCTTATCTCTTGGCAAGTTATTCTCGTCGTATGAGTGATCGACCTGTGCCTTCGAGTAGATAATGATATTATATGTTGTGATTAGTTGTTGTAAGTAGATAAGAATTATGAATGTTATGGTTAAGCTGCTATAAGACATTATTTGAGAGTATACTATAGTATCCTTCGTCGGGAAGGAAGTATGTTAAGTGTGACTAGTGCTTTGGGTGCACCATAGAGGAGTTCCCCGTACACCTGCATACCATTTAGATGTTTTCTGATGTTCTATTGTTGTGCCAAGGCCTTAGAAGTTTACGGTTGTTGTTGGGCCTGAATTGGTATGTTGGACAGCAGGAGCATGGCTAAGGCTGACATAACTTCGAGTTTAGCGCCTATATTGTCGGTAAAGCTCACCCAGAGGCCCTTGGCATGCCTTGACGCCTCCAGGGCTAGAATCTTGTTAAGAATTGGTCTTACCTTCCAGAGTCGTGGAACCAAGGTTTCCTAGTGAACTGAGCGACAACTCGCCATATGAGTAGCTCTTGTCGGTGACCATTAGTTTCAACCGACTCAATGCTTGTCATACATCTGCTCGGGAACCATTCAATTTGTTACAAGTCTAATTGACTAGATGATACCCTAAGGAAGAAACGTTATTAGTAATAAGATGTGGGGCCTAGTTTAGCTAGTTAGTTAGCATTGCTTGTCGGCTATAACGTGAATATATTTGCTGTTTAATTCTGTATAACTTGGCATGGTGGTTTGTCGGCCCACACTTAGAATCCATTTATTGTTATGTTGGTTGGGTTAACTTTTTTCTTTTACAGGTGTTATGGTCTTATTTGCCCGAGGTTGTGTTTACAGACGAGATATAGCGGTTCTTTTTTTTTTTGGTTTTAGTTCTTTAGCGGACACTAGAGGTGCATATGCCCGACCAAGTCACCCAGTCCCGATTGTGGCATTAGGTGCCAATCCTTGCCTCCCAAGGTGGGGCATGACAAACTTAATTATCGAGGAAAAACCTCGTATCCTAGGGAGTCGGCTTAAGTTGTTTCTAGTAGTCTTTCTTATAAATGTGTTGTGCACCACATTCTATAAGTAGGAGGCTACGAGACATGATAGTATGGTTACCCTTTCTTCTTTCATATCATGCTATAGAGCCGAGTTGTACAAGGTTGAGTCCACTAGTTTGTGATTGTTATGTCCGTCTAGAATAATGTTGATATGAGACTGACTACAGCTAGCCGCAAGTTAGCTACATCACCAGGAGAGGGTACCAGCAAGGTGCCACAATTGGAGGACAGCCTCGCCTAAAGGAGAAAAGGGGACGTCTTTTTAATCTCTCCGGCCATCTTCAGGGCAATAGGAACCTCATAAGGTATGAGACATGCCGGTACCGTTCCCGGCCATTCCTACACCCTTGGAATAGAAGGTCAGGAGTGTAATATATACATATGTTGGCTTATTTAGTAGATGCCTCGATTATTAGATAGGGATAGCAACTATTGTGGATCACGAAGGTGTAAGAGGTTGTGAAATTGTGGAATTTTTACCTTCGGCCTTTAGAGTTGTTGAGTTTCATACTTTAGCGCTACCGTAAGTACGATATGGTTATTTTCGACCTCCCAGCCCTTATTTCAGTATAAAAGGGAGTGATTATTGACGGTGAGTTGCTAAGAGTAAATAGTAAAGGAGGCTATATTCATTGACTACTGGAAAGTGTTAGAAAGTGGATTTGAGACCCCAAGTGCTTAAATAAATCACCCTAGACCCTCACGGTAGTAAATCGGGAGAGTAGTTAAGATTGCTAGCAGCAACCAAGTACGTGTGAGTCCATAGGCTCCAAACAATAGCAAAGTTTAGGTCAAATAGACTAATCCTACCGCAATATGTCGATGGCGGTAGTGGTCCTTGGAGCATTATGACTCGGCCCCCAAGTTGTTAAAGTACGGAGGATTACATGACGGGAACCAGGCGAGGTGCGGGTCGGGACAATACAGGTTCGTAATCTAAGTTAGTAAAATCCTTCCCAGTATGGTGCATGGAGCACAAAGACCGTACCTCATCCTACGGGCATGAGGAAGCGCCCAGGTGTCTAGCTCACGGAAGAACAAAACCACCTCTAGGCGTGGCGGCGTACGGTTTGGAATCATTGGATAATAGAAATGAGAATTAGGCTGACATTTAAAAAGTAGTGAGATTGTAACCTAGAATACTGTAATAGTTGTGGAGGGCAAGGAGTGACGGTACGGGACCCTGGCCTAGTGCATCCGGAGATAAGGCCCGATGGAAGGTCGCCATCTTCGAGATACTAGGGGACTTTGACCTAAGAGTCGACTTACATTCCTAAATGTGAGCTTTGTTAGAAGACTTTAGTAAGGTACATCATGTCCGTTATTCCCTCCATCCGGGTTTGACGAAAATGCATCGGGATATAAAGAAATCTACGATGGCATGGGAAGAAACAAGATATTGTCGAGTTGTGTACAGGATCTCTAATGACCCGACAGAAGGTTGACAACAGATATTGGGTAAGCTAATTCAGGAAATAGTCGTGCCTACATGGAAGTGGAGAGTAGTCATCATAAATATAGCTACAGTTTACCTCGTGCTAGGTGTAAATTTGACCCTCTTTGAGTCATTGTCGAATAGCTAGTGAGAATTGACTTATTTCTGTGGCAGTATGTCATTAAAAGATTATGCCAAGTTAAATACTAAAGATGAATTGCATCTACATGATTTCCCATTGTCTATTAGTTCTAACGGAAGGGCACAACTCACCATTAGGTGTTGGAAGTGTGTTAGGTCGGATTGGGATGCAAGTTTTGTTTGAATATAACTTCTCGTACCCAAATGAATGTCCAAGCGGGGTACGATTTAGACGCACGGAGATATGTTAAAATTGGAAATGTAGGTTCCCTACACGATGACTGCAGAAGCAGGTAAATCAGGGTTAATGGAACTGGGCATACTACATAAGTCAGGGGGGAAAAAGTTAAACTTATTAAAAAATATGTACCGACGGCTAGAATTAAATCGGGAGTCCTATTCTAATGTATGGCGTAGGGTTAGAGATTGAAGAAACGTGGGTATTCCCAAAATTTCGCCAAAGAAGGTCGTTATGAGATCAGACAAGAAGGGAAAACCCAACCTTAGATTTACTAAGCTAAACCGGATCCTCTGAAATTGGCCAAGTGGCCTATGAAATAGAGTTTCCTTCGGGGATAGGATGCAGTCATCAACACTATGTAAGTGCGTAGGAGACCTTTTCTCGGGTTGACCAAGTTGAGAATGCTCAGGAGGTTAAAAAAGAGTTGTCCTATGAAGAGACTCCAATAGTGTTATTAGATTGGCAAGTCCTTAGGGGCTATTTTGAGAACCAAACTTGTAGTCTAGCAAAGTCTTATAAAGGAACATAATGGTAGAAGGAATTGTAGGAAACTAAGTACAACATGAGGTCTAAATATCCCGCCCCATTCCGGACTTGACCTAGGTCGTGCAGTTGAGGTGAGATTGTCGTTCAGCTATTATGATTGTTGCTTATAATATCAGTATAGTTTAGCTATTTGCTTTTGTGATATGGAGCTATGTTGTATGCGTTTCTTGGCGTCCTATGAGATGTGTGTGTTGGATTTTCTATGCCTCAGGTTTCTTGATAGTCCACATTAAGGAGACTTTCTTGAGAATTTTTTCTGGCTATAGTTAAAGGAATTTGAGTCTCTTAAGCTTAAGATTATATTCGAGGACAGAGTGTTTCTTAAGGGGGATGATGTTACACCCGTAAGTTTTTGTCGTCTAGCCCAGAGAGCGTGTGCGTGTGCTGTTGAGAGTTCTAGTGCATGGAACATGCGGGAAGACTCAAGGTTGAGCATGCGAGTTCGTTATTGAGCGAGCGAAGTCGGGACTACGGGCAGAGGCGCTATGGGCGCCGCATCGCGCACCTCTCCGAGCTTTGGGAGGTACGTTGTGCCTCTATCCACAGTGCTATGAGGGCGGTGGGGACCCCGCCACATGTCTATATATATATATATTTAAATGTGTGATTTAGTTCATTTGAAATATTTCAAAGAGGACCCTCGTCCATGGATGAATTTTCTCACGAGGTTTTCACCCCGAATTGGAGTCAGTTATGCTACTAAACTTTGTTTGATTGTGAATTCTTCTTTGGTAATGACTCCCAGGCCTCACGAGGAACATCCTGCGGAGTTATTTCTTGGAAATTCACTAGAATCACAGGAACCCGGTAAGAATTATCGGAATCACTTCTATTCAAGTCCCATGCGGCTATAAGTGATTGGTAAGCATTTCATCCTTCTAGATTCTCGAGAATTTGTGAGTTTTAGGTACAGATTGAGCGAAGTTGAATTGTAGTCGATGTTTTTGGCCAGGATGTCGTTGTTTCTTTGATGCCTATTGAAATAGCCTTGTCCATCTCGGCATAAAGGCTGCGGTGAGTAGAATTATTGGCTTCAGGTTGGAAGCTGTTTAGGTGAACGAAAGTCGACATTCGAGGTATTGTTAAAGGCTTATCTCTTTGTCAAGTTATTCTCGTCGTATAGTGATAAGACTTACCTTCGGGAAGTTTAGATAATGATATTATATGTTGTGATTAGTTCTTTTGTAAGTAGATAAAAATTATGAATGTTGTGGTTAGCTTCTATAAGACATTGTTGAGAGTATACTATAGTATCCCTCATCGGGAAGGGAGTATGTTAAGTGACTAGTGCTGAGTGCGCCATAGAGAGTTCCGTACTGCGTGCATACCATTTATAGGTTTTTGATGTTCTATTGTGATCCGAGGCCTTAGAAGTCTATGGTTAGCTATTGGGCCTGGTGTGGTATGTTGGACAACATAAGGGCGTAGCTGGGCAACATAACTTTCAGTTTGATGCTATATTGTCAATAAAGCTCGCCTAGAGGCCGTTGGCATACCTTGATGCCTCCGGGGCTATAATTTAGTTAGGGTGGTCTTACCTTGAGTCGGTGGCACGGGGTTTCCTAGTGAACTGAGCGACAACCCTCCATATGAGTGGCTACTGTCAGTGACCGTTAGTTTCAGCCGACTCAATGCTTGTCCATGCATTCCGCTCGAGAGGAACCATTCCATTTGTTACAAGTCTTATGGACTAGTTGATACCCTAAGGAGGGAAAGTTATTAGTAATTAGATGTGGGGCCTAATTTAGCTAGTTACTTAGCAGCCTTATCGGCTATAGCGTGAATATGACAACTTTTTTTCATTCTGTTATAACTAGACAACATGATGGTATTATCAGCCCACATGGGATTCCTTTATAACCCATAACTTGAGTCGAGACAGGATTACAACCATTAAAATCAGGTTTTTAAAGGAGACTCTTCATCGAGGCGACAAAACTATCTCTATCCAAACAACGGACAGCTATGAAATGAAGCCACCAGAGACATACTCTCAGGCAGTTCTGCCAGCAAAGAAAATGGAGAAAAATATTCCAAATAGCGACCAGTTTGAGCTAACAGGTTTCACAGTGCTTACTTGGAATTATGGCCCTCGATAAAAAATATGAAGGTTTTGGAGTACCCGAGTTACTAAAACCTGTTACACAAATTGGAATTATGTAAGAGCAGATGACCCCTCAGAGCCAGAAGGTATTATGAGTTCATTTTATGAATAGATTCGGTAAAGTGAGCATAAATTAAAATGTCAGGATAATCTGACCAGGTATTCAATATTCAAAGTTCACAATTAAAAAGAATACAAAAGAGTTATTTATTGATAAGAAGGGAAACCTTTGGACCCAAAATGAGCTGTTTATTGATAAGAAGGTATGCATCTTGGTCAAAATTTTCAACTTTTTCATCTTTTTTTCTCATTGGTCACACCACACCTCATTTTTCACCTTTACTCTTTTTTTTCTTTTTCCTCGTTCCTACCATTTGTAGCCCTACTCTAGCCACCTCAATTTAGGCATTTTGCCTATGTTGAGGTTTACAATGTCAAAAAAGGAAGGACCAAGGCCAAAATAGGTTTATTATTAAAAAATGAGTGATTAAACCCGGTTAGTCAAAAGAAAAATGGTCTATTAAGGAAACTCCAAGGGTAGTTTAGGAATCATATGATTTTGGTAGGGTAATTTAGGCTAAGTGAGATTAAGAAAAAAAACATCCTAATGATCATATTCTAACCAACCATCCTTACCCTATGCAAGGACCAACCAAGCAGGATTCTAGATCTTCAACACGATGCGAACTAAATATCAAACCTCACTCACTCATGGCACATGACTTATATTCACTTTACCTGTCTAGTTTACAGATGGCTTAACAAAACTACTCATGCTAATATACTAAATGACATCAAAAGATTTACAAAAATCGCTTGCATGCGATCCACCAAATACCTAATGCATCAAAAAATTTAAATAAGGTCAATTTTTGAGAATTCAAAACTAATTACTTTCATTGGTGAGTACTCCTAAGTTATTTACTAATTAAGCAAAAATCATAAAATAAGAAAATAAAATCTAAACATGCCGGTTCTACTAGATAGCAGCCTGCCCAAGGAAAAAAACGTGGCAAGAAAAACCCTCGGACGAATCCAAAATCTCAAAATTACAAGTACACCCCCTCCCCTTTTTTGAAAATTGTGCTTCGTCCCCAAAGCATGAGCTACAAGAACGGATGGAAGAGAAACATACCTGTGGCTACTCAGACTTCACCATTCACGGTTACCTCCCATGCAACACTGTGAATTAATGTCGCGGCACGGCGTGACTTTGTGACTCTTGAGGCATCATCGAGTACTACCTCTATTCCTCTTAATTTCTCCACATCTCCAGATACAACTTTATTCTTTGCCCGTTCACTTCGAACCTTTTTCCTTCTTTATTCTCAAGCTCCACTGCACCATGTAGGAACACATGTACCACTCTGTGGGTTCCATCCATCTAGATTTCAACTTCTCGGGGAACAGAGCAGGCCTTGAGTTGAAACAAATAAGACCAAATCACCTAGGCTAAACTCCTTTTTGCAATCTTTTTTATCATGATAAATCTTCATCCTTTCTTTATAAAGAGTCGCACTCTCTCATAAGCTTTAAGTCAAAAACTCATCAGCTCATTGAGCTGGTTAAGCCTCGGCTTAGCTGCTTCAATCAGTTCATATTCGAGCTTTTCGAGCCCATAGAGCCTTATGCTCTAGTTCGATCGGTAAATGACATGCTTTTCCATAAACCAATTGGTAAGGAGATAGACCAATGAGGGTCTTATAAGCTTTTCGGTAAGCCCATAGCGTATCATGTCGAGCTTTCTAGACCAATACATGCGGCTGAAGTATTCAATGTTTTGCCCGGGGAATAGTCTGATTTCCCACTGTTCGAAACTCCATTTGTCCACTTGGCTAAGGATGGTAAGGTGTGGCCATCTTATGCTTGACACCATATTTTTCCAACAGGGTCCTAAAGAGACGGTTACAGTGAGATCCACCATCAGCGGTAATAACTCACAGGAGTGCCAAACCTGAGAGGTATGCTTTCGCGGGAATGCTATAACACTTTTGTCTTCATTGTTTAGTAGTCTGATAGCCTCCACCCATTTGGAGACATAATCCACTGCTACCAAAATGTATTTCATTCCATATGATCAACAAATGTTGCAAATCGATGCCCCACACATCAAACAACTCAACTTCCAAGATGGGGTCAATGGAAACTCATGCTTTTGCAGGTGTCACAGCCACTGCCTTTGGCATTGATCATAGGACTTGGCGTAATCGCGCCATCTTGGTGAATAGAGGGCCAACAATATCCGCATTGTAAACTCTTATGTGTAGTTCTGATACCACTATGATGACCCCCAACTGGAGATAGATGACAGGCCTCCCAAGATGCTCGGCATCTACATTTCTAGCACACACCTGCAAATGATCCCATCTGCACAAATGCAAAAAAGTATGACTTATCGATAATATCTTCGGGCATCGAATAAGAACTTTTTCTTCTACTGAGGAGTTAGGTCTGCCGGTATCATATTGCTAACCAAGTAATTTGCAAAGTCAGCAAATCAGAATCCAATTCCTGCGATGCAGCTAGTAGCTGTTCGTCTGAGATGCATCATCAATATCAACCTCCTCCCTTGTCGTAGTTTTCAACTCAGAAACTGGATAGATGATCCACTTCCTGATTTTCGTTTCCTTCCAATATTTAACCTCAAACTCAAATTCTTAGAGCAAGAGCACCCATAGAATCAATCTAGGCTTAGCATATTTTTTTTGACATCAGGTACCTCAAAGCGGCATGGTATGTATGAATAATCACCTTGGTTCCAGAAAGCAAGTATGCTCAGAAATTTTTTTGAATGCAAAGACCACAACCAATAGCTCCTGTTCTGTGATCGTGTAATTCTTCTAGGTTGTATTGAGTGTTTTACTAGCATAGTAAATGGGATGAAAAATCTTTAACCTTCTTTGGCCCAAAACAGCACTAAGAGCAACATCTAGCATCACACTTTTTATCAATAAACGGCTCTTTGTAGGTATCTTTTTCTTCTACTTTATTACTACTTATAGTATTTTATTTTTATTTTGCTCCTGCCTTTTTAATTAATTTCCAAGTTATTTTCTACGATCCGAAAAATGGTATCAGAACCATGTTGGCCGGGAGGAGTATGAGTTTGAGTAGCTAAATCTTCCTTACTATCCTGAGAGCCGATCGAAATTAAGTCGCTCTTAAGCGGTTATTTTACGTAATCTAGTTTCTTGATAATCTTACTCTATTTTCTTAGTTTTAATTCCTTAAGTTGGGTAGCCGTTTAATCACGGTCTAGGCGTTGGCAAGCCTGTATTCTCCGTTGCATTAGCTCTAAAGTTTTGATACTAGAGGCCGACCAGGATAGTGTTCCCGTCACCAGACCTAAGGGAATAAGATAAAAGAAATTAGATAAGATAACCGATGAAATACTTCACAAAGAAATAACTATTAAGGAATAACAGCTAAAGTGAACATTGGCCCCGAGGATAGTACTAGCATTCCACGAATACTTTGAATTATATTAAAATTTATGCTTACATCCATTTACAGAACAAATAAAATACTACAATAGAAGAAAATGGATATGTTTAAAATATCAAAGTAACTATAAAAAGAAAAGAACAGAAATATTAAAGAACCTAGACTATTATAAAAAACTAGCCCTTCGAAATTCTGGATAATTATTCTAGAAAATTAATTCTTGACAATCTAATAAGGTTATATAATGAATTATGTTTTTGTTAATCATAATTTGTCTATACAAAGAAGACAATTAGATAATATATTAATTATTTAGTTAAAATAATTTGCACATTTTTAATAGTATCTCACGAAAATCGGAGACATAATAAATAGTATTAATATGCCACAACTACTAAAATAGCTAAGATAGAGGCACTTTACAAAATTGGAATATCCCAAGGCGTTTGAAAACATAAGACTGGACACTTTAATTTTATTAAAAATTATAATATTAAAACCTATGAATCTACAGTCACTATTAATATGTCTATTGAGACTATTAAACTATTATGTTTGAAGACATTAATAGATATAGGAAAAACTATAAGTTTCTTCACATAGGACTTGTCGAATTAAGCGGTTAAACCGTTGTATCGATTAGGCTTAGACGTGTGCGTATATATCTTCTATTAAGAGACAATAAAATACTAAACTTTGATGATTCATTATTAGCGGTATTAAAGTAACCTAGCTAATGGCCGGTATATTTTAACTGTCATTATCCCAATTTTTCTATAGATATTAATGATCAAAGTATTATGGATACCCTAACATTATATATTAAAACAAAAAAAAACACTTAATAGCAAAGAAAATACAAGAGAAATAGACATAATATACAAAGTATACAGGCTAATGAAAACTACCCTAGCTCCAAAAGCAAAAATGGTAAGTAACGAAAGGGGTTACCATGCTTATGGAAGTCAACCACAATCACAATAATATTTTCGTCCCAAAAATGATAAAATGGGATGATGTGTTAGTAAAGGATAATTGGCATTTTGACTCCATAACGGAGCCGAGAGAGCGAGAGAAAATTCAACCATTGAGCCGTAATACAATTTCCGGATGGATCTCTGATTTAAAATTTCTAAGATCCCAATCCTTTAGTCACACAGCTTCTTCAAGTAAGAGAATGTCCTTTTCGAGACCTTATTTTTTTAAAACATGAAAAGGAGGTAACACTTGAAGGCATTGCAGAAAAAACTAAAGGAGTAGATTTCTCTGAAACAATTCTTAAGATTCAGATATGAACTTAGAATTACCAAAAGAACAAATTACGGCTAGTGAGATGCTAAGAGTAAAAGACTCTTTATGCATGATTAGATCGATGAGGAGTTCGGGCAGGACTTTGAATATTTAGATAAACTGTGGTTAGATCCAGAAAATAACATAAAAGGCAATGGTATGCAGAAAAATATTCATTAAAGGAAAGATTATCCTTTAGGAAAAATGGTCTTGGCCCGATATGAAAGGATGAAAGATGCAATATAGAGTTCTTTAAATGGTTTAAGTACACAGGAAAGGGATGATCAAAGAATCATTGAGCATGACCAAGGAATCTAATAGCAGTCTGGAATAACTTAATTTTTTAGCGCTTACTACTAATCCGTTTTGCTTAACAACTTTTAAAAAGGTTTGATATGTTTGAAGTGTTGATCAATATCTTAGTATATTAAAACATCATCTATGTAGACTATGAAATATGACTATGTGGATTAAATATGTTGTTAATTATATTCTAAATTCAAGCGGTGCATTTTTTAATCCGAATGGCATTAAATTCCATTCATATTGTCCGAAAGGTACATTAAATTTGTTTATATTTATCTTTTCTGCTTGTCTGTATTTGCCAAAATCGGATTTCATATCGAACTTACTATAAATGTTAGCTTTATAAGTTCTTTTAATAAGATCTCTTTTATTGGGTATTCGATATCTGATCCATTTTAAAACTTTGTTAAGGGGCTTATAATTAATGACTAGCCTTGAGGCCCCTCTCTCTTTTCCGCGCTATTATTGACATAAAATGAACAACTCCATGGTGACTTGGAGGGTCTAATAATCCTTTTATCAAGTAAATCATTGATTTCCTTTTTACAATATTCCATTAACTCTTGATTCATTTGAATAGGTCTTGCCCTAGTATGGATATTCTTTTCGTTGAATCCCTCAACATATGGTAACTCAATAATATGGCGTTTTCTATCCCAAAGGCATTAGGAAATTGCAGAGCAGACTTCTCGTTCTATGAATTCTTGTAGGCTTTTAATTTTGGCTTCACCTTCGGATTTTTAAAGTGGATTCAATCCGTTTAAATTTTTATCTCGTCCTTTAAATAGTTTATTTGTTTGGAAAGCAGATTTATCCTAAAGATAGTTTTTTCTTTTATAAATTCAGTTTTCTTCTTTTGACATATTATTTAGGTAGGAAAAATGATATACATTTCCCAGGAGCGGTAGTGTGGATGCCGTCTAAATCAGCGACTAGGGTTTTATTTGGGTTAAAAAGGGGGTGCCTATATTTAGTTATTACAAAATCATTAATAAAGCAGATTCCATTATTGCATATGTGTGCCTTATGTAGCTTATAATTTATTTTGAGTCTTTCACATCGCGGAGAATAGCCGCGTTGTACTTTTCAAGGTACTTAGTAGGGATTATTCCTTCAATAATGCAGTTTGGTCTGCACCTGTGTCTAATAATGCAATTTTGTGAATAGTATAATTTTTATTTATAACCAATGTGATTGGTATATGCCGACTCAGGCTTTAACTATTGCAATAGTTTTTACCTCGATTACCTTCAAGAGAGCTCCCTAGAGATTCTTTTTCTTCTTCACCTTTTCTAATTTTGATGTTTCTCCTGGTTCGGATCGATACAATTCAGATTCTTGCATTGGTTCTAGTTCATTTAATAGCTTATTAGCAAGGGCATCTGTTTCTAACTTGTTAAGTCTTTGCTTAACTTCTTTGACTTCATTTTTAATATGTAATAATTCGGTTTGAAGAAATAAAATTTGAATTCAACTTTCAAAATTATATATAAAATAAATAAAAAAACCTCAATTATCAATTCAATTTCAATTCAATTCAAATTCAAAATTTTAATTCTATTAAATATTTTCTTTTAGATCTTTATCTTCAATATGATCAATCATATCAAGAAGATTTCCTTGTTATTTTCCTAGTTTTATTGGTAATGAAATTTACTGAGTGGCTATCACAGGTGCAGATTACTCCCGTACATCACAATGATCGATTGAGTCACTATTGTAGACATATGCTACATTAAATTTGGTCTTCATCACTAAAACTTTCTTCGGGGAAGAATTATTGTCATATTCATCAAGAATAGAATATAATCCTATCTTTTATTTACGGCTCAGAAGTTCCTAACATATTGATTTTATCCTTCTTTTATTAGGGACCTTACAATCCCATAGCCCTATGGCCAAATTTTCACAATTCCAACACTTATCATTATTTCCTTGAAAGCCACCTTTGTTGGCTTCTCGTTTGTACCTTTATATCTTTTTTTGTAATGATGGGGTTTCTCAGATTGTACATAGTGCTTGTGTCATGCTTTTAATTTTATTGGATGCCTCTTTTGAAGGGGCAGACAACGATATATCAAATCTTGACAAAAGCTTCCTATTTCTTTTACGGATATTTTATTATCCTTTTTAAGTTGATTTTTAAGCTTCAAAATAACATGCACATAATCTCAAGTCTGTGACATTTATAAAACTTATAGGTCGCCATAGGTTAATTGGCTATAAGGAATTTTCCATCAAATCTATCTTTAATTTTATTCTAACCTTTTCGGCGAATAATGTTGGTAAACCACTTATGAATTTTTCTTTCCAATAATCATGACTACAGTCTTCTCTAACCATAACGTTGTTGAGGAATACATCCTTATACCATCTAAAATCATCTAACTTTGGGCAAGATAGGTTAGTATTTCTAAACTCCTATCTTGAAAAAGTTGAGGTTCTCCTATAAAATATTTTGCTATACTATATATTAAGGTAGCGGTGGCGTCTTCTACGCATAGATTTTTAAAAGTTTGTCTGTAGATTGATCTTAACTTGGTGATGGTTATAGCATTTTGTTACACTATTGCTATTATCTTGATGAGATAATTTATCCCACCAATATTTTAATGTCCCTGTAAATTCAGATATAATTAGAGTGGCGGCTTGTTTATCCGTCGGTTTTTCATTTATAGTCATTAATAGTCATTTCCATTCATATATAACTCCATTAATATCTCGATGATTGCAAATCATCAATATTCCATTCAACAATTTCATATCCAGAGTGTGAAGTATGGAACAAAAATTCATTTTCTTCATCTTTGCATATGTCAGGGACTGAGGGTTTATTATAATAGTGCTTTTTGATGGAATATTTAGAGCATAACTTATTAATGTCGTTGCTCCAGGACTTTTTGGATATTGTGCTTGTGACCTTATAATCCTTTAATTTTAATTCAACATTAGAAATTTAAATAATTAAAAACTATTTATTTAATTTCAAATATTAATAATTTTTTCTATAAGATCATCTGTGAATTCAAACTTTTCTTGAAATTTGGGAAATTTATCGTTGGAAAATTACGGTAATTTAAATATTGGATGGGTTTCTAATTTTTATTATTGTAGGAAGGGCTAGGTTTACATCATGAAAATTGATGCATTATCGAGTCTTAAGGATACGTTAGAGACTACGTATATAATTGATTAGTGTAATTATTTTGTTGAATTAATCTAATTATATCTTTATTTTAGGATCAACTTGGGTGTCTACTATATCAATTTTAAAAGGTGTAAATTTGTGATAATTCTACCATCTATTGGTAAACTAATTTCCTCTAATTTGGGTGAATTATAGATTCAGCTACCTTAGTTTTGGTATGCCATTTATTAACAATCATGCAGTGATTCTTTTTTATCATCAATTTTCATGTGTACTCAAAACATTTAAAGAACTCTATGGCCATCTGTCCTTTTCATATCGGCGCACCATTTTTCCTAAAGGATAATCTTTCCTTTAATGAATATTTTTCTGCATACCATTGCCTTTTTATGTTATTTTACGCTATCTAACGAGTTTATCTAAATATTCAAAGTCTAGTTCGAACTCCTCATCAGATCTAATCATGCATAAGGAGTCTCTTACTCATCTCGCTAGCCGTGGGACTTGTTCTTTTAGTAATTCTAGGTTCATATTAACCTTGAGATTGTTTTGGAAAAATCCACTCCTTTTAGTTTTTACTCATGCGTCTTCAAGTGTTACCTCCTTATCTTCTGGCGTTTAGAAAATGAAGGTCTCGGGACATTCTTTTACTTGAAAAAGCGTGACTAAAGTTGGGATCTTAGAGATTTAAATCTATAGATCCATCGGAAATTGTATTACTTGCTCAATGGTTGAATTTCTTCCTCGATTTAGAAACAAGATTGTAGATCAAAATGCCAATTATCCTTTACTAACATTCCCCGAATACTTTGAATTATATTAAAATTTATGCTTACACATTCATTCTGAGAACAAATAAAATACTACAATAGAAGAAAATGGATATGTTTAAAATATCAAAGTAACTATAAAAGAAAGAATAGAAATATTAAAGAACCTAGACTATTATAAAAACTAATACCTTGAAACTCTGGATAATTATTCTAGAAAAATAACTAGAAAATTAATTCTTGACAATCTAATAAGGTTATATAATGAATATGTTTTGTTAATCATAATTTGTCTATACAAAGAAGACAATTAGATAATATATTAATTGTCGATTAAAACTATCTACACATTTTTAATGAATATCTCTGAAAATCGGGAACATAATAAATGGTATTAATATTTCTGCCACAACTACTAAAATAGCTAAGATAGAGAGCACTTTACAAAGTTGGAATATCCCATGGAACGTTTTGAAAAGGTGTATAAGACTGGACACTTTTAATTTTATTAAAAATTATAGCCTTAAAACCTTCGAATCTACGGTCGCTATTAATAAGTCTATTTAGACTATTAAACTGTGTAGCTGAAGACATTAACAGATATAGAAAAACTATAAGTTTCTTCACATAGGACTTGTTCAGGTCGCGGTTAAACCGTTGTATCGATTAGGCTTAGACGTGCACATATGTCTTATATTAAGAGACAACAGGCTACTAAACTTTGATGATTCATTATTAGCAGTATTACAAAGTAACCTAGTTAATGGCCCGGTATATTTTAACTGTTATCCCAATTTTTCTATAGATATTAATGATCAAAATGTTATGGATACCTAACATTAAATGTTAAAACAAAAAACATGAATAGCAAAGAAAATACAAGAGAAATAGCCATAATATACGGAGTATGTGCAGGCTAATGAAAACTACCCTACCATCTATTGGTGAACTAATTTCCTCTAGTGGGAATTATAGATTCCAACCACCTTAGTTTTGGTATGTCATTTATTAACAATCATGCTCAATGATTCTTTTTTATCATCCAATTTTCCTGTGTACTCAAACCATTTAAAGAACTCTATATTGCATCTCATCCTTTTCATATCGACGCACCATTTTTTCCTAAAGGATAATCTTTCCTTTAATGAATATTTTTCTGCATACCATTGCCTTTTTGGATGGGCAGACAACATTATATCCAGAATCTTGACAAACCAAGAGAGTGTTGGGCCTTAGATACATAAAGTTATATGTCAGTGCCTTATAATCATACCGATTAATATGCAGGGTCTATGGGTTATTCCATACGGGAATGGGTGTATGCGGATGATCTGCAAACCATTCAAACAGACTAAAATTCTTTTTAATTGTGAACTTTGAATATTGAATACTGTCAGGATTATCCCGGACATTTTAATTTATGCTCAATTTTACTGAATCAGTGTACGTTAAAATGAACTCATAATACCTTCGGGTTTTGAGGGGATCATTTGTCTCCACATAATTCCAATTTGTGTAGCGGGGCTTTAGTAACTTTCGGGTATTTCAAAACCTTCATATTTTTATCGAGGGTCATAATCGGCAGTACCTGTAAAACTGTTAGCTCAAACTGCTGTTTATTTGAAATATTTTTCTCCATTTTCTTTTCGAGAATTCGGCGGAAATGCTGAGAGTATGTCTCTGAGTGGCTTCATTTCATAGTGTCCTTGGTTTGGATAGAGATAGTTTTGTCGCCTGATGAAGAGTCTCCTTTAAAAACTGATTTTAATAGTTGTAATCTGGTCTGACTGATTATGAGTTTCTTTAAGGGGGACGGAATAGTAGCTTTTGGCAAAGATGGGAATTACGCAAGGCGAATATTTATTTTCGATTTTGGTTTTTCCTCTCTTTGAAGGGTCTTTTCATTATTTCTTCTGGTTTGAAAGGCTGAAAAGGAGGCCTCAATGGGGCCTTATACCTAGTGTTCCGGGTCTCATTTAGTTTCCTGTAGAAATTCCCTGGTCAAAATTCTGGGAGAGAATTATTTTCTCCTTGTATAAACTCGATTTGAAAATCAAGGTTTGGATAACAAAGCACATGCCATCTTGGAAAATATTTGTTTTAGAAACAAGATTTTTTACATCTTTTGTAAAACATCTTCTGGCTGCTTTGCAGTCTACTCGTAGTAAAAATTCTTTATTTATTAGATCGTCTTGAAATTTTGTGATACATAGTATTATAGCGAGGAATTTCCTTTTAATAGTCTTGTAATTTTTGAGTATTATTCAGTTCACAGTGAATCTTACTAATTGTTCGGGGTTTTCTAGGAGATTTCTTATTTAAGGATTCCTCCATATCCTATGTCTGAGGTGTCGGTTTTGCCTGCTATCATGAATGCCCCTTTGCTGATGTGGTATTTTCCTAGGATAGGAGTTTTGAACTATTGATTTTATTTTAGATTTGTCTCTGTTTGTTCTAATCCCATGGGACTGGATCCTTCTTAAGACGTTGATAAAGAGGCTTACAAACCTGTCTAATATTTGAATAAAATCTGCAACGTAATTTAGACTCCTAAGAATCTCACGGTAGAGTTTTATAGATTATTCAACAAAACAATTACACTAATCAATTACTATACGTAGTCTCTAATGAAATCTTTAGGGCGGTAATACATCCAATTTTCAAGGATAAACCTAGCCCTTCCTACAATAATAAAAAATTAGAAACCCATCCAATATTTAAATTACCAGAATTTTCCAAAGATAAATTTCCCAAATTTCAAGAAAAGTTTGAAATCACGGATGATCTTATAGAAAAGATTAATGAAAAGTTAAAGGCCGAATTAAAATTAAGGAATGAATTAAAATTAAAGGATGATAAGGTCATAAGCACAATACCCAAAAAGTCTGATAACGACATTAATAAGTTAAGCTCTAAATATTCCATCAAAAAGAATTATTATAATAAACCCTCATTCCTGGATATGCGGTATGAAGAAAATAAATTTTTATACTCATTCACTCGAAAATGAAATTGCTGAATGGAATATTGATGGACTTGCAGAACATCAGATATACAACAAGTTACATGAAATGGGAGCCAAACCATTCTGACTTTATAAAATGAAAAGCTTTGCACGGATAAACAAGCGGCCACTCTAATTATATACGAATTCACGGGGACATTAAAATATTGGTGGGATAATTATCTCACTGAAGATAATAGAAATAGTGTAACAAATGCTACATCCATCACTCAAGTTATTAGAGTAGATCTACGGGACAAACTTTTAAAAATCTATGCGTAGAAGCGCCACGCTACCTTAATTTATAGTATAGCAAATATTTTATAGGAAGGCCTCAGCTTTTCAAGATAGAACTTGAAATACTATCTAACCTATCTTGCCCAAAGTTGGGCCCAAGTGGTATAAGGATAATTCCTCCAACAAGGTTATGGTTAGGAAGGCGCTGAGTCTGTGATTAGTGGAAAGAAAAATTCATAAGTGTTTTACCAGCATTATTCGCTAAAAAGGTTAGAATAAAATTAAAAGATAGATTTGATGGGAAAATTCTTTATAGCCAATTAACCTATGGCGGCCTTATAAGTTTTATAAATGTCGCAGGACTTGAATTATGTACGAGATATGAAGCTTAGAAACCAACTTAAAAGGATAATAAAATATCCAAAAAAGAAATAGGAAACTTTTTCAAGATTTTGGATACATCAAGTTGTCTGCCCCCTTCAAGAGGCATCCAATAAAATTAAAGAAGACACAAGCACTATAAAAATAAATGCAGAGAAACCCCATCATTACGGAAAAAAGATATAAGGCACAAGCGAGAAGCCAACAAGGTGGCTTTCAAGGAAATAATGATAAGTGTTGGAATTGTGAAAATTTTGGCCATAGGGCTAAGTTATAAGGTCCTAATAAAAGAAGGATAAAATCAATATATTAGAACTTGAGCGAAAAAAAGAAAGATTATATTCTATTCTTGATGAATATGACAATAATTCTATTAACTGGTCCTTTGATATTCATGAAATTGAAAGGATTAAATATCTAAGTAAGACTATCAAAATCAAAGGTACAGGCACCAGCACACGGGGGAAGATAAGGAAACTTCAAGTTCTTCATTACGACGGGGATTCCCAAGCGCGCTCAGGAAGAATTAAAGAAGGCTCAGCCCAGGCCTTATCAAATTTGGAAAAAGATACCCAACAAAAGCAGATAATGGAATTATTAGATACTGCATCCTCTCATACAAGTGAACCAAGGAATGGAGACATGCTAGAATCCTTGAGGATTTGCTCAAGCTTATCTTCTCAACTAATGGAAGCGGCAAGACTATCCTTTCGAGTAAGCTACTACAATTAAAAGCGGTGGTCCCCTCGGGAATCCACCAAAAATAATGCAGCAAAAAGACAAGCCACATCAGGACAAAATGGAATCTCCCCCGAGACTCCCATGCGGATGAGAGCGAATCTTCATCAAATTCCAGGTCTGTCAGGACAAATATCAAATTTCAAGGAAATCAAGTTTCAAGAAGATGAAGACATCTTTTAAATGAGTACGTGTGAATTAAATCTGCCACGTGTGGACACATGTAAAAAGATAGCAGTTAGTAATTAGTTGACTCATCATATTGAGGTCTATTTAAGACTTTCACCTTGTATTAGAAGAGGCATTCGGAAAACACTACACTCACTTCCAAATTGTCCAAACCTCTCTATATTCTCTAGTTTTCCTTCTTTTCAATAAACAGCTCTTTGTAAGTATCTTCTTCTTCTACTTTATTACTACTTATAGTATTTTATTTTATTTTGCTCCTGCCTTTATAATTAATTTCCAAGATTTTTTCTACGATCAGAAAATGGTATCGAGCCATGTTGGCGGAGGTATGAGTTTGGTAGTTAAATCTTCATACTATCCTAGAGCCAGTCAGAGGTATGTCGCTCTTAAGTGGTTATTTCTGTGTCTAGTTTTGTTGAATTAATCTATTTATATCTTTATTCTTAGGATCTGGGGCATGTTTGTAAAGCCCTTAAAATTGAGTTTGAGTGTAATTGGGTATAATTCTGAATTTGACTACAGTGGTTGGCTAAGTAATTACTTGGGGCATGTTTGAAACCACATGATAATTGAATTTGAGCGTAATTAATTGTAATTGCACAGTTTTGCATATTTGTTTAGCCAGGTAATTACATGATTAGCATAAAATTGAGTGTAATTGAAAGGGAGTAATTACACTCTCCAATTCTCAAGAAATGTAAAATTATAGGTAATTACATGGTGTAATTTTAAGATTATTTTTTTATTTCTTCATTTTGTTTGTAATTTAGTTTATATTTTTTATTTCTATCATTTTAATTTCTTTTTTATTTAAATTTTACATTATTTATCTTTCATTTTCTTTCTTCTCATTTTCCAATATTTACTTTTTGTGATTCCATGTAATTGCTTGTAATTTTTGTATTTTTTATTTATTTTTTTTCATTTAACATAAATGCATTATTCGTCTAGTTTTGAATAGTAGAATTTCATTGTTAAATGATGTTAGACTATGTTCTTCTTTTCTTTTAATTATATATCTACTTAAGTTATATTGGAACTTATTTTAAGTTATGTTGGAATTTGACATAAGAGTATTATGTTAATTTTTTCAAAATGAATTGAATTATGCCCAATTATGAAAACTTATGATTATAAATGTTATAATAGAATTTTATTTTAAAAATATTTTTAATTTAATTTATGTCATTTATTTTTATTTAGAATTGATAGATTATTTTTTGGAAAATATTTGAATAATTTTGTTATTAAAAAATCCATTTTTAAATCAATATTAAAATTAAAATTAATTTTTTATTTTTTTTATTTTTTTTATTTTTTTTAGTTTTTATAATTAATTAAATTAAAATATTATTAATTTAAAAATATTTTTAATTTTTTTAATTTTTTTAATTTTTTTAATTTTTTTAATTTTTTTAATTTTTTTAATTTTTTTACTTATATTATTATTTTCAAATTCAACTTGAATTTTGTCTTTTTTAATTTTTCAAATATTAATTTTGATAATTAATTTTTATTTTAATAATTTAATCTAATTGTGTAACTACACTTGTGCAATCAAACGAGTATACTTGTAATTACATCGTAATGACATCATGCCAAATCAGCAGTCATCATAATTATTATATTGTGTAATAGGGATGAGCATAGTTTGGGACAATCTGAAATTTATATCGAAATTTGAATTTTTTAGACATTTGGTTTGAATTTTTGGATTATGATTTGAATTTTTTTGAATTTCATTTTAAAATGTAGATTTTGGATTGGATATCGAGATTTAGTATTATGGATTTTTGGATATTCGAAAATCTTTGAGATTCGAGGTTACCTGAACCGCTGGCCTACTCGGTGCTAGATACTACTCCAAAAACATGCATAGTGCTCCCGTCGAAGTTGAAATCATAATTTACATACATAGTACGAAATTTGAACATGGAGTCTTGGCTCTAAACATACCATAGTGAATTAGGAGTATTGATTGCAAACCATATGAGTAAGCTAATCTTATAAAGGCGAGGCTGAATCATGGAAGCATACTTAACTTGTGTGGACTTGCCCAAATCTTAAAATCATGCATACTTGAAATAGACTTCATAAGCCAAAATAATAAATTCATACATGGGTAATCTATAAACATTCATTCATACTAGATATCTCATCATACTTGAAATCATGAATCATAAAAGCTTGACTTTTAAGCTTGCATAATTGGGCATAATTTCTAATAACTTGGTAATCATGAATTTATGATCAATTTGTGTATAAAATCTGCCCATAAATCTTAAAACATGCTTTGAAATATGAGGGAATTAACCCGTAGACATATCATAGAAATTTCATAAAATTGACTTAAAACCCTATAAAACCTTATATTTGAAGTAGAACTTAAATTCATGAACTTGAGGGAGAAATTTTGGGCATGAGTATGAAGAAAACTCTCATTAATATCCCTATGCAGGTTGGCGGTTCTCAACATCCTTGAAATCCCAAGAGGAATTGGGAAAGAATTAAGAGAATTCTAAATTGATCTTCCAAGAATTCAAAGCTCTGCATGCATGGGGATACTATTAACTTGATATAGAGGCTAAACCCTCTTAAATACTCCTTTCGGGGCTTAAAGCGGCGTAGTTAAGGACTTAAGAGCTTAGAATTGTGAAAATACCTTTAATGATTTTGCAGGAAAAAAGTCAGCTGCCAGGATGCCATGGATGCATTACCACGGGTCATTGCCATGAAACAACGACCCGTGGTTTTCCTCTCACTTGCCCGAATCGACCTTAATTTCCGTTTCGATCTTCAAATGATGGCTAAGACGGGATGAGTCGTTGCACCGTCCACAATGACTTGTCACTTCCTCTTAGTTGTCACTATTGACTTCATGTACAATTTCTGAATCCTCCCAGCGGACCCAAACAACGGGTCATACCTTGTGACGATGGGTAATTGGACCCATCCATTACTCTGCGCAACTCGTTGCTCCTTCCCATGAGTACAAACCACGTGCGATGACTCATGCCACGACTCGTACCATCCAACCCTAACACTCTAAAAAGAAAAGCGATGACTCTAGACCACGACCCATTACATCGACTAATGAGTCGTACCTTGACTCGTTGGTCAGGGCTATCAACCGAAACTTGCAGACTCGGTCACATGGCTGTTACTCCTCGCCTTACATGACTCGTCTGACAAGTCATTCTAAGACATTTTCAAATTTTTTTTGCTGATCATAGTTTCAATCCCAAATCAGGTCTTAGGAACTATTGGGTGTTACAAATTACTACCCTAGCAGTACGATGCAATTTCAATTACACAATAACTTTCTATCTGAGACCCTTGATTAACAGGGAATAGGGTGTAATTGGGAGTGGGTAATAACACTTTCTAATACACGATATGGTATAATTACAAGGTTACTTTTAATTTTTTTAATTTTTTTAATTTTTTTAATTTTTTTAATTTTTTTAATTTTTTTATCTTATTTGGACATAAAAATTGTGTTTTTATATTTAAAAATTTATTAAAAAATCATCTTACGTTATTTATCTTTCATTTTTTTCTTCTCATTTTTCTAACTTTTACTTCTCGTGATTCCATGTAATTGCTCGTATTTTTATTTATTATATATTTTTATTTTCTTTATTTAACATATATGATTATTCTAGTTTTTTTAATTAAAGTAGAATTTCGTTGTTGAATGATCATTATAGACCTATGTTTAATTTTTTCTTTTAAATTATATGTTACTTAAGTTATGTTGGAACTTATTTTAAGTTGTGTTAGAATTTGCAATAAGAGTATGATGTTGTTCTAGTTTATTTGTTTTAGTAGTATTGACTTGTTATTTCATATTACATGTCATTCATTCTTGATTAAAATTGATAGTATTATTTTTGCCAAATATTTGAATAATTTATGACATTATATTTATAGTATAATATTTTATCAAACATACATTCCATGATGTTATTTAAAAGTGTAACTTTTAGCTTTTATAATTAATTAAATTAAAATACTATTAATTTGAAGTATATATTAATTATTTTATAATATTATTTAAAAATATATGTTTATTAATTAGTATATATTTTTAAGAGACAATATGTATCTTAAGTACCTAATTTAATATTATTTATGAAGGTACAAATTTCATTAATATTAGTTTTAAATTTTGTATAATTAACTTTCATTTTAAAATTAATGTAACTATGTAATTACACTTAAGCAATCAAATAAGGCCTTTAATTACACCATAATTACGTTATAACAAACAAACAAGTCATCCATATTTACCCCTTATACTTATAACTAGTTTGTGTACGTGTCTCGCGCGTGTCCTCATATTAATAAGAATAAATTTACAAAAATAGTATAAATAATATTGAAAAGATATGTTTGTGTAATAGTATAAGAATTTAGATAGAAAATTATGAATTTCAAATTGATAAATGATCGTATTTAAGAGTTTGTTCCATCGAAAGATTGTATTTCATCTTCAAACGAAATAAAATTATTTGAAAAAGTAGTAGTAGAAAAGTGAACAAAATATATATGTAAACATTATTAAATATAAGCGAAAAAAAATTATTACCTCTTGGTCAACTAATGTTATAACCATCCGTGTGCCTTCCTTTGTTCCCATTTTATACTCTTTTCCTAATCCAACTCCAATTACTAAGAATTTTATGATCCAATGAGAATCATATCACTTTAGGTTATTAATTACATAATTTTGTTCATGAAATCTTTTAGATTCCATTGCAATATCATCTAAAATATATTGTGGCACAAGTTATAATTATAATAATTTATAGTTTTATTAAAAAAAAATTTATTTATTATGAGATGAAGAGATTATTTTACGAATAGATGAAACTTGTGAATGTATAAGTAGATAAAAAATGCAAGTTATAAATAACACAAAATCTAAATTTACATAATCTCAATATAAGACTCAATTAAAGAAGATAACATAGTATAATATTAAGCGCCTTTAAAGGAGACAATCTAAGTTAAATGATTTTGAATATAAACAACTTGGTGACATAACAATTACTATTGTGTTTTCAAATTCACCAACATAAAAAGAAATTCATAACATGAAAAGAATAAGAAGATAGATTAACACGAAAACGTACAAGGTTGGAGATTGAATCAAAGGCGTTGAGTGGGTTGATGAATTAAATTATACAATTATAAATTCTTTTATATAAGTGGAAAGATTTATAAATAATTTTTTTTGAATATATTAAGATATTACTATTAAAAAGAAAAAAAAATTAAAAATCACGGCTATGAGTAAAAGAACTTTTATAAAAATTTCTACTATCAGAAAGAAAATAAAAAAGAAAAAAATTCCAAATAAAAAAGGAAGCAAACTTTTGTGAATCCAGCTTTTTATTTTAAATAATTATGCAAAGCAACTTAATATAATAAAATAAAATTAAAAATTATGTTACTATCAAAAGGTAAAAAGAAGCTCGATGAATTTTCTATTATTTTTTTAGATTTATGTCACAAATAAAAATTATATCATAAATAAAAAATTTAATAATATAAAATGAATAATTAAAAAATATGTTATAAATATATTTTTCTATTTATGGTGAATGTCTATTTCTTAGAAGGCGTTAGGGTTTGTAACTTTATTCAGTTAAATTTTCACACAAATAAAGGGTTTTCCATTCATTGTATAGAATGCCTAAAATCCTTTAACCTCAAGAGAATCCCATCAAGAGAAATAAGAACTTCTCTCTTTCTCTATAATATTCTTGTTCTTTCTTTATTATTTCATAACACGTTATCGGCACGAGTCTTTGCCTTGAGCACTCACTTGAAAGATCTGAGGTAAAAAATCAAAGTTTCTTTGAAAGATGAAGGTTAGTATTTCTTGATATTTATGTATTTACTAATAACAATATCGATTTTGTATATAACTTGAGGAGCGACTTATTGATTCACTTGGCAATTCATACCTCATAATTGTTCGAAGAACAAACATTGTGAAAATATATTTGTTCCATCAAAACAATATATATATATATGATCACTAGAAGTGATAATATTTTCATAAGCTTATTATAATTACAGGTGAAAATATGTTAGATAAATTCTCTATGTTATATGCATGTCTCAATTTGCTCCCGAAGTAGCAATATCTTAAAGAGGTTTTAAGCCATGTTGATACCTTATGTGGTTAAGGCATATTTAGATGATCATGTTCCATTCATAAGAATGAGAAATTGAGAGCTTTTGATAAATATTACAAATATAGATTTATACAGATCCTAGCCTAGTGAATGTGACAATACTTAATAAATCTTGAAATTTACTCCCAGTATGCGTCGAAATTTACTTCAAAGTAGTAAATATGAAAATTACTCTTGAAGTAGTAAGAATTTATGACTACTCCACGAGTAGTAAGACTCTTCAAAAGTAAATCTTGCAATTTACTCCCCGTCTTACAATTTACTCCACAGAAGTAATGAAACATACCAATCTACTCTCAAATCGGTAAAGTTTGAAATAATAAAGTTTAAAACTCAATGGCTATTATTGATTTATTGACACATACGGTGTACGAATTTGCTTTCATGATACCGAAATATTTAAGTAATATTAGATAGTGGCAAATTATTAGTCAAGGTCTGCAAAAGAACCTGATTGTTTATGTAAGAATCATGACACCAGTAGTGTCAAGATAATATTATGAAAAATAAATTGAAATCTCACGAAGAGTTTATTAATTATTATGTCATTCATCCCACGTATTATAGTACAAAGTTGTTATGATTAAAACACAAATTGTAATAAACCTGAAGTTTACCAACAATAAAAATGGTTATCATATTGAGACTACAAATGATTAGAAGATTACATATCTTCAAATTACTATGAGTAAGAAATATGTATATGAAAAGTTACGGCTTGTACTACAAATATACACATGATGAAATTACATGCTATAGTAAACCCGAGAAGTTTATTGATGTGAAATTCATGTCATAGTAAATCTTAAATTTACTAAAATAAATAATACATGTCATGGTAAACCTGAAGTTTACTAGTATGGATAAATCTCAAAACAAGTTATCCAATTATGAAGACATTTGTTTGATTGATTCTGGTACCACGCATACGATATTTAAAGATGAGAAATATTTTTCTCACTTAAATATGGGCAAGATAAATGTTACTACGATATCTGGCAGTACCAATTTAATTGAAAGGCTTTGGGAAGCCATTATAATCTTGCCTAAAGGAACTAAACTCATCTAAATAATGTCATGTTTTCTCCTAAGTCTTGGATAAATTTGTTGAGTTTAAAGATGTCAGGTAAAGGAAATGGTTATCATATCAACACAATGGATGAGATGAATCTTGAATATCTTGGTATCATCAAGAATGTCTCTAGGCAGACATGTGTTATAGAAAAGTTCCCTGCTTTATCTCCTGGCTTGTATTGGACAAAGATTAGTACAAATTGAGGCATTCTATAGTAAACCAAGTTTACTAATTCCAATACTTTTGTACTTTGGCATGATAAATGCAGGACATCCACGAATCTATAATGATGAGACGAATTATAGAAAATTCAAATGGGCATCCATTAAAGAGCTTGAAGATTCTTTCAAATGGTGAATTTTCTTGTGTGCTTGTTATCAAGGCAAGTTAATTGTGAGACCATCACCAACAAAGGTTGAGATTGAGTCCCTGCATTCTTGGAACGCATACATGGGGATATATGTGGACCTATCCACCCACCTAGTGGGTCGTTTAGATATCCTTGGTCCTAATAGATGCTTCCTCTAGATGGTCTCATGTGTTCCTATTGTCATCTCGCAATCTGGCGTTTGCAAAATTATTGGCACAAATTATACAATTACGGGCACAATTTCACGATAATCAAATTAAGTCCATTCGCCTTGATCTTTGCTGATTTTCATCCCAAGCATTTAATGATTATTGCTTACCAATTGGAATAAAAGTTGAACATCCTGTAGCTCATGTTCACACTCAAAATGGCCTTGCCGAGTCACTAGTCTTGTCTGCGATTGATAGCAAGGTCATTGCTCATGAAAACTAGAGCTGCCCGCTACATTTGGTCATGCGATTACGCATGCTTTGCAACACTTGTTCGTCTCGGACCGACAAATAATCATAATTTTCTCCGTTACAATTGGTTTTGGGTGAAGAACCTAATATTTCTCATCGGGAATTTTTAGATATCTTTGTATATGTGCTTGTAGCACCACCACATCGACAAAAATGGGTCCCCAAAGAAGGTTAGGAATTTATGTTGGGTTTGAATCTCCCTCCATTATTTATACCTTGAACCGTGCTTGGAGATATGTTTACTGCTCGATTTACAGGTGTCGGTTTGATGAGATAATTTTCCCAAAATTAGGGGGAAAATTGTGAAATTAAAAGAAAAATTTTGTGAAAAAATCCATCACTATCTCATCTTGATCCACGTGCTTCTATTTGTGAGCAAGAAGTACAAAAGATTATTCATCTGCGGAAAATTGCAAATCAAATGCCGGACGCATTTCTGATTTTAAAGAATTACTAAATCACATATTCCTGCAGAGAATGTCTCAAATTCGAATTGATGTCCCTGAATGACCATCTACTAGTGTCATAGCCAATGAGTCCAAAGCACACCTAAAGCGTAGTGAACCATTGGGTTCTAAGGATCGAAATCCTAGAAAAAGAAAAATAAATGGTCAAGATGACACTACGAAAGAACCCACGTATGGAAGTTCAAGACTTGAGCAATTTTGATATCATGAAGAAATCAGCGTGAGCACGAGACTCAAGAAAATGATGAACTATCCATAAATTCAAGTGATCTTGGAATTAATCGATCTAAAATAGTGGTGGATTATGTCTTTGCATATAATGTTGCAACAAAAATCATGCAAGATAGTGAGGATTTTGAACCTCAATCTTTCTGAAATATCGACAAATAAATGATTGGCCAAAATGGCAGAAGCAATTCAATCGAATTGAATTCACTTGTCAAGCGTGAAGGTTTTGGACCTGGCTCAAACACCTAATGGTAGTAAGCTTTGTTGGCTATAAATGAGTCTTTGTGCGAAAGAGAAATGAGAAAAATGAAGAGTACAAAGGTCACAAAGCACGCCTTGTTGCATAATGATTTTCACAAAGGCTTGGTATCGACTATGAAGAGAGACATACTCACGGAGTTATGGATGCAATAACGTGCGTTATCTTATTAGTTTCACTGTCCATGAGAGGCTTGAAATGCATTTGATGGATGTAGTTACAGCTTATCTTTATGGATCACTTGATAATGAGATATACATGAAAATCACGAAGGATTTAAAATGCATGAAGCATATCATTCAAAGTCTTGAAATGTATTCAATTAGATTGCAAAGACATTATATGGTTTGAAGCAATCTGGATGCATGTGGTATAACCGTCTTAGTGAATATTTATCTAAGGAAAGTTATATAAATGATGAAATTTGCCCATGTTGTTTTTATAAAGAAAATAATATCGGAGTTTGTCATACTTGTCGTTTATGTAGATGACATAAGAGCGCTATTGGAACTCAATAGAACTTCAAAAGGCACTTGATTATTTAAAGAAGGAATTTGAGATGAAAGACCTTGGAAAGACAGAGCCAACATGTCTTGATGCGCAAATTGAGCATTTGAAAAATTATGATATGAACATTATATATATACAAACAATATTTTTAATAAAAAATCAAATATTAAAAAATTTTATATGGATGGCGCACACCCATTAAGTACTCTAGTTGTTTGATCGCTTGATGTGAATGATAATTTGTTTGATCTCAAAAGAATGAGGAAATCCTTGGTCTGGTACCATATCTTAGTGTGATTGATGCACTAATATATCTTGCTAATACTACAAGGCATAACATTTGTTAATTTATTAGCGAGAGCGATCTTGTAGGATTATCTTCGTCTGAGTATTTATCGACCCACACAAAGCTCGATCTCAAATGCTCACGTGTTCATATGTGGAGATCTTGCCATATCTTGGAGATCTACAAAAGCGAGTCTCGTAGCTACTTCATCAAATCATCTTTGAGATAATAGCTATTCATGAAGCAAGCCCGAAAATGTGTGTGGTTAAAGTCATGATATACTCATTAGAGAAAATGTGGTTTAAACTGCGACAAAGTACCCACAATTTTTGTATGAAGATAATGTTGCATGCATAACACAACTAAAGGGAGGATTCATAAAAGGAGATAGAACAAAACACATCTCGCCAAAGTTTTCTACACACATGAGCTTCAAAGAATGGTGATATCAACTGTGTGATTCGTTCAAGTGACAATGTGGTTGATTTATTCATCAAATCTCTACCAAATTGCAACTTTCAGAAGATGGTGCACAAGATTGGGATCACGAATTCAAAGAATGTTCTCATTAGGGAGTGTCTGTATTTGTACTCTTTTTCCCTTAGGGGTTTTGTCCCCTTTGGGGTTTTCTTATAAGGTTTTTAATGGCTACCAAAATGCGTATTATTAGATATGTGTACTCTTTTTCCTTCACTAAATTTTTTCCCGGTAGGTTTTCTAGTAAAGTTTTATCGAGGCACATTATCTATCAAATAGACATCAAGGGGGAGTGTTATAAATATATTTTCTATTTATGGTGAATGTCTATTTCTTAAAAGGAAAGTTAAGTTTGTAACTTTGTTACCAAGTAATTTTCCCTATAAATAAAAGGGTTTTCCATTCATTGTATAGAATACCTAAAAATCCATTTAACTCCTCAAGAGAATCCCATCAATAGAAATAAGAACTTTTCTTTCTCTACATATTCTTGTTCTTTCTTTATTTCATAACACAATAGCCATTATATAAAAATATAATTATATAAAAATAATAAATAACAAATTTATATGTCCGAGTAAAAAGTTAAATTAACATTTATTTATAACGGCTTCGCACTTTTGGGACAAACAAACAAGTACTTCCTCAATTCTAATTATAGCAATTGCAATTATCACATCTTTTCCGCACCCAAAAAGAATTCTGTAGAAAGGAATTTGGTGATTGAAGGTGGTGGCTGCCGCAGAGTCAGTTACTGTTGATTGTCAGATTTCTTCCATCTGTTTCTGCTAGGGCTTTTCGTAGGAGTTATGGGATCGGATGAAGGTGGCGTATCCGCCGGTTTAGGTATGTCTACGAGTTACGCGCCAATGAGTTCTTCAACTTCAATTCCTATCGATTCCTCCAACGTTGGTTTTAAGGTCCGCCTCTTTCTCCTCTCTCCCTTATGTGGGTTTTCCCTCTTTGAAATTCATATTTCTTTAATTATTAAAGAATGTTCAAGCAACAAGAGCTTTCCTTCAAATTAATGCGATTACAACACTCAAGACTCAACCCAGTGTCAAAATACAATATCATTTAGTTCCTTCCATTTTTAGATGGTGAGGAATATCCCAAACGTAAATGAGAAGAAGATGGAAGGGATCCGTATATGTTATTCAGGAAGGTGCTGAAATAACTAGAACTAAGTACCGCATTATTTTGTTTCAATGTGGAAGAATGTTTTATGTTTTTTTCTTTTTCTTTTTTTTCCTTTTAAGGAAAGTAAAGGCATTATAGTCTACAAACCAATTCACTGTCTTCAGATTATATTCAATCCTGTGTTTTTAAAAGCAAAAGGTGCAAGCCATGATAGATTTTTTGAGCTCACCACACAACATGTCATGTTGCTACCCCTTGTAAATGCTTTACAGCACTTTCGTGTTGCTGGACATTAATAAATTACCTTTAACATAAAAAAAGTGCAAACAAGTGACAGGGTCCACAGGGCTTGAAGAGAAAACCAAAAAGTGAAACACACGCGCACAATTCGCGACACTAGAAAATACCATATTTATATAATTGTATATATGAATGACTACTATAATAATACAATTAATACAAGTAATAGTTTTTGATATACAATAATGCCAATATTAATCCAACTCTTCAAACATGGAATTCAAAGAATAGACCACTTCCCATTGGAATCACTCTGTGCCTTGTTGTTTGAAGCGCATGGCTTCACCTATAAAGCAATAACCTGGGGATGGCTTTTAATTACAGTAATTGGATCAATCTCTTTTAATGTTTTAGTTGGCAAGCCGTCAACAAAAAATCTAGCAACTTTGTAATTTGTGGCTCGTTAACTCTTATTTTTGGGTATTGGACAGTTATGTCACCAGTCCAAACATGAAAATTTTATGTTGGATGTATAACTAATACTATTATGAGTTTGACGTGACCTCCACCTTAAATAGTTAATTATCTGAATGACGTCTGGTTGCACCCTTGCATTTTATAAGGTACTGACTATAAAGGGTTCTTTGTTTCTTCAGTTGTTAAAAAAGCATGGCTGGAGGGAAGGAACTGGACTTGGCATTGCTGAACAGGTACTGCTTTCTTTTCTTTCAGTTCTTGTGAGTTAGCCCTTTGCTCTATCTCCTCTACTACTTAGTTTCCTTGCCGTCCTGTTTAAACTTTGAGGTATTAATTGTATTATATCTTGTTAGTTGAATGGATATGTTTTTTTAAGTTCCATGTCTATACCAGGCTTTTGCGATTCCATTGTTTCTTGAGATTTCCTTCTCTGGATTCTACCTTTTTATTTCTAGTTGTTTATTAACTGAAACTTTTGTTCTGTGACTGAATCTGATTTGATGGTTAAATGCATGTGGAAGACAATTTTTCTCTATCCATTTAAAATGGGGATTGGTTTGATTACCTTTGTTCAAGCTCTTCGTCATATAATACTCTTAGGGGTTGTTCGGTAAAATGGTGGGATATCCCATAGGATTAGCTATCATCCTTCTATATGGGATTAGCTATCCACCTTCTATAAGGTTGTACTGAAAATGAAAAATGCATCCCCAGATTGACAAAATATAAGAGTTCCCCCTAGACAAAAACTTATAGGCATTCTATAATGTCAAGTACGGATTACGAATCACTTACAGGGTTGCTTTTACACCAAAATGGAAGGAGAAGTATATGATTTAGTTTAATTCCTTGTATGGAGTTCTTTGTTCCTCAAAACATCTGGAATTCCTGTTCTTCTACACAGTTCACCAAATGCATGCTGGAATTTGCTCCACCATTTCTTCCGTTGGACACATCCAACTACACCACTCAAGCACCTCAGAAGATCAATTGTAACCTTTGGCATAACCCAACTCATACCAACCTTGTTCAGGAACATCTTCCATAGTTGAAAAGTGACAGCACAATGTAAGAAAAATGGGAGTTATCCTCTTATCTTCTTTTCATATAAGTAGCATCTGGAGCTTAGTTGGAAGCCGCTCTTGCTTAGGTTTTCATGAGTTAGACAAGCCTTTCTAACTTCTAACCATGCTCATAACACCTTCCAAATTTGTTTCCATGGCCATCCCTGCCCTCCTGGAATAGCCCATCAAAATTTTTTAGGCAGACATGATTGAAAAAATTCTAGTGCTAGCCCCTTCCTGGCTTCCAAAATTAAAGAGTCTTTACTTCTGGAAATTCCTTGAATTTGATCAAGTTGGCTTAATAATTCAGTGACTGTGTCCACTTCCCAATCATGCAATAATCTTTTGAAACTCAGATTCCAACTCTGGTGTCATCTAACTTCTTCTACTCTAGCTTGGTGATTTGTTGCTAAAAGAAAAAGATCAGGATAATATTCTTTTAGAGGGTCATGTCCTATCCAGTTATCATCCCAAAATGTTTTTTTCCTGTCATTTCCTAATTTGGTTTCAGTATTCCTGACAAAACTGGGCCATAGAAAAAAGATTGGTTTCCAATTACTAGTTCCATATGCGGAATTAATCTTCCTGGTGCACCATTGGGATCTCGGGCCATATTTGACTGCTACTACCTTCCTATGAAGAGCCTGTTGGTCATTTTTGTATCTCTATAGCAGAATTATTTGAATAAGAGACTTCTATTATGCAGCCTCAAGTCTTTGACTCCCAATCTCCCCATGTTCTTTTCTTTCAATGATAGTTTTTCCATTTCACCGAGTGAAAAGCTTTTTTCTCCTTGTTTTGCCAAATAAAGTTCCTTCTGAGGGAGTCCATCCTCTTTTCCACCTTAACTGGCAAGGGGAATAGTGACATCAAATATGTTGGTAATAAGTCCAATACGTGGTTCCCTAGAATTACCCTGCCTCCTATTGAGATTGAGATTTCCATTTGGCCAGTCTTTTCTCACTTCTCTCTAGCACTCCTTTCCATATTTTTGAAGCTTCATGTTTTGCACCTAAAGCCAAACCTTGATAGGTAGTTGGCAAGCTACCAATCCCGCATGTCAAAGTGCTTGCTAGGATGTGCAGTTGAGGAATCATGTTTATTGGAGAGAAGTTGGCTTGTTTCCCAGTTGTCATGAAGGCTTTAAGTGGCTTCAACGACAGTGAGAATTAGCCTGATATGTCTCAGTTAGTCAACTTTAGCTTCACAAACGATTAGAGTATCATTAACATATAGTAGATGTGATATTTCCAGATTGCAGCAAGGATTGTTAGAGGCCTGAAGCTACTTTTCCATCCATTTACCTTTGGATTTTTGATTATATGGTTAAGATTTTCCATAGCTAGGATAACAAGGAAAGGAAAGAGGGAATCTCTTTGTCTGAGACTTCTTTGAAAGGGAAAGAAGCTTTCAGGAGAGCCATTTGTTAGTTCAGAAAACCTAACAAAACTAATGCAAAACCATATTCAACTTAGCCATTTACTCCCCAAACCCATGTCCTTCATGATTTTGATTAGATTACTTCCAATCATCATGGTCAAAGCAATGTTGTCAAAGCGCGCTTAAGCCCTGAAGCGGGGTGCAAACATGTTGAGCGCTTCGTTTTGCTTAGTGGACACTTCAGTGTCGTCATCAAGGTTTTGAAGGCATACTTTCCTTTCCAATGAAGTAATCCTAAAGAGTCAACACTAAACAATTGATATTTCACTTTATCGTTTCTTTTTTTTTTTCCAATTTCTTCGTCCATATATTTGTTGTTCATGTTCATAATTATTACAAAATGTGTATCTTTTTTCTATTTGCGCCGTTCTTCATTAAAGCACACACTTTTTTGTGCTTTGCGCTTAAAGCCCAAAATGACCTTTGGCACTTTTTTGCGCTTTTCGCCTTTGATGGTACTGGGTCAAAGACCTCCTCTAAATCCTATTTGAATAGGATTCCAGGTTTGTGACTCTTTTGTGTAGAGTCCACATTCTCATTTTCTATTAGAGTTGTATCCATAATCTGCCTCCCTCCAATGGATGCCATTGGTTGCTCATCACCTAAGTGATTTATTACTGCATTAAGCCTCTACATCTTAGAGATGATCTTGTAGACACTTCCAATGAGATTGATTGGTCTAAAGTCCCTTAGCTCCTTTCTTTTTTGGTAATAAAACAATATAAGTTGCATTAATACTTTTCTCAAAAAGTTCCTTAGAATAGAAATTTTTCACCGTCTTCATTATGTCTTTTATAGTCTCCAATATTTGTGGAAAAACCCATGGAGTACCATAATGTCCAGATGCCTTGTCAACAACACATAATGTGATATTAGCCAAAACTTCCTCTTCCTCAAAAGGTCTTGCAACCATACAACCTCCTCCCTTGACAATCTTCCACATTCTGAATAATTAAATTTTAGGTCTCCAAGGCTCAGTTTCAGGATAAAGATTCATATAATAATGTAGGATCTCAGTTTTCAGAGTCCCTAAATCAGAAATAAGCTCCCCATTAAGCTCAAGTTTCCACAGATTGATTACCCTTCTACAATGAGACACTTGAAGAATCTTTTCCCTTGGGTATATATGATACCTGGACTCTGGGATGGGGAGATGCAAGTAAACTTACCAACTCAACCATACATATCCTCCAATTATATCCTCTAAACGTCCACACTAACAATCCATTTTTCCCCTCCAAAAGGGGATTTTAGTAAATAACCAAATATGATATTTGGAGGAATCGGGCATATCTTAACCAAACCCTTTGCATGGGCTGGGCACGCACTTGTATGGTCCAGAGAGGCTCACTTATTTTATTTGTTAGCGATTCTGTGGAAAAATTTAGTGTCTTTATCTCCTTCCTTCAGCCATATTTTTGTCCTTCAGGTATCTCTTTATCTTGTCACACCATCAAATTCCATTTCTAGACCTTTTCTGTATGCAATTTCCTCATCAGTAAGGTTTCTTTTCTCTTGTAGCCTGTATAATTTTTGAACCTCCTCCAGCAAATCTGACTTCATTTTTGGCAGATTACTATAGTTTGCAAGACTCCATTCCTTTAGCCTTCTTTTTAACATCCTTAACTTGGAGGCTAAAATGTAATCATGCATGCCTGTGACCTCAAAAAAGTTGCCCACCCGTTGATCATACAAGGATAAGAGACTTGTTAGGTGTACCTTTAAAGATTTTCATCATGGGACTTCATCAAAGAAGGTTTTTTGTCGCTGGATCACGGGGAGTGACTTACAAATACCCAAGCAGTCGCTAACTTTGCAATATTTTCATTAATGGCACCAGAAGGGCCCCCACCTCCCCCCAAAAAAGAAATTAAAATGAAAATGGTATATTTGAGGAGGTGCAGCCCGTTATATTAAAACAAAAAGCACTCAAATGTATACCTTCTCGCTCTCCATCTAGATCAAGTTCTCCTTTCCTCGTCCTCCTCTTTCTGCTATTGCCCTCTTTGGTGATGGCCATTTGTGGACTGCCATCAGTAGATACATTCTTTTTTACTTCCTTCCTCTTTTTTCATGTGCCTGATAGTGGGCATATGTTAGATGCATAGTGTGGTAAGTGCATCGGCAGTTCGTCATTCCCGTGTACTGACCACCTTCCTTCCCCATTATATTCCCCCTAGAAAAGAAATTTGACAGTTATTGCCTTTAAAAAAATGGCTAGGTAAACAACAAGCCTATATTATGGTCTGGTCATTCAGTTCTTCTATTAAACGTGGTGTAGGTACTTTATCTTTACTTTTGGAATCTTCGATCGCATTTTGTTGCAACATGAAGGTTTCTGATCTGTTTGTTACCTCAACAGGGCAGATTGGAACCTGTGCCAGCTTATATCAAGAAAAATAAGAGAGGATTGGGAGCAGAGAAGCCAAAGAAGGTAGCGGTGCACCCAAAAAGTCCCGGACATTCCTCTGACAGGAACGCCTTAAAAGATGAGGACAAAGAGAGTGTAAGTTTCCATTCCTCTGAATGCATATTCTAGCATTTGATTCAAATTGATGCTATTAAAGCTATTTGCTCTGTACGTTTGGAAGCTTAAGTAGACGTATGACATGTATTTACTAGTTCCAAATACAAATAACCTACATCTATGATCCTCTCAATCTCTTCAGCGATTGGGATACTGTTGGCACGCGTGACAAAAAGTGCTTGATGTTTTTGTAAGTGCAACAATTTTGTACTTCATTAAAGGAGCTGTGTTTTGGTGGGAGAGAAGGTGATGTAGGAAAGGGGTTTATTAGCCTACAATAGGGCTTCGGAACTATTAAAGGTCATTCGGCTGAAATAGAGCTGACGTAATGTCTGGCTTTGCGATAAAGTTGATTGTTGTAGAAAATAGTTTGAAAACCCCCCAAGATTTCTTGGTATTGGCCCTTTATGGTGCGGTTATGTAAAGCACCAAATAATAAGTTTGCTTAACAGAAGCATGGAACAACTACTTGATATCACTGCACCCTTTGTCCTAGCCCCTGTGTGCAAGTAAGAAATAAGTTTTGTGGAAACTTAGGGGTCAATTGGTTTTTGAACAATATTATGCTGTGATTTCAATGCAGGGGTTAAATACTGAGATTAATTATCCTTAAATTATCTAGTATTTATGATTTGTTTTGAACATTGCATGAAAAATGGGACGTGCGATGTATAATCTTACACATGCTTTATTTTTAACTATGTACGTTTGGATAATTCATTTAATCTTGACCTTCTTTGAGGAAGCTATCTGCATTGCAGGTAGCACAAAGCCATGAACCAGCCTAAGATGGGGCTGGCTTTGACGAAGGCCCTCTCTTTCACCAGAGTGATGGCCATATGCTTCTCAATATTGATTCGTGTGGAATTAGCATGACTGGTCGATCAAAGATGCTAACCAAATAGTTAGAGAAAAGGGCTTTGGCGAAAGGGCAAGTTTGATATTCTTCTTGTTTTATCAAGAAATAGCTAATTCCTGGATTATTATCCCACATTAGATGTGGTATGAAATCATACCAAGATTCCGGTATAAAATTACAAACTTATACCCAAATAAAAAAATGTAACCAAACAAAGAATAAAATAGTGCCATATTTTGTAACGGGGATATATTTAATAATAAATAATGTATGAATTCTTATTCCCTAGTGTTTTTGACAGCGTGAAGCGCAAAAAAGTGACAACGGCTTGATTCGTATAAAGCATGAACCATAGTGCTTACTTCATTGAAGTGAACGGCAATTTAAAAGAAATTTCAAAATAAACCTTGCACAAAAAGTAAAATAACTAAATTAAAAAGGATGCCAAAAAATAAATATATAGAGACAAATCTTTCAATTTAAAAACTATAAAGTTGATAGTAATAAATCTGATCAAAGACAAGTAAAATCAAAACCAAAACACTAATGAATCAACATCATATTATTCTTCAAGATAGTCATAATTTCCTTGATCATCATCACTATATTGTTTATCATATCGTTCTTCCTCTTCAACTTCATCAATTAGGGATCGAGTTGTAGCTACTTTTTTTTCCCTGTGGCTTGAAGTACCCCCCCCTTAAACCATAAATGTTGTCCTCAACTCCACCTGCTGCAGCAACATCACCCCAAGTGAGTTTACAATCTCCATCAAACACTTCATCTTCATGATTTTTAGGGATTCCAGTTAGCCATTCATTAGCCTCATAAATATTGTCCAAAACAACTTGATCAATTATATTGTGGGCATTATAATGATGCTTCAATGTGCTATTATACTTGATGAACACTCGATCATTGATACATATTAGGTCAAGTGTACTCCTCTTGGTATGAATTTTCAAATAAGTTGTGGCAAGTAATTATAGGGGTTAGGATAATTGAGATATAATTTAGTTACTAATCTATACTATTATAGAAGTGGAAAGCTCTAATATAAAAATTGAAAGACCAAAATACCCTTTTAATAATATACTTTTTAATTTAGAAATAATAGTAGTAATAAAATAAGAAGAACTATAAGACATTGGTTATTTTCACATTAAATTAGCTATATATGATTGTATTCATTATTTTCAAAATCTTATACCTTTTGCTTTTAGTAATTCTTTTACTCAAGCATGTTTTTTTTTTGAGAAGGATACTCAAGCATAATTTTAATAATGTTTATGTGATTTTAATTTCTTTTACACATTATATTGATATGGGGTACATGCTTAATGCGCATACTAAGAGACTAGTATACCGAATCTTTCTTTTTATATGTTTAAACACGCCCTAATTCTACTCACGTCTGAATGAGCTACAAGTTAGACTTATAAATTTGATGGCAAACTTTGTAAGAGTGGAGTGGGAGAACTATATTGCTTTCACCGTTCAATTGTAGAAGTAGAAAAAATATTCAAAAGTCAATAGGTAGAAAGAAATAACTTAAAAGCTAAGGCTACAAAGAAACATAGAAACACAGGCTCACCTGGTGACCTAGTCTTTCTTTGTCTAACAACCATTGGAATTCCAAAAAGGCCCTTAGCATCCCTGTAAGTACCATGCAGCTCCGTTATGCTTCCTTTGTCTCAATTTATGTCACTTTTTGCTTCTCGAGATTTGAGCTATGTGAATTGTGAGCACCTGTAATATATTTTTTAAATTATATTGACATGCAAAGAATTGCTACTTATAATACTTATCATATAGTGTCGGAATATCTAAATTTTAGTTTTCAATATTGAGTTGATCTTATCCAATTTAGCTTCAAAGATCAGTCAAATTTACTCTTGAAAAATAAAAAATGTCCCATAAATTGGGAAGGGATGAGTAATATCTTGCTTACTAATATGAGGGTTCAACTTAGCAATACATTCATAGAACCCTTCCACACTTCTGAATCTAGTACATACCCTTCAGAGTTATCATTAAAAAGTTCAGGGTTCAAAATATTCCAGGTGGATGAAGTTGATCCGAACACTTCCTATCAATGATCTCAAAAACTCTTAAATATTTCTACTCCTTGCCATTAAAGTATCTAAATCAGAGGACCAAAGAGCAGCATGAACAACACTATTCCAAAAGGGAGGAGAAATATAAGTTTTTGCAGCTTCTCTCCCGTAACTTCTTTTACAAATTTACCAATGTTGTATTCTGTTGAAGTGAAAAACTTCTCAATTTTCTCTTGTGCGTGTGCATCCTATGCATCAAGAAAATAATATCAAATCTTATCTTGGCAAGTTTCACCAAATATCTTTGTTTTGTGGATCTCTTCATCATATTCAATAATAATGACGCCTTTAACTAATGTAAGCATGCTCTCTAACTGCCCGAGCAAGACTGTGGCGAAGGGTTTTTCCTTGAAAATTTCACCCTACATCAAATACATTGAGTTGCACATTAAGTCCAATGGATGTGCGGGTACACTCCCTTCTTCGATAGCACTAAAGGCTCATTTCATTTCTTCAATAATAATCAAGAGATGAAGAATCATTATTTTATCATATGAAAGATGTCATGAGCTTCGTAATCAACAACTACAAGTCATGAGAGACATTTAAATAATATGACGCATCAGCACAAGGATTTATATAAGAGTTGAACACTTTTCTCAAGCTCAAGATTTAGTGTTTAAGGGGATGTGATCATTTTGGGTCAACCACAGAACAAACCATGCAAGTTTGTTCTGCACAGAAATGGAAGCTGATTTAATATGTTAGTTCAAAGGCATAGCGCAGTATGAAAGCTCATAAGATAACTTAGAGCTTGACATATCTCAAAGTTGCTCTAAGACAGCTAAATGTCGCACCAATCGTCCCAACTATACTAAAAAACTTCAACTTGCATATGTGAACTCATATTAATCAACGTATCAAGTCCATTCGACTCATTTGGGTCTTTAGCACTTACACTTAAGCCTAAAGTTGTCAAAATCCCACATTTTCATTTGAGATCAGTTCTTGAAAATTCATTCAGTGTTTGGGTTATTGAGTCCATTTAAATCATTGGAAACATAAATCAATATAATTGGTGTCAACCCATCACTATTAATCATCTTCCTCAAAAAGTCTGTTTTCAAGACCCATTTCTAGAGCTCATCGAATGGCTAGCTTAAATCTCAATTTTATTCCATAGCTATGTTCTACATCTCCATGAGAACACAATATATAAAAATGTAGTAGTAGAGTTGCCTCTTTTGCCAACCCTAGAAATTTAATACTTTTCCTTAAAATTGTTGTTGCAATTTCTTGAGAATCTAGAATTTCACATTCATTTGATTTTAATACTCGTGTTATAACTTGACCTTTTCAAAAAAAAAAATTAATTGTGTTATAACTTGTATTTAACATATAAATATTGATTGTCTTACCTTAGTTAATGGTGTTGCACCTTGGGGGTAAGGGTTCTTCAAACTCTTGAATTCCTGTCAAAGGTTTGTATATATAGAACTAGTCAGTGGGCTGAAGCCACAACACATATTGCTCTAGTGATAGGGCCAAACACTGAAGTTCATTTATTTCGACTCATGACTGGAGCAACTGAACCTCTCCCTTTATCGATGGCCTACACGATATGCTATCCGAAGCAGTGTTTTGGACGGCGAAAGGCGAGGCGCTCGCCTTTTTGAAGTGAGGCGCCAATTATATCAAAAAATTAAAATATTTAATTGCATATATAAATGATCAAAATCTCAATAGCAATAACATATATTAGCAAATATTTCAATTCAAAAACTAAAAATAGATAGTACTAGTAAATACTAAAAGTCGAGAATTTGAATGACTCGAGCCTCAAAGTCTCAAACAATCCTAAATTCATAAAATAAGCAATACTAAAACTCTAAAATAGGCAGTGACAGAGCGCAGAGGACAGACAGACACCTAGACACAAATTCTGTTTTGTGTATAATAGTGAACTTAAGAAAACAAAGTTTGGAGAAGCCGAAAAGGTGTGTGAGAAGGAGGAGGAGAAAAAAGAACTGAATTCTGAAGCAGAACTGAAGAAGAAAGAAGAAAGAAGAAAGAAGAAGAAGAAGAAGAAGAAGAAGAAGTAGAAGAAGAAGAAGAAAGAAAAAGAACGGAAGAAGAAGAAGAACTGAAGCAGCGTACCTGGTCGGCTGGTCTGGAGAAGGCGAAGGCGAGAAGAAGAAGTAGAAGTCGCTGCCTTTCTCGCCTTGGAGTCGCCAAGTACGGAAGGCATCGCTGGGTAAGTGAAAAGTGAAATTAAACCCCTAAAAAAGATTTTTAACTGTTTAAAGTCCTAAGTTTTTTAAAAAATTTAAAAGGCGACGCCTTTCTTGCCTTTCTCGCCTCGTCGCCTCGTCGCCATTAGCGCCATTAGAGCGCCTTTTGGATTTTGCCTCGCCACGATGGAAGATAGCGATAGTAGCTCGCCTCGCCTCTCCATGTTGCCAAAGGCGAAAGGCGAGCGCCTTTTATAACACTGATCCAAAGGCCCTATTTTCCTTCACAAAAATCCCTTGCTGAAGCAAGAAGTGCGGCTGAAGCCATGAACTTCGTCAACTTTTTACTTCTAAGATATCCTTAATTCGCACTTACTTATATGCACCTATACAACAACAACAACATACCCAGTGTTAGCCTCACAAGTGGGGTCGGGTGTGTGTGTGGGGTGTGTGTACGTACCCTTATACCTATCTTTTGCAGGCAGAGAAATTGTTTCCGATAGACCCTTAGGTCAAGTAAAACATATTAGAACACGTATAAAAAGGAAATATAGTAAAGAAGAACAATAATAACAACAAATAATACAATAACTAAATCAAGGAAACATCAGTTAACTTATATGCACTCATACACTTCCAAATTATTGTATGAATATTCTTTTACATTTCATCAGTGTCGTTTTATTTGTGTTCATAAATTTGGCTCGCAAGACAAGGATTTTAATATGTTAGGGCATCTCCAACCTTGAG
>JACEIK010001151.1:31050-56688 GCA_018107945.1 Datura stramonium
CTATGTGCTTCTACTCAAGCGATACGTTAAATTGGTAAGACTATCTATAGGACATTGCTTGTAAGTCTTCCAAAATTCTTATGTTGGCTAAACCTCCTGATGGTCCGTCGAGTCACTGAGTTGACATGTTTGTATATAATTTGACAGCTTTACATGATATATGTGCACATTTTCTAATTTTACATTGTATATGTGCTAACTTGTATTTATATGATACGAAAGAGATCGATTACGACCACAGATTAAGCATTTGTCATTTCAATGCTACATGTGTAAATTGACTCGGTATATGCTTTATCGGCTCCATTAATGATTATGATTGAGAATGTTTTTATTTTACCCCAATATTTCACACCGGCTGTAGATGTTTTTATTTTACCCCGGTATTGCACACCGGCTAGAGATGTTTTTAACTTACCTCGATAGTGCACACCAGCTGGAGATTTTTTTATTCTACCCCGGTATTGCACACCGACTGGAGATATTTTTATTTTACCCCGGTGTGGTACCTCGCTGGAGATATTTTTATTTTACCCTAGATGTAGTACGATTTGGAGATCTTTTATTTTAGCCGTGTAGTACATCGAGTGGAGATATTTTTATTTAACCCCAGTGTGGTACACTTGCTGGAAGAATTTTATATATGGATTTACGGTTGACTGGTCGCTAGCATTACAGTTATAGTTTCTTTCTTGTGCATTTCTTAGTGATTTTCATCTTATTATGAGAGTTATTATTAGGTTTTTAGTTTCTAGGATTCGGGTTGTTACCATTCCTTATTCCTGGTTCGGGTATGTTAAGTAAGTTGATATCAATTATAGTTTGCAGAGTTCAGGATTGAATTTATCCTTTACATGTTTATGTTCTAAGTTAGTTATTACGGGATTGTTATCATGGTCACAATTTCGGCTTTACATGCCGGTACATTTCATTCGTCTTGACGTCCCTTGCTTGGGGACTGCCGTGCCGTAGGTGCGAGATAGAGATCGGGATGGCCATTTTGGTAGTAGTTCGTGAGATCAAGAGATGGTTGGTATGCTCCTTTCTTCCTGGAGCTAGGGCCTAGTTATTTATGCTTGAGTTTGAGATACGGTTATGGGTAGGTCGGAGCCTTGTGTTCGACCATCGGTCGGTTACTCTTTAGAGGCTTTGTGGACTTAGTGTGTACAATGGTATTCAGTTTGTGTCCTTGTCGGCTTTTGTTGTTTAGTTTAGATACTCATAGCCTTGTTTGTATTTGAGTTGTTTACCTATATTATTGAGACATTATGGGTCCGGTTGTGCTCCGATTGATTGTGACGAGTGGCTTGGATGGCCTAAGTATTACATTTACAGATGTCATAGCGGCTTTCAGTCAGTCGGGTATAGGGAGCCAGTCGCTTCTTTCCCAGTTATAGGGCATGACACTCATGTCATGGATAGATCTATATGTTCAAGAATATTTACGATTATCATTATTTAACTAGCCCATGAACTCATGTATGTATTATTATGAGCACTATATATGTTTTAGGAGTGTTATCGATCACCGAGTAGGTTCGGGGCTTAGATTAAAGCCCCGGATCTCAAGAACTACATGCCACCATAGGTATGTTGGGACCCCTTTCGTGTTAGTACCTGGCCCAAATGGCCCTTTTAATGTAAGGTGATATCACACTTTCATGGTTCTACCCTTGGCAAGGTGAACACCATCGACTAGGGTTACAAGTCGGGTTTCATGTGATTGCCCATGGGGTATGCCGGTTAAGAGAATCTGCCACTGTTCCTCACAATTTATGCATGTTATGATTATGTATGTTGGCTCAAGTCATGTTAAGTAAATCTCTTCTATTATAATTATGATTATGTTACATTACAAATGTTTTGAAAACCTTGAGCCATATGATATGTCATTATGATTTACGATACGAGCATGACGTCCTACTCCTATGATCATTTATGAAATTTATATATATGGTTTACATGTCCTCTTTACTTACCTTGCGTACTTAATACATTTCACGTCTTGTGGCATATTTTCTATTCTATATCATTTCGCAATCTGAGTCCCCGGTTTTCGAGGCTCATCCTCACTAGTAGATAGCTAAAATCTAATCTCAGCGTACTTGGTGAGTCCTCATGTTTTGAGCCATATGCTTAGACTCTATGATTTTCTTTCGGCTTACGCTCTTGGGTTAGTTGGGGAGTTGTCCCATCAACAGTACGTAAATGTTTAAAGGCTTATCGGTTGCAAGTTGTTTTGATCATATTGTATATGTCTTGTCTTGGCTTCCCTTTGGTTATGTTATAATTACGTTCTATATGTTAAGTCTTCCGCTCATGTGATTGGATTAGAAGTATGCTCATGCCATGGGTCGACATGGGGTCTCTTTGGGGCTTCTTGTCCGTGTCTACGATCAGGAGTGTACATTTAGGTCATGACAAACTTGTTTGTTAGGGTTAAGGATGAGTCTGAGACTCCGACTATTTAGTCAGTTTTAATTTTGTGTGCAGTATCGAGTTTTCCACGATGATTTGCGGGTGTTCCTCCGAAGAAATTGATTTCGATATTGATCTATTGCCAGATCTCACGGCTATCTCTATTCCTCCTTACATGATGGCTCCAACTGAGATAAAAGAGTTAAAAGAACAGTTGATGGACTTGTTGGATAAGGGTTTCATTAGACAAGAGCAAGTCTCCATGGGGTCTCCCACCAATTCTATTTGTTCGAAAGAAGGATGGATCCCTTGGAATGTGTATTGATTATCGGCAACATAACAAGGTCACCCATCAGAACAGAGTACCCCTTGTCCAATATTGATGATTTACTTGACCAGCTCCAGGGTGTTAGGTGTTTCTCGAAATAGATCCCAGGTCCGGGTATCACCATTTCCCGAGTTCGGGAGTGTGATATCCCAGACAACCTTGAACCCGGTATGGCCATTATGAGTTTGTAGTTATTTCATTTGGACTAACCAATGCTCCTGCAGCTTTTATGGATATGATGAACAGGGTGTTCAAGCAACTGTGGACATGTTCGTGATCGTGTTCATTGATGACATTCTTATATGCTGGGAGCGAGGAGGAGCATACGCTCCATTTGAGATAGTCTTTGCGAGATTCTTAAGGATCACCGGTTATGCAAGGTTTAGCAAGTGTGAATTTTGGCTAGACTTGGTGGCATTTTTGGGCCACGTGAGTGCATCAGTGAGGGCATAAAGGTAGATTCTCGAAAAATTGAGGCGGTGAAGAATTGGCCCGGACCGATGAATCCTTGAGAGACCCGAGGTTCTTGGGCCTAGTAGGCTACCTACCGAAGATTTGTTGAGGATTTTCATCAATTGCAGCCCATTGACTAGGTTGACTCAGAAAAAGATAAAATTTCAAATTGTCGGAGGTTTGTGAGGAAAGCTTCTTGGGGTGAGGCCGACTCACTTGACACAGTGTTAACTTTTAGAGGGTACGAATGGATTTTTGTATATTGTGATGCGTTGAGAGTCAGACTACAGGATGTTAATGCAGCATGGGAAAGTAATAGCATATGCCTCTCGACAACTGAAAGTTCACGAAATGAATTACCCGACCCATGATCTAGGTTGGTCGCGGTAGTGTTTGAATTGAAGATATGGCGGCATTACTTGTATGGGGTCCATGTGGATATGTTCAAGGATCACAAGAGCTTTCAATATGTGTTCATGCGGAAAGATCTCAATCTTCGAGAAAGGAGGTGGTTGGAGTTATTAAAGGACTACGATATGAGTGTTCTTTACCACCCAGGCAAGGCTAATATGGTGGCGGATGCATAATGCGTCTCTATGAAGTGTGTCCCACGTGGACGAAGGAAGGAGTTGGGTGAAAGATGTCCATTGGCTTGCAAGGTTGGGAGTTACTTAGATTGATCGACTCGACCGATGGCGTTGTTGTTTGTGCAGAATGGGTGATCGTCCTTGGTTGTTGATGTCAAATCTAAGAAAGATGAGGACCCCATTATGAGGAAGCTTAAGGAAGAGGTGCGGAGTCAAAGGTAAGTTTTCTCCCAAGGGAGATGGTGATAACTGCAAATACCAGAGGTCATCTATACAGACATTGATAATTTGAGAGTTCGAGTTAAGGAGGACAAAAGTAGCTTCAATTAAGGTTTTATGGAGAAATCAGCATGTTGAGGGAGCTACATAGGAAAGCAGAAAGCGAATGTGATAATACAAATACCCATTTATTCTCTGCCGGCTAAGTTCCGACTTATAGTGTCTAGTTCTATCTATGATTCTATTTAGTTTTCATGTTTTGTTAATATGTTCAAGTTTCTTTTATGTGTATGGTATGTATAGCGAAGCATGAGATCAGTTCATCTATGTTTCGAATGGAGATAGTCATTAAAGTAAATTTTGGTTAAAATGATCAATGTTTGCCTATGATAATTGCATGTCTCTATTTCTCGCTTGTTTCAAACATTCGAGGATGAATGTTCCCAAGGGGGAGATATTGTAATACCCCGGAAGTGCGTAGGAGTATACCTCGAAGTGAAAAGTCGAAAATTATAGAAATGCAGGAAAAAGGTTGCGGGACGAGAGGAACAACAACTCGTGGCATGTAACCACGAACCATTTATGTAGCCATGGTAAGAGTCTAGGCCTGGTGACATGTAGACCATGAGCGTCCCAATGACCCGTTGTGAGAAGGTATGATCGTTATCAAAAGTCGTGGTGGGAAGTGGGTTGCCAGTGGGGATGATGGATGGATACCACGGCTGCGTTGCAGGATACAACGAGTCGTGGTGAGGCTACGTTGTGATTTCAAGTTCCAAAGAAGGAAATCGCGACTGATTGAACGAACCGTTGGTTGATAGGGCAGTCGTCTTGTCTATCCATTGGTTGGTTCAGAAGTGAGCTTACACCAGGTGTTCAGCGATAGGACGGGTCGTCGTTGGTTCCAACGTTTGTTAGTCTTTGTCGATTGGTTCCATCAGTCAGTTCCAGGCAATTTTATTAAGGAGTGATTTCGACTTTCACGAAATGAGGCCTAAACTACGTCGTTTTCGCTTGGGAAAGATGGGTTTTTAAGAAAATGACCTATTCTAAACTCTCATTCATGCATGCAAACATATTGAAAGGTGATCTAAAAATTTTAAGTTCTTCTCTTCCAATTCTTCAACATTCATTCTTGGGCTTCTAAGGAGAGGTAGAATGCGATAATTCCAAGTATGTAAGGTCATCAATGGGTGAATTCTTCCCACACCCATGCTCATACTTTATGATTTTACTTAAATTTACATCAAAAAGCCCATGGGTTTTGTAAATATTTATAAAAATCAAATGATTTAATTATGGGTGTTGTGATTTTGAAATATTATCCTAATCTATGGATTTTGATCATCTTTTGAGATTTAAATTGATTATAATATTATTGATTTGATTTCTAAGCAATTAAGCTTAATTATAATAGAAATTAATTATCTTATATAAAATTAAAACATAACATAACAAATCAATCATTAAAAAAATTAAGTTTTAAATTATGAATTTATTATGTTATCCATTATTATTTTATGAAATTTAAGTTATATGTGATCTACACAAGTATGTATGAATCTTATTAATCATGAATTATGTTTTGGCCGACTCACGGGCCTCATGTCATGGCTAGATCACATATGTTCAAGAATGTTTACGATTATTATGATTTAACTAGCCCATCAACTCATATATGTATTACTATGAGCATTATATATGTTTTGGGAGTAGTATAGAACACCTAGTAGGTTCGGGGCTCGGGTTAAGCCTCGGATCTCATGAAATACATCCCTGTAGTATGTTGGGACACATTTCATGTTGTCAACGGCCCAAATGGCCCTTTCTTCATTGTGATATTCACACTTTATTGGTTCTACCCTTGGCAGATCACGAACACCCACCAGGCTAGGGTTAAAAGTCGAGCTTCATGTGTGCTCATATAGGTATGCCGGTTAGAAAATATCCCTGCCTCCCGTTGCCATTTTATGAGGAATGTATGTTGGCTCAAGTCATTTAGTAAAGCTCTCCTATTGTGATATATGATTGTGTTTAAGTTATGAATGTTTTGAAAATCTTGGAGTCGTATGATATGTTATTATAGTTTGATATGAGCATGATGTCCTACTCTTATGATCATTTATGAATTTCATATATGTTTTAAATATCCGTTTTACATACCTTGCATACTTAGTACATTCCACGCACTGACCACATACTTTCTATGTTGTATCATTTCATAATCACAGTCCCGATTCTCGGGCTCATCCTTACCCATAGATAGTTTCATATTTTCTCTCATCGCTCTTGGTGAGTCCTCGTGTTTTGTGAAACATATGTTCATACTCTATGTTGTTCTTTCAGTTTATGGATGTTGGATTGGTGAGAGTTGTCCATCGTCATCCTTCATCTTGAAACATCCAGGCTATGAGTTGTATTGGTAGAAGTATTGTATAAGTCTTGTATCGATTTTCCCCTTTGGCTACATTATGATTACGTTCTTATATGTTAAGTCTTTCGCTCATGTGATTGGATTAGATGTATGATCATGCCAAGGGTCGATATGGAGTCTCTCGGGGCTCTTTGTCCGTGTCTACGATTCGGGTGTACGTTTGGAGTCGTGACGTAGTTGGTCATTGCGTTGGGGAGTTGTCCCATCAATCCATCCTTCATGTTTAGAGGCTTATCAGACTGCAAGTTGTATTCAGCCGTATTGTATAAGTCTTGTACTGATTTTCCCCTTTGGCTACATTATGATTACGTTCTTATATGTTAAGTCTTTCGCTCATGTGATTGGATTAGATGTATGATCATGCCAAGGGTCGATATGGAGTCTCTCAGGGCTCTTTGTCCCGTGTCTACGATTCGGGTGTACGTTTGGGTCGTGACATAGTTGGTCATTGCATGTAATCTTAGTTTAGTTAGTTATATTCAACTATGTCTTCTCTCACCTACTGAGTACATTCAAAGTACTGATGCATACTTTTATGTTGTATTGTTTCATGATATAGTTGCAAGTTCTTAGACTCAGCACTGTTAGTCACCGCAGTTCAGATCCTCCACCTCAGCAGTTGAAGTGTGAGTCCTTATCATTCGAGGGCCTTATTTCATTTCATTCAGTTAATTCATTATTTTTAGCGAGACTTAGAGTTAGTTGGGGACTTGTCCCAGTAACTCATCAGTTAGAGGGCTTTCATACACAGAATTAATTTCAGGCTTCATATGTTCTTAAACTTTATATTTTTAGTTTTATTATCATAAATGTTTTAATGAAATTATTGCAAAGCTTCCTCTATATCTGTTTTACTCAGAATAACAGTGTATGATAGACCAGGGGTTGACTTGTGGTCACTTATGGCTTCAAGTACTGTGTCCCATCCAGGGTATAGACTTGGGGCGTGACAAGGATGCTCCTCAAGGTTCTTCAATGAATTAACAACTCACACACTTCAAAGCAAGTTCCAATATTTGGTTCAAGAATGGAGTTTATGTAAAATAAATAAAAGGATAGTAAAATTATAACAGACTAGAAACAAATAAGTACACAATTAAAACAAAGAGAAAAGCACGAAAACATTTTACACGAAATAAAAGAATGCACACAAATCACTAGACTACACTAAGTATGAACACTTTACTTAATGTATCTAGAAAGAGAATAATAGGAAACTAAATATAGTGTATAAACACTTCCAAGAGCACCAAGAACATATCCAATGAGCTTTTTGAATCTAAGGAGCTACAATGACCTTTACAATCCCCAAGTGACTTTTGAGTTTCTTGTTACCAAAATTCAAAGAACCTTCAAATCAAATGAGATTTTCAAGAGATTAATAAGAGTTTTAATAAATCAAAGTCACCAATTCACAAGATAAAGTATAGAACAAAACATGAACACTAGAAGCTTATTGTTCACGTCACTATTCACTTGAGAAAATAATTTTTTTGACTTTTTCTTTATGTTACTGTTCACGCTACAGTAACTTTTCATTTTCTTTCTTTTTAATATATTTTTTGTAGTTTTCGATGATTCAAATTAGTAGATCTGGTGAGTATAAGAATACCCAACCATCCAAAGATCTGATGCCACTTGATAATGACATGGACAGCGGAAGACTCTAAAAAATTAGAAGATTAGAAAGGGGGAAGGAATTGATTCTTGAAACAAGGGGGGAGGGAACTCAAATAAGGAATCTTACCATTGAAGAAATCCAAGCTATGGTTCAAAGTAGAACAAAAGAGGCATAACCCAAAGAGAACCTACAAAGGTCTCCACAAGCCACAAGGCTGCATCTAATATATTAAATCGAACTGAGTTACAATGAAGAGAAAGAACCTCCTTTATATAGAATCCGAGAAGGCGCTGGTCAAAGACTCAATTAAAGAAATTATATTCTCTAGGAACAAAGAAGACTGCCCACAATTAGACCAATGTAGTCAACATAGATTAAAATAAAACACTAAATGGAATAAAAAGCTTCCATACACAGTCCTAAAAAGTCAACATAGAATAAAGTAACTCTTAATTATAATTCTAGAGATTAATAAAAAAATTAAAGTAATATTTTCTTCCATTGGGGGCTGATTTGGGATTCATTCCATCTCCTCTTGAATTTTAATTTGGGTCTCCAAAGAGATGTATGACTTGAATACAATATCTTCATTGGGCTTGAGATCTTCTTCCATCACAAGACACATTTTAATAACTAATTGCAGACCATTTGAGTTTCTCTTGAAATTTCTTATTCGATGGAACTTTCAAATCTTTATCCATGTCTTTCAATGACATTGAGATACCATGGATGCTATCACCTTGGCTTGTGGTATCTAAAAACCTAAAACATCAATTGCTCCCTGCGGATCAAGTCACGATCTGTGGTTACTCCCCACGAGTCGTGATATGACTCATACTATGGGACTTTTGGGGTGCTATATATAAAGAGATAGATATGTAGGTAGATAGATAGATAAATAGATATATAGATGGCGTGGAAACACCAAGAAAAGAAAAGTATGAAAAGGCAACAGAAGTTGGGAAAGAAAAAAAACACAGAGAAAAAAAAGAAAAGAAAGGGAGAAAAAAGAGGAAAAGATAAGAGAAAAATAATGATTTTAATCTCAAAGCATCACGGTAGGAATTATAATATTTTTGATGAGTTTATTTCAAGATTATGGGTAAAGTCTTTGGTAGAAACGTGGAGGAATTATGAGAAATAAAGAAAACTTTAGGCCTATGGTTCTTAAAGTAAATTCTTGACTTGAGGGTCAAATAATGACCTCTTTTAGCTAAAATCTTGTGTATGAGTTTGTTTCATTGTAGGTTGACATAATCTAAAAGAAAATTCGATATTCAGCTTCGAGAGTCGAGGTGACTTTTTGACCCAATTTTTTGAGTCAAAAATAAATATAGTAATATGGATGTCATTGGATTTGTATTCATGGAGATTATCTATTTGAATGTATTTTGATAATTCAAAAGTGTTATAAAAGGAAAAATTCATAATTTGATGCTTGAACTTCGATTTGAGACAAGTAGAAATTTCTTTATTCTTTGAGGTATTAGTTTTGATATATTAAATATATTTAAGGGTAGTGGTAACAAGGGGGTCTCGTATAAATGAGTTGACAAGAATTTATGTGGATACTTATATCATGATATGCATAAATTTATACAAAATTGATATATATATATGTGTTCATAGAATTCTACGACTTGTGATGTATTTGACTTACTAAAACTATGCACTATGTGATACTTGATAGTGACTTAATGATCCTGGTGGTAGGGTTGATTTATGAGCTTGTGTTATATATTTGTGCATACATATATTCATGTCACTCTTATTATTGTGTTTTCGATTATTAACTAACAGTGCCCATTGAGTTATCTTGTGAAAATTCATATTATAATTTTTCCGATGAAAAATTATTTTGGTGTGTGTTTTTATCGTTGGAAAATAATTCCAGCGTGTGTTATTATCGATGAAAAATGATTCCGATGTATGTTATTGATGATGAAAAATAATTTTAGCGTGTGTTATTGACATTGAAAAATGGGCCCGATAGCTATATAGACCTCATAGGTCGCCCATGGGTCCCGACTATCCAACAGAGGAAACGAGTATATACAGGTTCTTGGCTAGTGTATTGCATTACATCTTATCTTCATTGCATTTTATATTGAGTAGAGTATTAAAGTGTTGAGATGGTTGTGATATTAAATGGACTCGATACATTTGAGGCTCATTGTTATATAATCAGTGATGTAGCTAATATGAGGACCATATTGATGCATATTGTGATATCATTAGTGGTATATTGTATGACTTCGGATAATACATATTTTATTTGCTTCATTGTTTGATATTAAATCTATCAACTTTTGTTGTGATGAATTATTATTATTATTGTATATTTTCTTGAAAAAGGAATTGTTAGAATTTATATCTCATCATCACTTCTAGAAAGGGTCAGTTATCAAAGCTTGCTAAATATATGTATTTTTCATACTTACTCTACACTTGCTGCACTTTTTTGCGTGCATGGACTTGATTATGCTTTTAAGCATGAGTTATTACTTAGTTTTCACACAATTTAGAAAGGTTTTATGCCTTTTTTCTTCTCAATGCAGGCATTTAAAGGAAACAAAGATAATGGAGGATTTGAACATAAAGCAAGCTAATTAGGACATGCTTTGCACCTGCTAATCGCGGATCTACACCTGCTAAATGCAGGCCTGGTGCAGATGGGACTGCCTTGCACCTGCTTTTGCACTTGCTTTAGCAGATTGGCACCTTCTAAATACAAGTGTAAACCAGATTGGACTGCCTTGCACCTGATCTAGCGGATTGGCACCTGCTAAACACAAGATGAAGGGAAAGTGACCCAGTTCGATGATTGAAGAGCAAAAACATCCAGAAAGGTTTCCAAAACACATAGAAGCTTCCAAGGGAAGTTTTGGAATGTTATGCAAAATAAATTTGCAGATATTTTTGCGCAATTGTACGCCACATTTCATTCATTAATTTTTGAAGAATTTTACACATCATAGAATTGTAGAGAATATCAAGTACTTTTTCTTCTTCTTCTTCTCTAACCCAATTGAGGGAATTCCACTATTGTTACAGAACTTGTGAAGCAAATTTATGAATAAATATGATGAATATTGAGGGAATTCCTCTTGGTATCTTCTCTCTCTCTCTCAAAATATGAGTGGCGAACTTTCCAGCTAGGGGTATATGTATGGTGGGTTTGTAAACTTGAATGGGTATTGATTAATATCTCTTGGATTCTAATTGCAAGCATAGATCTATTGTTTTCTCTAAGTTTTAATTGTAAAAATTGATGGTTGCGAACTTTTCTTGCTTTTTCTTGAGAAAGAAGAGTAAGAATTGGGTGAGAAAATAATAGGGAGTGATAGCATCAATAGCAGCTAAATGTGATTAATAGATATGGATAAAGATTTGGAGGTTCCATAGAATAAGGAATTTCAAGACATACTCAAATAGGCTGCAATTTGCTATTAAAAAGTGTCTTGTGATAGAAGAAGATCTCAAACCCAATGAAGATATTTTGTCCAAGTCTTACATCTATTTGGAGGCCCAAATTAAAGTTCAAGAGGAGATGGAATGGGGCCCAAATCAACCCTCCAAATGGAGAAAATACTACATATTTGTTAAATTAGTTTCTAGAATTATATTTAAGATTTGTTTTATTCTATGTTGACTTCCTAGGACTTTGAGTGTGGCAGCTTTCTATGTCATTTAATGTTTTATTTTAATGTATGCTAACTACATTGGTCTAAGTGTGGACAGCCTTCTCTGTCCCTAAGAAATATAATTTCTTTTAATTGAGTCTTTGAACAGCCCCTTCTAGAATTTTATATAAAAGGGATCTTTTTGTTCATTGTAACTAAGTTTGATTTAATATATTAATAGAAGTCTAGTGGCTTGTGTAGACCTTTGTAGGTTCTCTTTGGGTTATGCCCTTTTTTATGTACTTTGAACCATAACTTGAATTTCTTCAATGGTAAGATTCCTTGTTTGAGTTTCCTCCCCACTTTCTTCTTCTTCTTCTTCTTAATTGATTCACTATTTCTTGTTTCTTCTCTTTTCAAGAATCAATTTCTTTCTCATTTCTAATCTTCTAATTTTTAGAGTCTTCTTCTCTCCATGTCGTTATCAAGGAGGATTTGGAGTGTTGATGTGTGGAGTTGAGCTAGAGATAGTCAAAAACTCACATTCCCACTCCATTAATGAATTAAGTCTAGAGATAGCTTGATTATTCCTCAAGCTCTTGTGGTTGATAATTTGAATTTGGCTTGGGGTTTGAGAAAACTCAAGGCATAAACATTCTTGTGGTTGACAAACGAGGGAATGTATTTTATTCACAGCTATCTATTCTATATTTTAATCTAAGGCAATGAATTCAATCCCATTCTAGTTGTTAGCTCATCAATAGCACACCCCTAGTCATCTCACTCATGATTGTAACAATCGAAATTCCCCTCATTTAGTTCTAACTCTGAATTCAATATTTCTTTCCCTTTTTCCCCCAATTTTACTCTCCAAATGTTGAACAATGATGCATTCTAGTTTGATTTAGTTTATAACCTTTAGAGTATCTTTCTCAATTCCCTGTGGATTCAACCCCGACTCATAGTTGGATAAATTATATTGCATATGACCGTTTACACTCTCTCACTTTGAGGAATGGTTGGACGTTATCAATTTTGGCGTTGCTGCCAGAGAATTGAGTTGTGATAGTCAATAATTGTGATAGTCAATAATTTTGCATCTTGTTTTGTTTTTATTTTTGTCAGTTTTTACTTATATTATGGCATCGTGGAATGAAAGGAGGTTTGCTGGTTTCAACATATATCCTGATGACCCATGTCCCTATTGTCAAGGACCCCATCTTTGGCAATATTGCAAATATTCCCCTAGAAGAGAGATATGTGCACCTTCTTTCTCCTATAGTGGGTATAGTTGCACTTTATGTGGTGGTCATTATAGAAATTGGGGTAATTGTCCCAATGAGTTCACTTTTCGATATAGTTTCTATAATAGAAATGCTAGTTGTACTCTTGAGCTTGATTAAAATGAAACCATGGCATGTGAGGGAAGAAGCAATACACGTGACCACATGGAATCCATGCTCCAAGCATTTCTGAGAAGAAAGTCAACTCCTAAATGCCCATGGAATTATCCCCTCGTTAAGAAAGTTGTAGTGCTCTTAAAGAAGAAGATGAGGAGATATTGAGAAGCATAACAAGGAGGAGTGAACAATAGGACCTAGTCCAACTTGACTCGTGGGAGGAAACTCAACACGATGATGAAGAAGGGGTCAAGGTAGACTCTGAAGAGGTCAAGGCGATTTGCAAACCAACCAACCCAATTACAATGCAAGATGCCATAAGTGAAGAAGTGACACTAGAGCTCCCAAGGGAAGTATATTGAGCCATTTATGAGGACTCTAGTGCACTTGAGAGGGAGGATGTTAAGAAGGAAACATTCTTGGTAATGAAGCAACTTGAACTGCCTCCAATCATTTCTCAATATTGAACTTGGTTGACGATATGGAAATTGAGGCGACCAAGTTTATGGAGGAAGTTGAAAAGGAAGACCAAAGTGGCTTCATCGTAAAGTATGTCATGCTAATAAGACCAAAGCACATTCCTCCTGCAGGACCGCGATAATGATTAAGGACATCAACCTTTCTAGCCTGATCGTCAATGCCCAAAAGATTAAGGATGAAAATCTTAAGGATATGGATCATAAGAACAAACAGGCAAGGACTGGCCATTCAGATTTCAGCTATCAAAGGTTTGGCGGTGGTAACCGCCCACAGCAACAGCGGCAGCAGCAACAGCAGCAGAGAGCCCCAACCTTCTAGACCCAGCTCAGCCAGTGCTCCAACCTTCTGGTCCCGCCAAGATCGAAGGGGTGGGTCATCTGGCACTTAGCCTCAGACTCGCAGTATAGGAAGCGGGTATCTAGCTTGCCCCAAGTATGGTAGGAATCACCTAGGAGAATTCCTTCAGGGATGAGAGGGCTATTTTAGGTGTGGACAGCTTGGACACAAACTTAGGGAGTGCCCGTGAGCAGGGCGAGGGAAATCAAAATCTACCACCTCATCAACTCCAACAGGCCGACCAACTCAATAGGCCAACATCAGGTATAGATGGAGGTCAACGCCAAAATCGCTTCTATGCTCTTTCTTCCCGTCAGGATCAGGAAATCTCACCTAACGTAGTTACTGGTATGTTACTTCTCTTTCATCTAGACGTGTGTTCCCTATTAGATCCAAGAGCCACTCTTTCATTCGTGACTCCCTATATAGCATTCCAGTTCAACATCAGTCCAGAGGTCCTCTCAGAACCATTTTCAGTCTCCACCCCAGTTGGCGAGTCAGTTAGAGCCAATCGGGTGTATAGAAACTGCCCAGTCTTAGTCCTGAATAAAGTTATTCCAATTGATATTGTAGAGTTAGGCATGGTAAACTTTAACCTTATTCTCGGCATGAATTGGTTAAACTCCTGCTATGCCTCAATCGATTGCAGAACTAGAGTTATTAAGTTTCAGTTTCCTAACGAGCCAGTGTTAGAATGGACGGGTAGCAGTTCAGCGCCTAAGGGTAGGTTTATTTCCTACCTTAAAGCCCAGAAACTCATCTCGTAATGTCCCCCATTACCAGCCCTAGTAAGTGTTAGTCAATGTACCTAACGAGTGTCACAACAAGTCATCTCTAGTGGCAACAACCAGTTAGGTGACTCGTTATCAAACTTAGCCTTTAATCTTCTGAAGTGAGACAGTGTGTTCCATGACTGGTGACCATGAGTCGTGGTCAGTGACCATAACTCGTGAGGTCCCTCATTCTGAACTATTGAGGAGCCTAGGTAGTGTACCTGTCGAGAGTGACCACGAGTCGTGGTCAGCCACCACGACCCGCTAGGTCAGGCGTTAAGGTCGCCTAGCAAATTTTCCCAACGAATTCCTGAGGGCTATTTGGTAATTTCCTACTCTCCTAAGCTTTAAACTGCATCATTTGGGACATATTTTTAGACTTATTAGGGGGTTTGAACGACTCATCCCCTCATTCCCACGATCTTTCTCTGAAAAACTATCAAAGGTTTCCTCAAGAAAACTCTCAAGCAAGCTTAGGGATGTCCTCGGTTGCAGCAGTTCAAGTCCTCTTCTCCGAGAGAATTTTAGTTAGGTATGTGGGAATTCAAAAAGGGAATTGTTCTTACTTTGTGTCCCCCAAAATCCTCCCATAATTTCGCTATCAGTTTAGCCCTGAGTTCTTTGAATATGGATTAATTATCATGTTGGTTTTCATTAATTTCAATTGGGATAATATCCATGTTTATTATTCATATGATCTTCATCAGTCCCTTAGTAAATCGTTGTTGTTCTTGCCAAGGTGATTTAAGCCCTAAACTTTTGAGTATGTATTATTGCGTATTAAATTTTCGTCTATTGTATAAAGTATGTTTTGGGATGAATTTCCTAGAAATTCTTATTATATATTTGTTGAGTGAACACTCCATTGATAAGATGAATTTAGCCTTGATAGATGAGATTTCTTTAATTCTTAAGATTATGCCATATTATGAAATTTTCGTTTTATTGGAATGAGTTGTGTTCTCTATTAGCTGCTTAGTAGTTTAGTTCAGCTAGAACGTAGAACCTCTTCAGCAATATCCAAAAAGTGTCAACTGATCAGTTTGACTTCAGTCTTTTTCCGAGGTGTCAGTGGTGCCTCTCAATTATCAGAACCAGACTCAAATTTTAGTTATTTGGTCCATTAGGCGGTAATGACATTTTAGTTATATAGCTCTGACCAGCCCCAGGACCCCAGTTCAGTTACAGTTTGTTCTTAGACGGTTGTGACGCTTCTAGATTAGCAGCTCTGACCAATTTTAGAACTCAGTTTCCAAATCCGGTCCTATAAGACGCTCAGGGAACTCTTAGAAAGTATCCCTGAGTAATTTATAGTCTTGCGCCCCAGTATCGAGCTATCCGCTTGTTAGTAGTAATCGTGATAGGATTATCTAGTGGGAGTAGGACTTAGCACCGAAAGGGCCGGGGTTCCAGTGCACCTAGGTTCCATAACTATGTTTCCACCATAGGTTATATTTACTTGTCCTCGTGGCCCCCCCTCTGACAGTGATTCTCACAGTCCATGCCTTTGTACCCTAGCAAGGTATATTGGGTCCTACCAATGGGGTGTATACATCGGACTCCCCGTCTAGCTCACGTGGCTATATGTCAGTTATAGACTCTCCCACTAGTTTGTTCAGTTCAGTCACAATTATTGACAATTCAGGACAGTTCAGTGTGGTCTCCCAGGCTCAGTATTTCAGGCTTAGTGCATGTCTTTTACCATCAGACAGGGTCATCTTGACCATTTCAGTTTACATCAGTAGTTCAGTTCAGCTTACCTGTTGGTCATTGCGTGTCATTTCAATTCAGACTTTATATTCAGATATGTTTTCTCCTACTTACTCAATACATTCAATGTACTGATGCATACTTTTATGTTGTATCATTTCATGATACAACTGTAGGTTCCAAGACTCAACATCATTAGCCGTTGCGATTCAGATCCTCCTCCGCTGCAGCCGAAGTGTGAGTCCTCATCATTTGAGGGCCTTGCTTTACTTTCTTTCAGTTAAGTTATTATTTTTAGTTAGACTTAGAGTTTGGTGGGGGCTTGTTCCAGCAACTCATCAGTTAGAAGGCTTTCAAACACGGAGTTAATTTCAGACTTCCAATGTTTTAAATTTTAATGTTTTCTTCTAGTTTATTTTCTCAAATACTCTTATGCTATTATTTCAAAGCTTCCCCATCGCGGAAGGAGTCGGGGCAGNGTTTATTTTCTCAAATACTCTTATGCTATTATTTCAAAGCTTCCACTATATATATATACTCAGAATACAAGTGTATGATAAATCAAGGGTTGACTTGGGGTCACTTGTTACTTCAAGTACCGTGTTACGTCCATGATATAGTCTCGGGGCGTGACATTTTGCTGTTGTACTGAGGTCATAAAGGCTTGTAGTTAGCTGTTGGACAGCATAGGGTGCAACTTTGCAATATAAATTCTTAATTTGATGCCAACATGCATAGTGAAGCTTGCCTACAGGCCGTTGGCGTACTTCACGCCTACAGGGCTAGAAACTTGGTAGTACAGTCTTCCTTACGAGTTAGTGGAACCAAGGTTTCCTGATGACATGGTGATAACTTGTTTGGTAAACTACCTATTTTCGAGGACCCTATAGCCTTGTCGACTTTCAGTAAGTCACATTGGTGGCTATGGAAACAACCCTAGTTGTCAGAAGTGAGATAGACTACGTGATATCCTAAGTGGGGATCTTATCAGCTGTTATACGTGGGGCTAGCACATTTGGCTATTCATATAGTTTCCCACGTACATGTCGCCTAGAAAGGCTACAGATACAGTTACAGGAGCCCAGACGGCTCGAATATAGGTATAGGAGCCCAGACAGTTCAGATACAGGTACAAGAGCCCATATGGCTCAGATATAGGTATAGGAGCCCAGAAGGCTTAGTGACAGCTTCAGAGGTCGAACACACCTTAGTTACAGTTTGCCTACGGGCCTATAGTGATACAGATAGGAGGGTATGGATTGATTGCACTTGTCGGGGCTTATGGGGACCCAAGTAGGTCATTTTGAGTTGCTTGTACCTTCCAGGCTTATGGAGGGAAGGTTAGGTTCTTGTTTATGTATTTACCTGCTAGCTATAGTTCGTATTCTGAAATTATTTAGGTTAACTTTTTCCCCTTATTACTGATTACTTTCAGTTCCTTATCATCTCCTATTCAGTTATCCTTTTTTTCTACCTTACATATTCGGTATATATTATGCTGACACCAACGCATGGGGCGCTGCATACTTTCCTGCAGGTTCATACAAACAGACTCTGAGACCTCATTTAGTAGTTGTTCAGACTTAGCAGATTGTCCAGCTCCTTTCCTTCAGAGTTTCCAGGCATTAGAGGTTTTTCTGTCTTTTGTTGTATAGCTTTTGGGTAGGCCGGGGCCCTGTCCCGACCAATATTTTACTCTTTAGAGGCTTGCATACTACAGTTTTGCATTAGACAAGTGTAGTGGCCATGTGGGGCCTAGTTGTGTTATTTGTAAGCAGCCTTGTTGGTTTGTATATATGTATTATGCGCCTACTTCCTTTTGTTATGATTTAGACAGCATGGTGGCCTTGTCGGTACGTATAAGATGATATTATTATTGCAACTTTTGGGTTAGCTATTTTTGCACAGGTTCATGTTGCGGCCTTGTCAGCCTAAGTCAATGTTTTGAGTTGAGATATAGCTGATTGTTTTCTTGAATATGTGTTGCTTGCTTGCACCATTGGTGTATGTGTCTAGCCAGGTCAGCTCCGAGTCTAGTGTGGCATCAGGTGCTAGTTATGCCTCCCAAGGTGGGGCGTGACAAACTTGGTATCAGAGCAACGTCATATCCTAGGGAGTCTGCAAGTTGTGTCTAGTAGAGTCTTGTTTATAAATATGTTGTGCACCACATTTTATAAGCAGGAAGCTATGAGGCATGATAGTATGGTTACCCCTTCTTCTTCTTAGATTGTGCTATAGAGCTGGGTTGTAAATGATTAAGTCCTTAAGATTATATTGTTATGTCTATCTATAGAGATGTCTAATATAAGGCAGACTACAGCCAGCCGTGAGTTAGATACATCAGCGGGCGAGGGTAGGATGCCATAGTTGGGGACAACCCAGCCTTAGGGCAAAAGGGAGAAATCTTCTCCATCCCCCTAACGTTCTCCGGGGAACAAGGAACTCCGAGGGAAATAGAAGCACCGACATCACTTCCAGTTCCTCCTACACCCTCAGACCAGGATGTTAGGAGTGCAGTATGTATGTTGGCTCTGATGATGGCTGCTCAGCGTCAGCCAGTAGTACTAGTTGTTGTTGAGCCTACTGAGGGGACCAGAAGTTCGAAAGTTCATGAATTTATTACCTTGAGCCACCCACAATTTATAGGAACAAATCGCAGATAGGACCCTCAGAACTTAATATATCAGTTAGAGAGTATTTTCAGGGTCATGCATGCTTCATCCACAGATACAGTTGAGCTAGCAGTGTTCTGACTATCAGAGCCAGCAGTTCTGTGGTACGAGACAAGGGAAAGGTCCAGAGGCAGAGATGCACCTTCACCTACATTGCCTAGCTTCTCTAATGCCTTCATAGACCACTATTTTCCCAATAGATTTGATAGGCCAGAGTAGAGAAGTTATTATATCTAGAGCAGGGCAGGATGAGCGTCCTGGAATATGTGTTGAGATTTGATTCCTTGGCTAGATATGCGCCAGCATTTGTGGATACTATGCCATCTAGGGTGCATCAGTTTATTATGGGGCTTGCACCAGATTATGTGGAGTCCTGTATTACAGCTACATTACGAGAGGATATGGATATTTCATGAATTCAAGCCTTTGATTAGAATATAGACGAAATCAGTTAGTATGGGACTGAAAGGGCAGGTCAAGAGCAGCATCGGAGGGATAGACCCTCCGAATTTTAGGAATAGTTTCAGGGTAGGCCCAGACCTTATTTGTTAGGTAGTCCACCTAGGCCCCCATTCCAATAGTAATCGGGCAGCAGATCAAAATGCTGCAGACAATCAGGTTCCGATGAGAGTTCACGAGTGTTAGGCTCACAACAGCAAAGGGGCCCAGATCAGATGAGACAAACTATACCACGTTGTAGTACTTGTAGTAGGCGACATCTTGGGAGATGCAGATATGGCTCCACTACCTGTTATTCCTATGGACGGGAGGGTCACATTATGAGAGATTGCCCGACTAGAAATTAGAGTGAGCAAGACCAGCAGAGTAGGTCTTCGGCGGGTTCACATGCTCCAGCACCTTCTGTAGCGTGCAGGCCCCTATCTCCAGCAGGCAGAGGCAAAGGTAGATTAGGAGCATCCAGTTTTGGTAGTGGTCCAGATCATACTTACGTATTAGCGAGGCAAAAGGATTCTTAGGCATCGCCAGATGTTGTGACAGGTACATTAAATGTTTTCTCCCACTTAGTTTATGCTTTGATAGATTCAGGCTCTACATTGTCTTATGTTACTCCACTAGTGGCATGGAAGTTTGGTATAGTACCTGAGCTACTCCAGCAATCATTTTTTGTTTGCACACCTATTGGTGAATCTATTGTCTCCATAAGAACTTATCAACGTTACACGGTGGAAATTATTGGCCGCCAAACATCTACAGACCTAGTAGAGTTAGGAATGATTGATTTTGATATAATTATGGGCATGAATTGTCTAGCGCAATTTTATGCCAATGTTGAGTGCTGGAAAAAGACTATCTGATCCACCTTCCAGGAGAGGTCGTGCGAGAACGGATAGGAAATGCCGCTACACCAAAAGGTAAGTTCATAACCTATCTTCAGGAATGAAAGATGACTGCAAAGTGTTGTACCTATTATATTGTTAGGGCTCAAGAGTGCAGGAAGAATCCCCGACACTTCAGTCTATTCCGGTAGTCAGTGAGCTCCCAGATGTATTTCCAGATGAGCTTCTCGGTATTCCCCCAGAATGGGAAATTGACTTCTCCATTGATACGCTACCAGATACACATCCCATATTTATTCCTCCATACATAATGGCTCCTACTGAGCTGAAGAAATTGAAGGATTAGCTGAAAGACCTGATAAATAAGGGTTTCATTAGGCCTAGTGCTTCGCCATTGGTTGCACCAGTCTGGTTTGTGAAAAAGAAAGATGGCTCACTGCCAATGTGTATAGATTATTGATAGCTGAATAAAGTCACCATTAAGAACAGGTATCCCCTACCAAGATTAGATGACTTGTTTGATCAGTTGTAGGGGGCGAAATATTTCTCGAAAATTGATTTAAGGTTTGGTACCACCAGGAATGATTTCGGGAGAAGGATATTCCAAAAAAAGCCTTTAGAACCAGGTACGACCATTTTAAATTCCTCGTTATGTATTTCGGGTTGACGAATGCCCCAGTAGTGTTTATGGATTTGATGAAAAACATATTTAGGACATTTTTAGATTTGTTTGTGATAGTGTTTATTGATGATATTCTGGTATATTCATGTTCAGAAGTTGAACATAGAGATTATCTGCGAACAATACTCCAGGTCCTCAGAGAGCCCCAATTATATGCAAAGTTCTCGAAATGAGAGTTATGCTTAAATTCTGTAGCTTTCTTGGGCCATATTGTGTCAGATGCAGGCATCCAGGTTGACTCGCAGAAAATTAAGGCTGTAAAGACTTAGCCCAAACTGACAACTCCAACCGAGGTTCGTAGCTTCCTAGGGATAGCCGGGTATTACAAAAGGTTTGTGGAAGGATTCTCTATCCTATCATCACCATTAACGAAGCTGACTCAGAAAGCAGTTAAGTTCAAGTGGACTAAGGCTTGTGAACAGAGTTTCCAGGAGTTGAAAGACAAACCGACATTTGCACCGGTATTAGCTTTGCCAGAAGGTTTAGAGGGCTACGTCGTATATTGTGACACTTCAAGTAGTGGGTTAGGATGTGTTCTGATGCAACATGGTAAGGTAATTGCCTATGCCTCGAGGCAACTGAGAAAACATGGGAAAATTACCCTACCCATGATTTAGAATTAGGTGTAGTTGTCCATGCTTTAAAAAATTGGAGGCACTACTTATATGGTGTTCATGTAGACATCTTCACTGATCACAAGAGCCTCTAGTATGTCTTTACGCAGAAGGAGTTGAATTTACGACAACGTCGTTGGCTGGAGTTGCAGAAGGACTATAACGTGAATATCTTGTATCACCAAGGAAAGGCTAACATTGTAGGCAATTCCCTTGGTCACAGATCCATGGGTAGCTTATCGTATCTGAAGCTAAAAAAGTGGGAAATGGCTCGAGAGTTGCACCAGTTAGCCATCCTAGCAGTTCGAGTAGTAGATTCAGAAGATAATGGAGTTGTGATTATGAATACTGCAGTATCATCTCTGGTAGTGGAAGTGAAAGAGCGAAAGTACGAAGACCCTAGCCTGGTACACCGTAGAAATAAAGTAAAACAAGAAGGGTTGTTAGCCTTTAAGATAACCGGGGATGGAGTTTTGAGATTCAGAGGTCGACTCTGCGTTCCAGATGTGGAGGTCTTCATTAGTAGATTATGGAGGAGGTACATTATTCCCATCTATTCTCTTCGTGTGGGCTCGATGAAAATGAATCATGATATAAAAGAGATCTATTAGTGGCATGGGATGAAGAAAGATATTACTGAGTTTGTAATACAGTGTCCTAATTGCCAACAAGTAAAAGATGAACATTAGAACCTAGAGGGAAGAATCAGGAGATAGTCATGCCTATATGGAAATGGGAAGAAATCAATAAGGATTTTTGTTACAGGTTTACCTCATACCAGATCTAATTTGACTCTATTTGGATCATTGTCGACAGGCTGATGAAATCAGCTCATTTCCTACCAGTCAGGAATACGTTTTCAGCTGATGATTATGCTGAGTTGTACATTAGAGAGTCCGACTTTACAGTACCCCAATGTCTATCATCTCCGATAGAGGGGCCCAGTTCACAGCTAGGTTATGGAAGCCGTTTCAGAAAGGTTTGGGGATGCAGGTTAATTTGAGTACAACTTTTCACCCCCAGACAGATGGCCAGACAGAGCGCACCATTCAGACGCTCGAAGATATGTTGCGGGCATGTGTGATAGGCTTAAAGGAAGTTGGGATGAGCAACTATACAATAGCAGTTACCATTCTACTATCAGTATGGTGCCTTATGAGGCTTTATATGGACAAAAATACAGGTCCTTCATAGGATGGTTTGAAGTAGGTGAGTCAGAGTTGATCAGACCCCACATGATACATCAATTAGAAGAGAAAGTTAAACTTATCAGATAGCGTTTACTAACAGCCCAGAGTCTTCAGAAGTCCTATTCCGATGTACGGCGTGGAGACTTAGAGTTTGATGTCAATGATTGGGTATTCTTGAAAGTTTCGCCGATGAAGGGCGTTATGAGATTTGGCAAGAGGGGAAAACTTACCCCTAGATTCATCGGGCAATACTATATCCTCCGGGAGATAAGCCAAGTAGCTTATGAGTTAGAATTGCCTTCGGGGCTAGAATTTGTTCATCTAGTATTTCATGTATCGATGTTACGCAAGTACATAGGAGATCCTTTACTAATTGTCCCAATCGAGGATGTTCAGGTCATAGAAGATCTATCTTACAAGGAGACTCCAATAGCTATACTAGATCAGTAGGTCCATAGATTGAGGACCAAAGATGTAGCCTCTGTTAAAGTCTTATGGAGGAACAGAAATGTAGAAGAGATGAATTGGAAAGCTGAGGATGATATGAGGTCTAGATATCCTCACTTGTTCCAGGCCATATGACGATAGTATACAAACTCAGACAGTTATAGTTGTGAGGTAGTTTTTGGATGTTGTATTTTTGCTTTTGATGCTATTGTTATCAGTTTCTTACATATATGTTATAGAAATATATTATTTAGTTGTTTTTAACATCCTGTGAGGCGCCTAGGTTGGACATTTTTGCGTTTCAGGTTTCCAGATAGTCCATAGTACAGGGAAGACTCTGCCAAAATTTTTGAAGAAGTCTAAGAATTGAGTCTTTTGAGATTAAAATACAATCGAGGAAAAATGTCCCTAATGGGATGTCACGACCCCAACATAGGCCCAGATCGATACACGGGATGAGGAACCCAGAGAGGCTCCAAGTCGATCCATGGCATGATCATACATAACATTAGCAACAACTAACAAAGTCATATTTTAGCGAAAGATAACTAAAAGAGTCTAATCAAAATCCATAAGAACATAATCTAATAAAACCCTAATAGAAATGTTGAATCTGTTTATACAAGTCTGAAAGCCTCTACACTGATGAGCTACTGGGAAAAGTCCCCAGCTATCTCCTGCAGTCTGAAAATTTAAATATAACTAAAATAAGAAAACATAGATCTCGTCCTCGAGAGATGAGGACTCCCCACAATTAGCTGAGATGGAAGTATAGTGTTTCTAACCGCGAGGCTAATTCTAGAAAACTGAATCTATATCATGATACGATATAACACATAAAGTATGTTGTCAGTACTTAGAATGTACCGAGTATGCGGGAAACGTAGAGAAACAAAAACATGCAAGTATACTGGAAGGAAGTAAACTGAGTACATCATTGAACATATAATTGAACTGAAATACAATAACCCTGTCTGAGATTATATAAATATTGACATGAAGCTTTTATTTGAAAACATTTAATGAACTATAATCAAGATGATGCATAAGGGTCATGTACTGTACATCTACTAAGAACTGAAGTTGTAACTGATATTATACACTGTAGTGACTACCTGCTGATAATTGAGACTGAATTCTGCTAAGACTAATTTGAACTGTAGTCTGAAACTATACAGAGCTGATCTAAATTGATATTGTAAACTACGGGAGACATTCTCTACTATTGAGAGTCCAGAACTGAACTAAGGAATACTTTCTCTGCTATTGAGAATCCCTGACTAAGCTAAGGGAAACATTCTGTACTATTGAGAGTCCCAGACTGACTAAGGGAAACATTCTCTACTATTGAGAATCCCTAACTGAGCTAAGCGAAATATTCTCTATTATTAAGAATCCTTGATTGAGCTAAGGGAAACATTCTCTGCTATTGAGGATCCCTTACTGAGCTAAGGGAAACATTCTTTACTATTGAGAGTCCCAGACCGACTAAGGGAAATGTTCTCTCTTATTGAGAATCCCGATTATATTTTTAACATGGAAGGTACCAATCTGACATCATTATTCTATTCTAAGCTACTTCAGCTAATTGGAGACCTGAGTGTTCAACTATCATGACCCGAATATAGGCTCGGATCGAGACACGGGACAAGGAACCCCGAGAGGCTCCAAGTCGACCCATGGAATGAACATTACTCTAACTCATATAATTAAGGTGGAAGATCAACATAATTAACATAGTGGAAGTCTAAATATACATAACATCTGAGTACATATATCCGTCTGAAGCTAAATACATTCTATGTACAAAAATCCTCTAATACTGACGAGTCGATGGGACAAGACCCTAACTAACTCACTATAGTCTGAAAACTAAAAATATAAGAAAGGCATTCGAAAGATGAGGACTCACCAACTCTGATCGGGAAGTACTAATGTTGGGAATCTGGCTAGCGGTGGGAGTAAGTCTGGATATCGGAGCCTGTATCATGAAGCGATACAGCATAGAGTATGCGGTCAGTATATGGAATATACTGAATATGAAAGACAAGAAAAACCACCAAGTAAAATAATAAATCATACATATTGTAAATCATAATCAAGATAAGATTTGGAGAGTAGGAATTGCATGCTACTTTCTGAAATCATGATCTAAACATAATTGAATCAAATGACCCAAAGCTGAAAACTGATAATCATAAGTAAAACTACACATTGGATCAGAACTGTTGAAAACAAATATCATGCCTGATGAACATGCATAACTGAAATCATGAGGAACAATGGGAGACTCGTCATATAACCGACATTACCACGATAGAGCTTACGTGGTCCCAACTATTACACTCAAGTG
>JACEIK010001151.1:64606-80852 GCA_018107945.1 Datura stramonium
TATCCTCAACTGTTCCAGACTTAATCAGCCAGAGGTACGTTAGTATTGTTGTTTTATGAATTGCCTTATATTATGTGAATAAATGAAATAGTTGGCTTTTATGATGAATACTAGTGTTATGTGGAGTACCTGTATTAGACTTTTCTGCGTTTTAGGATTTTTGAGACAGTCCATAATACAGGGGAAACTCTGCCAAAATTTTTCTAGAATAAGTCAAGTAGAAATTCTTGCAAGTAGAAGTTTACATTCGAGGACGAATGTTCTTAAGGGGGAGAGGGGAGGATGTTACACCCCATAAATTCTTGACATTTAGATGGCCTATTTGCATATTGGTTAAGATTTTAGAATGCCATACATGCTAGAAAAAGGCCCGGGGGAAGACCGGACAAGCGTCACGTCGAACCATCACAAGAGGAGGCTGGGCAGACCCCTTCTGCGATGGCCAACGTGTCACGGAGGGCTCACCTCCGTGATGGCAAACGTGGCATGGAGGTGAGGTTCAGCCTCAACTATATAAAGCCCCCACTTCGGTTTTTTTAAGATAATTATCATAATTTTCGGAAAACATACCAGAAAACAGAGGGTACGAAGAGTTCCTTCAAAATTCCTTTCGTTTAGGCTATTAAACGCGGTCTAAACTCGAATTAATCTTGTGTAGTGAAGTATTAAGCTGCAGGGAGCATTCCTGCAGAGTTAGTTTCGTGAAATTCGGCCGGCGAACCGTCAGCCTACCGAGCTAAGGTAAGTGGAATTGCTCCAAATTAGTGTTAATATACTCCTAGCCCTAAAGTGAGTATTTCTCCCTTCTAGACCTCCAAGAAATAGAGAGTTTCGGCTATTTTTAGATAAGTCAATGTTTGGGCTATATATATATATAAAGTAGTGTTTTCTTCCGGAATATTGGTGAATTTACTTCTAATTGCTGTATATATGAATGCAGTTGGAAGAAATAGCTTGATATTGGCGGAGTTACGTCAGTTAGTCCAGAAGTTAGAAACTGAGGTATGTAAAGCCAGTTTTTTCGGCAAGTTAGTAATTCTAGTATAGTAAAATAGAATAAATTTTAGAAGGAAGTTCTAGAAGCCGAGTATTGAGTATGTTTGTATTATTATGCCATATTAACAATAAAAGTCAGTAAATTAGTATTAAACAACGAGATATTATTTCAGACCTAGTACCAGATTCAGTTTAATTCAGCCAGAGATTTAGAATAGAATATCAGAACATGAACAGTATTATCAGATTTATTATACATGTTATCTGTGATTACTGTTGTTTGTTGAGACCTGATTATGTTATGTGGGCACCCTTAGAGCTTCCTTGCCGCCTCAAGGTTAATAGTTGTGTCGACTCGCCCGCCAGAGGGTGAGGATACATCACTCCAAGGAGTGGCATGCCGTCCGTAGTAGGACGAAGATGGGATGCAGCATTCCCCATAGCAGGCTGATCAGCATTATAGCATACCCTGTCGAGCGCTTGCGCCTAGGGCATAGATTACAGATTACAGATACAGATCTCAGATTACAGTTACATGAGTCATCCAAATTCAGATACAGTTATAGTCAGGGGCCGAGAGAGCCCAAGCTGCATACCTAGGGGGCCGACGGGATGCTCGTAGTTATTAGGTGAGTGGAGTGAATTTATTTTTGGATGGTTTGACCCGGGTAGGGGTATGTAGATTGCGTGTTTATTGGTACCTTCCGGCTTATGGGGGCTGGTATAGGTCCTTGTATGCTATATATTTATATATATGTTACTTACTAAATTGATAGATAGCAGGACGCCGCATTGACAAGTATGATTCTTATTTTCTTTCTAGTACAGTTAAGCTTAATACATATTCTGCTATTTTAGATAGTTTTAGATATCCTTTGTCATTTCAGTAACTATCAGTATTACTGCTTATCTTCATATATGTTTGGTTTGTTTGCATACTCGGTACCAGTGGTACTGACGCCCATTTGGGGGCGCTGCATTACTTGCCTGCAGGTACTCATAGACGAGGAGCCGATCCCTCGTATTTCCAGCCAGCACACAGAGTCACCAGCTCCTATCATCCGGAGCTAGACAGCTAGAGGTTTATCCCTTTTCTTTTGTCGTACAGTATAGGTAGGCCGGGGCCCTGTCCCGACCATCTTATCAGTATTCTTAAAGGCTTGCAGATTGTATATTCCCTGTGGTTGGCTGTACCAGTCGTGTGAGGCCGTGTGTATGTTTTAGTTTGTCTATGATGGTCATGCGGGGCCTTATTCAGTTGGTAGTGGTGATCTTGTTGGTCACGTAGCAGTTTAGCACTTGTCTTTTTTATTCAGAAATAACTAGACAGCATAGTGGCCTTGTCGGCCCGTATAGGTTCCCTATTGATTTAGTTGTTCTAGGTAGCTGTTGTTTTCTTACAGGTGGCTATAGGCCTAGTCGGCCGGAGGCTGTATTTACAGCCGTTATATAGTCAGTCGTTTTCTTGAATCCAGGGTTAGAGCCAACTTGGCACCAGAAGTGTTTAGGCTCAGCTAGTCCAGCAGTCTAGGTCCTAGTAGGACACCCGGTGCCAGTCATGCCTCCCAAGGCGGGCCGTGACATAACCCTTCTTAAAACATACTATTCTGATCTTAAAACGACGTAGTTTAGGCCTTAGGAACATGAGACTTATAGAAAAGCCCTTAATAAATTCACAGGGAAAAACACACTGCCTATTCCAACGAGGGACTGGATGACTCGTGGCTTGGACCACGACTTGTGGTCAACCTCTCAATGCTTACAGTGGTCATCTGCCTTCTGAGGGTCACCATGACTCATGGTCTGCCCAACGACTTGTGGTGACCAAGTCGTCATCCACACTGCCTAAATTTCCAATCCTCCAAGCATCCCTTGACCACAGATCACTAGACGACTCGTGGTCACACCCGTGGTCACCTCAGATCCCAAATTTTCAACCAAGTCCAAACCTTTCCCCACGAGTCACTTAACGACTCGTGGTGTTCCTAACGGGTCATGGGATGACTCGTCATGTGACCTGGTGCAGAAATTTCTGTTTTCTCTATTTCAACTCCCAGGTCTGATCTTAGGGTTTTTGGGGTATTACAGCATCTCCCTCTTGGGAACATTCATCCTCGAATGTGGGAGAACATACTAAAAAGCATAGAAATGCAATCATCGTACTCAAATACGGAACATACATGCTGAAAACTGATAGAGTGACCGACTTCGATTTGAACTACATGGCTGAACTGATTTCCGGAATCACACATACATTCATTAACATGAAAAAAAATTGGGGTACATGAGCTTTAGATGAAATCGAATAGAGTACTAAGGAGGAAACTGATACCTCAAGCTGAAACTAAGCCGGAAGGGAATCGATACGGGTATTTAGCCACTATATCTGCTTCGGCTTACCAAGTAGCTCCCTCAACATGATGATTCCTCCATAAAACTTTGACTGAGGCTACTTCTTTGTTTCTTAGCTTTCGAACCTGAAGATCTAGTATTTCCACCGGAACCTCCTCATAACTAAGGTTATCCTTCACACCTACGCTCTCCACCAGAAACACCAAAGTTGGGTAACCCAAGCACTTCTTTAAGAGCGATACATGGAAAACTGGATGGACTGAAGCTAATTCTGAGGGAAACTCCAACTCATATGCTACCTTGTTGACCCGTTTCACAATTCGGTATGGGCCAACATAACGGGGCTGAGTTTTCCTTTTTTCCCAAATCTCATCACTCCTTTCATGGGGGATACTTTCAAAAACACCCAATCATCAGCTTCAAACTCAAGATCCCTCCTCCTCACATCCGTATAGGACTTTTGGCGACTCTGAGCTATTTTCTATCTGTCGTTTATAAGCTGAACTTTCTCCATAGCCTCATGGATTGAATCTGGCCTATCACACAGCTTCACCGACTTCAAACCAACCAATAGGCGATCTACATCTCCGACCATAGAGAGCCTCAAACGGAGCCATTTGAATGCTAGAATGGTAGTTGTTGTTATATACAAATTCAATGAGAGGCAAATGATCATCCCAACTACCCTTGAAATCAATCACACACGCTCTCAACATATCCTCAAGGGTATGAATGGTTTGCTCGGCCTGACCATCTGTCTGGGGGTGAAATGATGTGCTAAGCTTGACCTGAGTACCAAGTCCCTTCTGAAACGATCTCCAAAATTGGGAGGTAAACTAAGTACCTCTATCTGATATGATTAACAAGGGAACTCCATGCAACCGAACTAGCTCCCGAACATACAACTTAGCATAATCCTCCACTAAATCAGTAGTTTTGACCGATAAGAAATGAGCTTCCTTAGTCAACCTGTCTATAACCACCCAAATAGAGTCATACTGTCGGCGAGTACGAGGCAACCTTGTGATAAAGTCCATATTAATATCCTCCCACTTCCAAGTAGGGATACTAATATCCTGAAGCATACCTCCAAGTCTTTGATGATCAACCTTCACCTGTTGACAATTCAGACACTTAGCCACAAATTCTGCTATGTCTTTCTTCATGCCATTCCACCAATAGACTTCTCGTAGGTGTACATCTTGGTGTAACCTATATGTATAGAGTATCTAGAATCATGAGCTTTAGGCAACATCCGCTCCCTCAAGTCATCAACATCTGGTACACACAACCTACCCTAATATTGGAGCACACCATCTCCCCCTTTGGAGAATACCTCTACTTTCTAATTATGAACGGCTTTCGTCTAATTCACCAAAATAGGATCCTCGTCCTGCCTAGCCTTAACACCGGTCATGAAAGATGATTCTGATCCATTCTGAAAAATGACACCACCATCGGTTGAGTCAACCAGATGGACTTCCAACCGGGCAAGCTGATGCACATCCTTCACCAGCTCCTTCCTCCCCTCATCTACATGGGACACACTCTCCATAGAAAGCCTACTAAGAGTGTCTTTTACCATATTAGCCTTGCCCGAATGGTAAAGGACACTCGTATCATTATCCTTGAGTAATTCCAACCACCTTCTTTGACGTAGATTCAAATCCTTATGGGTAAACACGTATTGTAGGCTTATGTGGTCCGTAAACACATCTACATGGACCCCGTACAGATAGTGTCTCCAAATCATCAAGGAAAATACTATCACTGTCAATTTGAGATCATGAGTCGGGTAGTTCTTTTCATGGACCTTCAGCTGCCTGGACACATAGGCTATAACTTTACCGTGCTGCACGAGTACACAACCAAGGCCTATTCTTGAAGCGTCACAATACACCACAAACCCATCGATACCCTTAGGTAGGGTTAACACCGGTGCTGAGGTGGGTCGAGTCTTCAACTCTTGGAAGCTCTTCTCATAAGCCTCTGACCATTGAAACTTCACTTTCTTCTGGGTCAATTTGGTTAATGGTGCTATAATAGATGAAAATCCCCTCAACAAATCTGCGATAATAACCGGCTAAACCCAAGAAACTCCTGATATCTAAAGGATTCACTGGTCTAGGACAATTCTTACTGCTTTTATCTTTTGAGAGTCTACCTTTACACCCTCACTTGACACCACATGACCCAAAAAATGCCACCGAACTCAACCAAAAATCATATTTACTGAATTTGGCATACAATTGGCAATTCTTAAGAGTCTGTAGCACTACCCTCAAATGAACGGCATGCTCCTCCTCGCTCTGAGAGTATTTAAGTATGTCATCTATTAACACAATCATGAACAAATCCAAATATGGCTTGAACACCCTATTTATCAAATCCATAAAAGCTGCAGGAGCATTCGTTAGTCAAAAGACATAACTACTAACTCATAGTATACCGAGTTCTTAAGGCTGTTTTTGCAATGTCACTCTCCCAAACCCTGAGCTGGTGGTATCCGGATCTAAGGTATATCTTTGAGAAGCACTTAGCACCCCGAAGCTGGTCAGACAAAGCATCGATCCTTGCAAGAGCTACCTATTCTTAATAGTGACCTTGTTCAATTGCCAATAATCAATGCACATCTGAAGAGAACCATCCTTCTTGCGGACAAAGAGAACTGGTGCACCCCACAGGGATTTTATAGGTCTGATGAATCCCTTGTCTAAAATGTCTTTCAACTACTCCTTTAACTCCTTTAGCTCAGCAAGAGCCATTCTGTAAGAGGAATAGATATAGGATGCATACCGGAAAGAAGGTCAATACCAAAGTCGATTTTCCTCTCGGGAGGAATTCCCGGTAGATCATCTAGGAACACTTTTGGGTATTGACATACTACTGGAACTGATTGGATAGTCGGGTTCTCAGACGTAGAATCCTTAACCCTACCTAGATGGTACACACAATCCTTAGAAATTATTTTTCTGGCCTTAAGGTAGGAAATGAAGCGTCCTACAGGCACAACTGAACTACCCTTCCACTCTAGGACTGGCTCACGCAAAAATCTGAACTCTAGTGCATGGGTTCTAAAATTGACTGAGGCATAACATGTATATAACCAATCCATGCAGAGGATAACATCAAAATCGGTCATGGCTAAGTCTACTAAATCTATTGAGGTGACTTTCTGAAGGACTATGACAGTCTAATTTCTATACACCCTTCAAGCTGTAACTGAATCACCAACTGGCGTAGAGACTGCGAAGGGTTTTGATATGATTTTGGGAGTGACTCCGAAACTATAAGCGACATAGGGCGTCACAAAAGATAAAGTATCCCCTTGATATAACAATGCATATATGTTAAGGTGGAATACTCGTAACATACTAGTGACTACATCTGGGGATATCTCTTTCTCCTAACGGGATGCTAGGGCATAGAATCTACTTTGACGCTGACCACCACCTGCACTAGCAGATGCCCCTTGCTGAGCTGGGTTTGCTAGTGAAGCTGTTGAACCGGAAGCTGGTCCTCGGCCCCTATCATGGCCCTGTCTAGCTGTTGGGCAATCTATAAGCATATGTTCGGGCTTCTCGCACCTGAACCTGCTAAACACTGACCTACGTGTCTCCAGCCACATCTCTTACACTCTGGAGTGATGGTCTCTATGTGTCTTCCACTCTAACCTCTCGAGCCTGATGCTTGTCCCCTCTGATCACGCTTGGATCTGAATGGCACACTCATAGTTGAAGGTGTTGGGGCTAAAGATCTCTGATGAGACTACTGACGGTGCCCATAGGTATCTACTGGGAGAATCCAAAACTATAAGTCCTGGCCCTCTTGGCCTCTCTCTCGTGCTCACTCATCTGTACTACCTCCATCTGCTAGGCATATAGGATTATCCGAGCAAAGTCAATGTCCTAAAGAAGCATCACAGTCCACAATCCCCGACCAAGTAGTCTGCTATCCCATTCAAAAACCTGCTCACTCGGGCTCGCTGATCCGCCACCATCTCAGGTGCATACTTGGACAGATGAGTGAACTCCAAGGAATACTCCTGAATTGTCATCTTCCCTTGCTTAGGTTCACAAACTCGGCTGCTTTGATCTCCCTCATCTCCCGAGGGAAGAACAGATCCAGAAAAGCGGAATGAAACTCATCCCAACTGATAGGGTCTACTCTAACTGCCCTACTATCCTTCCATTTCTTGAACCAAATGTGCGCAACCCCCTGCAACTGGTACGAGGCTAAATCGGCGCACTCCTCCCTAGTCACCCCCATAATCTAGGTGATCTTCACAACCTCATCGATAAACTCATTTGGATCCTAGTCCACCTTTGAACCAAGAAACCCTGGAGGGTTCATCCTCAAAAAGTCTCTAACACTTGCTGCTGCTGCGCTCCCATTCTGAGGGAGATGCGCTATCGCCTGCTGATTGACCTGGTTGGTCAAGGCCTGAGCTAACATCTAAATGGTTGCCCTGAATTTAGCGTGGGTAACCGGCTCGGGGACATGCTCCTCATGGACTGGTGGTGCCTGCTGTGCCTGTCTCCATTGCCATTCTCATGTCCATTCCCATTTCCATTTATTCTTACATTGACTCTACGAGGAGGCATGATTATGAAAACGCGTAGAGCACGAGTTAGAAGGATAGAGAGACATTTCACCGCACGACATAGATCATGAAAGAAGGGAACATTTCCTAAATGATTCATAGCCTTTTTATCATAAGTGTGGCGTGCTTCACACCCATGAAAAAGACTACTTAATGCGGCTTTCAGACACCTTAGGACACTTCAAAACCTAAAGCTCTAATACCAAGTTTTTCAAGACCCGAACATAGGCCCGGATTGAGACATGGGACAAGGAACCCCGAGAGGCTCCAAGTTGACCCATGGCATGAAAATAACATCTAACTCATACAATTAAGGTGGAAGATCAATATAATTGACATAGAGGAAGTCTGAACATACATAACATCTGAGTACATACATAAGTTTGAAGCTAAATACATATTATGTCCGAAAAGCCTCTAATATTGACGAGTAGATAGGACAAAACCCCAACTAACTCACTATAGTCTGAAAATTGAAAATATGGAACATATCTGATAAGAAAGGCCCTCGAAAGATGAGGACTCACTAACTCTGATTGGGAAGTACTAATGCTGGGTATCTGGCTAGCGGCGGGACTGAGACTGGATATCGGAGCCTATATCATGAAATGATACAGCATAGAGTATGCGGTCAGTACGTGGAATGTACCGAGTATGCAAGGCAACCAAAACTGCTAAGTAAGTAAAATCATAAATCATGCATATTATAAAACATAATCAAGATAAGAATCTGAGAGTAGGACTTGCATGCTATTTTCTGAAATCATGATTTGAACATAACTGAATATCATAACTGAATCGAATAACCAAAAGCTGAAAACTGATAATCATAAGTAAAATTGCACATTGGGTCAAACCTATTGAAAACATAATATCATGACTGACGAACATGCATAACTAAAATCATGAGGATTAATGGGAGACTCGTCATATAATCAACATTACCACGATAGAGCTTACGTGATCCCGACTATTATACTCAAGTGGGAAGAGCCTTCCAAATATTTGTCAGGGCTAAGGACGCTACCATGATATAGATATCAAGATGAAGGCCCCTTGGAGGCAGGGGAATCTCACAAGGGAGGTCCCAAATAATATGAATATACCTACATTGGCGCATAGTTCTGAGGCATAGGATTGACTGACCCTTAGCCTACTCGGTGCTAGACACTACTCCAAAAAACATGCATATGCTCTCCATCTTTTTTCAACAAAGTTGAACCATTGTCTATCGAAAAAGCTGAATTATAACATACATGCATAAATCTGAATCATAACATGAGGAGCCTTGGCTCAAACCATACCACAAGCTGAACATAATTGGGAGTCTAGACTCAAAAACCATGTGGTAAGCTAATTAAAATGAAATCATAAAACATACTTAATCATATTGTCTTGCCCAATACTTAAACATGCTTGACATAGACTTAATCATACGAAAATATGAATATAAACATGGGTATTTCGAAATCATACTTTCTTCATAATACTTGTACACATCATAGATCTCAACATTCATGGACTTTCACAGTTGGGCATCATAATTTAGAAAACTTGAAAACATAATTTATAATTGAAAACATTGTAAAATCTGCCCATATCTCGGGAACGAGCAAGGAAGCGGTTGNATCATAATTTAGAAAACTTGAAAACATAATTTATAATTGAAAACATTGTAAAATCTGCCCATATATCATAATTAAACATTAGAAACATGCTTAGATCATACCCATGATTGAAACTTAGAGAATTCACAAATTAGGTAAAACCCCATAGATTCATCAATTAGGATTTTCATGAATTGAGAGAGAATTAGGCATGGGTGTGGACTATTGCACCTATTCATAGCCTTGCATACCAGAAGAGATCTGATTTCAAAACTTCCTTGATTGCCCAATGAGAATTTGGGGAAGAACCTAGAAGAGACTAGGCTTGATAACCCCTTAAACCTCTAAGCTTGCATGCAAAAATTAGAATGGCTTAGAATGGCTTAACCCTTCTTAAAACATACTATTCTAAGCTTAAAATGATGTAGTTTATGCCTTAGGAACATGAGAATTATAGAAAAGCCCTTAATAATTCGCAAGGAAAAACACAGTACCAGTTCCAACGAGGGACTAGACGACTCGTGGCTTGGACCATCACTTGTGGTCAATCTCTCATTGCTTACACTGGTCATCTGCCTTTTGAGGGTCACCACAAGGGACACCACGACTCATGGTGTGCCCAACAACTCGTGGTGACCAAGTTGTCGTCCACACTACCAAATTTCCAATGCTCCAAGCACCCCTTGACCACGGATCACTAGACGACTCATGGTCACACCCGTGGTCACCTTAAATTCCAAATTTTAAACCAAGTCCAAGATTTTCCCCACGAATCACTTAACGACTGGTGGTGTTCCTGATGGGTCATGGGACAACTCTTCCTGTGACCTAGTGCAGAAATTTCTATTTTCTCCGTTTCAACTTTCGGGTCTGATCTTAGTGTTTTCGGGGTATTACATCAACTAATCACATCATATTAAATTCATTAGAGTCTAATCAAGGCTACTTTTTATTATCAAAAGGCCTAAAAGTCTGAAAGATCACTATCATGCTTTGTTCTCGAAATTCAAATAACATTTCAATCTCGAAATCATAATATAGGTCATGTATTCTAGATTCATGAAAGATCCCTAGGTTCACGTCATACTTAAAACATATACACCAAAATCATATTGAAAGCAGGTACATATTTCATATCCACCAAAGCCCATAAGTTTTAATCATGCTTCAACACATATACTAAATCATATTCTAGGTTTACGGAAACACCCACGTAGTCGACTCATGCTTTAAACATATATAACGAGTTCATGGTAAGAGCATATAAATATTTAGTGAAGCCCCATTTCGAAATTTATGTTATACCATGGTGGAAATTCTATAATCATGTTATTCCCATATCATGTACATAATTCGAGAACTTGGAAGTAACATTCGTAAGCATACACGACTAATCATCATGATGGATCTTAAAATCCATAGAAGATATATGAGAATTCATACACAAATTGAAACCCTAGAACATGCTTTTCTAGAAATCAAGGGATTAGGATTTTAGTATAAAAATTGGGACACAAGGTTGAAAGGAGACAATTAATTCGACCCTTACAATACTCAAAATCACGTCATTTAGGAACTAGGAGCATAGGACTTTACTAAAATACCCATGGGATTTAGATTAAAAATCTGCCCGTCCAGTGACCATGACCCACACCACGAGTCGTTGGTCCTTACCACAGCTCGTGGTGACCATCCATTGCCACTGGGGAAACTTTCCCAGCTTCTGCTTCTTTGAACAACGACCAATAGGATGAGTCATTACTTGAACCAACGACTCATCAGTACCTTCCATCGTCACCACTGGTCCAACCCTTGAAATCCTTCCAACGACCGACACAATGGGTTGTCACTTCACCTAACGGTTTGTGGCACCGTCCATTGTTACTAAACTAAAAATTGAACCATTTTTTGAATTCCAACTAACGACTCTTCAGCATGACCCGTCACCGCAACCAACGGGTCGTCTCTTGGCCCGTTGTTCCTAGAAAGTATGGACTGCCAACTCACTGTGGCTGCATCTAACGGGTTGTTGTTCCTCACAATGACTCGTTGCTTGCTCCTGTGGTATGAAAACCCTCTTTAAAGTTTTCTGAAACTCTTCCAACGACTCAATCTAACGGACTGTAAGAGAAGCCCACGACTCGTTGGACGAGTCGTTCGAAGAAAATATCTGTTGGTTTTCCTGTTGAACTTTATCTAACTCTGGAGTCTCATCTGAGAAACTCTTGGGGTGTTACAATATCTCCCCCTTGGAAACATTCGTCCTTGGTTGTAGGCTAAACATACTGAAAAGCTGGGGAAGGAACTAGTATCCCAAATACTGAACACTTACAACTAAAACTGATGGAGTGATTGAGCTGAGAGGCTAAGAAAGAGCTATAATCTCGAGAATTGAATACTAAGGGATGAATGCTAATGGAGTATCTGACTTCGAGCTGAACTACATCTCTAAATTGAATTTCTAAATCATACATGCATGCTAAGACATAAGAGGGACTGAAAGACATGAAACTGACATAGAACTAGATAGAGTACTGGGAAGGAACTATTTCCTCACACTGGAACTGAGCTAGTAAGGATTGAGATATCGTTCTCAACTTGCTTTCTGATGTTGAATTAGCAATCATGGTATCTAGTTTGACTGAAAGTAAGGGACTCATAAGCACAAATCATTCATGTCATCTAAAGTTGAGCACATGCATGAGGTAACCTGATCTGCTGAGCTACTAAAGAAAGTTCTAAAGACTGAGTTCGAGGGCTGAGCATACTACAAGACATGAGCTAACACACATATCTAGTTTATGACATGAAGCTGAGGCTTATATATTCATAGAGTAAGACTGGGATCACTATCTGAAGCGGTCATCTAGAATTCTGGAAGGCTGCACATAAGAATGGTTAGAGTGCAACTTCAATACATGAGGGGAAATCATTTGAACCTAAAGGGGTTAGCACCCCATAACTGTTAGAGTCGGGACTCCCCCGCTAGCGCACTCAAGATTTGACTTGTCTCATCGACTTATCATCCCCCCCTCCCTTAGCTTTAAGCCATCATTCTAAGGCTCCTAGATCTTTCTTAAGGTTGGGCTAGACCACTAACTCTTAATTCTTCCTTCACCAAAAAAATTCACTAATAACTCCATACTCGTAGCTATTTAACACCATACATTGAAAATCTCTTCTCAACATACCTTACCAGATTTTCTATTCAATACTGGGGTTTTGGGGATAGCAACATGAAAAGAGTAACACGAAAGATGAAAAGTCTATATCCTTGTGCAACATGGAAGTCCTGCACTCTTTGACCAAGGAGTCTGCCAATCCATTCACGAATCTACTGACACGAGCTCTCTGGTCGGCTACCATCTCTGGTGCATACTTGGAAAACCCAGTAAACTCCAACATATACTCTTGGACAGACATGTTGTTTTGCCTCAAGTAGATGAAATCTGCTACCTTTTCCTCCTTCAACTCTCTAGGGAAAATTCTATCCAAAAAGGTAGTCATAAATTCATCCCATCTTACGGGGATTGCTCCAACTCCCCGACTATCTCTCCACTAACAAAACCATATGTGAGCAACTCCTTTCATCTGGTAGGAGGCTAAGTCTGCGCTCTCCATTCCTGTCACCCCCATAATTTGGGTGATATTCTTGATCTCCTCTAAGAACTCGTACAAGTCCTCATCCACCTTTGACCCCAAGAATTCAGGTAGGTTCATCCTGAGGAAGTCTCTTTCCCTAGCCGCTTCTATGTTCCCATTTTGGGGAACACAAGCCACCGCCGTCTAATTAATTTGGGCGGTCATGGCCTACACCAACATGTGAAAGGCTTCTCTGAACTCAGCATGAGTAACATATTCATTCATTGGGTTCACCGGGGCTGGTGGGGCTTGTTAGCACCCATTACCATTTCTCTTCCGTTTGCTCGTTTAGGAGGCATTATCTGCGAGCGCGTAAAGCATGAGTTTGGAGAGGAACCATTAGAGTTTCATACTTTATGCATGATAAGAATCATGAAGAAAGGATAACTTTCCTAAAAACATCTCATATCCTCTTTGTCATAAGTGTGGTGTGCTTCACACCCATGAAAAAGACTCTAGTTAATGCAGCTTTCGGACACCCTAGGACAGTATAAACCTTGGCTCTGATACCAAGTTTGTGTGTGTATCCTCGAGGAATGAGAATACATATGGATTGAATCATATAAAAGTATTCGGGTGATGGGAGTTGAGGACGGCATGACGAACGAGTTGGCAAGGCCAGGCCCTACACGACGCGGCAGCCCTGCAGCATAAGGAGTTGCGAGACATGGAAGCCCTGTAGCGCAGGGAGCTATGCAATGCGCACTAGCCCTACTGTTACAACCCTAACGTAGACTCGGATGGAGATACAGGACAAGAAACCCCGAGAGGCTCCAAGTCGACCCATGGCATGAACATAATGTCTAAACTCAACATAATAAAATGGAAGATCAACATAATCAACATAGGTGAAGTATGCATACATATATTTATATAAAGCTAGTACTGAATCAACAACGACAAGCTGATTTCTACATAACGTTTGAAAAGCCTCTAACATAACTAATGAGCTATTGGTACAACACCCCCAACTAGCTCGATAGAGTCTTAAACTGAAAGAAAAATCATAAACTATAAAGGACTGAACGTCCTCGAAGGATGAGGACTCACTAAAACCGGCTGGAAAAGTAAGAGAGGGAGACAGGGGCTACTGATGCGATTGAGACTGATCCCTCGGACCTGTATCATGAAACGATACAACATAGATTATGCGGTCAATACTTTAAATTTACTAAATAGGAAATGTAGATAAAAATGGATAGTTAAAGATCGTAAGAGTTCATAAGAGTAGGACAACATGATCATAACATAAATATCATAATGTAACATAAGGGCTCAAGGTTTTCAAAACATTCATAAATCAGTAATACTCATAATCATAGGCGAAAAGCTTTATTAAGCATGACTAGAGCCAAAGTAACGTAATCATAACCATGCATAAATCATGAGGAACAATGGGAGTTTCTTATAACTGGCATACCCTACATAAGCAGACATGGGGCCCGACCTTTAAACCCCTAATCGGGAGGGTGTTCGTACCTTTTCAAGGGTAGAACCATGAAAAGAGGCATGATATCACTCATGAAAGGCCAATATAGGCATAAGGGAACAGTCTAAACTGAGGTCCCATCATGGCTACGTTGGCACGTAGTTCTGAAACTGGGGGTATGCTTGGACTCCGAATCTACTCGGTGTTGAATATTACTCCCAAAACATATATAGTGCTCATATTATAGTAGGGAAAACATATATGAGATTCATGGGCTAGTTTAATGTTACACCCCGTATGTTTTTAACATTTACTCGCCTATTCGTATGTTGGTTAAGTGTTTTAGAGTGCCATACGTACGAGGAAAGGGCCCGGGGAAAGGCTGAACGAGTGCCAAGTCGGGATTTCGCGGGAGGATGCCGAACCAAGCTGCCCAGAGGGGCAAAGTGGAACGGAGCAACTCCTCCGCGTTAGCCAACATGGCACGGAGCATAATCAGCACGATGGGCAGAGTGCCATGTTGCCTTGTCTGCTGCCTAAAGTATATATAGGTCTCACCCTTAGATTTCATGTTATTTTCTCAAATAAACTCGGCCAGCAGAGTTAGAAGCGAAGGGGAATTATAATTTTCATCCGATTACGCCTCTAAACACCGTCCAAATCTGAATTAACTTCGGGTATCGAAGTATAAGGCTGCAGGGAGCATTTTTAAGGAGTTAGTTTCGTGAAATTCTCCCGGCAAATCGTCGTCCCATCAAGCCAAAGTTGTTGAAATTTTTCGGGCAAAGCCTCCGACCCGTCAGTCTATTCTAGTGGTTGATGAATTTCCCGACGTATTTCCAGATGAGCTTCCTGGTATTCCCCTAGAAAGGGAAATTGATTTTGCAATCGATCTATTACCAGGAACTCAACCTATATCTATTCCTCCATATCGGATGGCTCCTGCTGAGCTCAGAGAACTAAAGGAACAATTGAAGGATTTACTAGACAAGGGCTTTATTAGGCTGAGTACCTCACCATGGGGTGCGCCAGTCCTGTTCGTGAGGAAGAAGGATGGCTCCCTCCGAATGTGTATAGATTATCGGCAATTGAATAAAGTCACTATCAAGAATAAGTACCCGCTTCACAGAATAGATGACTTATTTGATCAATTACAGGGAGCGAGGTATTTTTCGAAGATTGACTTAAGGTTAGGATATCATCAGGTCCAGGTTCGTGAAAGACATATTCCAAAGACTGCCTTCAGGACCAAATATGGCCACTTTGAATTTTTAGTCATGTCCTTTGGACTGACAAATGCCCCAGTAGTGTTCATGGACCTGATGAACAATATTTTCAGACCATACCTAGACTTGTTCGTGATAGTATTTATCGATGATATTCTGGTTTATTCTTGCTCAGAGGCAGATCACCAGGATCATCTACGGACAATGCTCCAAATTCTCAAATATTGCCAGTTATATGCAAAAAAATTTAAATGTGAATTTTTGCTGAATTCAGTAGCCTTCTTGAGCCACATTGTGTCAGATGCTGGTATACAGGTAGATACGCAGAAGATAGAGGCAGTGAAAACATGGCCTAGACCTACCACTCCGACCGAGGTACGTAGTTTCTTGG
>JACEIK010001151.1:134278-147077 GCA_018107945.1 Datura stramonium
AGGAAGAAGACGATATGAAAACCAGATATCCTCAGTTATTTCAGACTTAGTCAGATTGGGCAGCCAGAGGTATGTTGTTATTGTTGTTTCATAAGTTGCACTATATACCTATATATGTGGAGTAGTTGACTTCAATCTATTATGAAATTAATGTCATAGTATTGTATGGAGTACCTGTATTGGACTTTTCTGCATTTTAGGGTTTTTGGATAGTCCATATTACAAGGGAGACTCCACCAAAATTTTTCCAGAATGAGTAATTGCAAGTTAAAGCTCTTGCAAGCAGAAGCTAACATTCGAGGACGAATGTTCTTAAAGGGGGGAGGATGTTATACCCCTTAAGTTTCTAACATTTAGTCGGCCTATTTGTATGTTGGTTGAGAGTTTTAGAGTGTCATACGTACGAGGAAAGGGCCCAGGGAAAGGCCGAACGAGTGTCAAGTTAGGATTTCGCGAGAGGAGGCCGAACCAAGTTGCCAGAGGGGAAAAGTGGCACGGAGCTGAAATGGCGCATTGGCCAACATGCCACATTGCCTTGCATCCTTCTTCAAGTATATATAGGCCTCACCCTTAGAATTAATGTTAATTTCCATATTTAACTCGGCCAGAACAGAGAAGGGACGAAGGAGAATTATAATTTTCAACCAATTACGCCGTTAAACACCATCAAAATTCAAATTAACTTCGGGTATCGAAGTATAAGGCTGCAGGGAGCATTTCTACGGAGTTGGTTTCGTGAAATTCTCTCGGCGAATCATCGTCCCGCCGAGCCAAAGTTGTTGGAATTGTTCCAAACTAGTGTCAATACGATCCCAGGCTTAAGGTGATCAATTCTCCCTTCTAGACTTTCGAGAAAATAACAAGGTTTCGACCATGTTCTATTTAATTGGAAATATAGTTAATATTTATATACAAAGTTTTCCTTTTTTTCGAATTTAGTGTTTAAACTAGTCCTATCTTTTCCGTAACACGATTACTGTTGGGAAGAACAGTTGAATACCAGCCGAATCTTGCCAGTTAATCGGTAAATAACGAACGAGGTATGTTAAGGATTCTCTTTCGGCAAGTTAGCTTCTTCAGCATAGTAATCCATTATGAATCTCAGTAAAGCATGTCAAGAGTCGGTTATCATGTGTAGTTGTAGTTATCAGTTGAGACTTGTAATTGTATTGTTTTAGGTTGGATTACCTGTATAGCTTCTGTGATCGCCCCAGAGTTAATAGTTATATCGACTCGTCCGCCATAGGCGAGGATACGTCGCTCTACGGAGTGGCATGTCGCCCGCAAGGGACGAAGATGGGGGGCTAGATCCTCATATTTGTCGTGGTTGGCCTTATACACACCCCCGCCGAGCTCTTACACCCGGGGTGTAGACATCAGAAGTCCTCCGGACTCAGGTACAACTATAGTCAGGGCCCCAGCGGGCCCAATTGCAGACCCAGGGGATCGGTAGGACGCTTATAGCTTCTAGTTGACTCATATTGACCTGGATAGGGGTATATAGATTGAGTTGTACTCACTAGGGCTAATGGGAGCCCAGGTGGATCGTTCTGTGCTGATTGTACCTTCCGGCTTATGGGGGCCAGGTAAGGTTTATGTTGCTTTAGTTGCTGATAGTTAGACAATAGGATGCCTCATTTGTCAGGTATGACCCCTACCCTCCTTATCACAGTTATGTTTAGTTCTGATTTCACTACTTCAGTCATTTTTAGTCTGTTTCCTTTACTTCAGTCATTGTCAGTTCTATTCCTTACTTTCAGTCATTTACAGTTTTTGCTTTACATACTCAGTACCTGTGGTACTGACGCCCTCTTCTGGGGCGCTGCATTACTTGCCTGCAGGTACGCTTAGACGAAGAGCAGACCCCTCGTAGTTTCAGTCAGCCGCACAGAGCCATCAGCTCGTTACTTCCGGAGCTTGTGTGATAGAGGTTTACTTCTTTACATTTGTACAGTATGGGTAGGCCGGGGCCCTGTCCCGACCATCTTATTACTCCTAGAGGCTTGCAGATTGTATTATTTCCCTTTGGTTAGTTGATATCGGCCATGTGGGGACTTGTGTAGCTGTTGATTGATGGCCTTGTCGATCATAGCTCAGTTTAGTATCTAAGTTTACCCTACAGTTATAACTAGATATCATGGAGGCCTTGTCGGCCCGTATAGGACTCCCTATGTTTGTTTGTCTCTAGTTAGCTATTTACTTCCACAGGTGGCTATAGGCCTTGTCGGCTGGGGGTTGTATTTTCAGCCACTATATAGCCCGGTTATTTCTTGATTCTAGAGTTAGAGTCAGACCTACACCAGAAGTGCTTAGGCTCAGTCAGCTCAGTAGTTCAGTTCCTAGTAGGGCACCAGGTATCAGTCATTCCTCCCAAGGTGGGACGTGACATGTATAATTCTAAGGAATCTTTCCTAAATAAAACTGAAAACCAGGTCGGCAGTGGCAACGGGCTCGGTGACGGGTCGTTTGGCCTTCTGACAAGTCGTTCCTTGCTTACATTAGTCATCCTCAGCATCACGCCCAGTTGTGGCAACGGGTCACCTAACGAGTCGTCGTGCCTGAGCACGAGTCATTAGGTCCCTCGTGGACTGACTCCTTCAAAACTCCAGTGCATTTCACGGATGGTTCCAGTGGCCTGCCAACTTCACTGGCCACTTTGTTTAAATTTTATCTTCAAATCCTAGTGATTGACCTCACGACTAATTACCAGTTGTAACGATTTGTTCCTCCAACTCATCAAGTACACTGCCTTGCTTCTTCCAAACTCCAATTTTTCCCACGCCTTAAGCAACGGGTTGTGCCTCCTGCCAATGACTCGTTAAGTGCCTGGCAGTCACCTTTCAGTTATTTTTAGCATTAATTTGACCAAATTCACTTCCAAACCTATCTTCCTTCACATTAAGCACAAAACACATCTTACCAATATAAACATACCTGGAATGTGCAAAATTTCTTGATTTTAAGGGTCGAAAGTGCCATAAAATCACGACACATCAACACCCTCAACTTAGAAATTTTGCATGTCCTCAGGCAAAAACAAAATAAGATAAAAGGAACTAAATTAATTCGAAACTTCAATCGAAATAACTCTATGAAATTTACAACAGTCATTTTTATACATAAAAATCAAATTTTCTAACCCCTCGCTCATGGTATCAACTCAAAACACTATGCATATGCAAAATTTCCAACCATAACACAGTGGAATCAAAACATGGCAAAATACTGTCACCTGCAACCACCTACCTAAAACTATAACACTGAGAGAATTTGCAAACGATTTTGTTGACCAAATGCTCTCACCTCAATGAAGTCCCACACTCACACATGTGTATATGATTATCTCAATATATTTCTCTTAGAACTAGGTAAGATCCACTCACTCTCACAAAGAAATTCGAAATGCGTGCATACAATACCATAGGCTTGCGTTTACTTTCAATACCTTGATTTTCGGACAAGTATCTAGGATCACTATAGGACTTTCTAGGCTTGTAACATAGGCTCGGGCTTGGGTATGGTACATATGGATTTAGTAGCTCAACCCTCCTTTGTACTACGCCTTTTGACTCCACTTTTCACCTTTATTTCTATTTTCTCCCTTTTTCCCTTTTTATACTTTTCCTTTTCTTTGCTTTAGACACTACGGATGCGGTTTCTTTTTATTCAACACTCATTGATGTCACACATTATTTTTATTTTCTTTTATTGCTTTTTGACAACAACTTTTTTATTTTTCTTTTCATCATGCATACCACACCCGCTCTTTTCCTTTTCATTACCCAACTTTCTTTCCACCCGACACTTCTTAATCACCCCTATAATAACCATCCTCAACTTAGGCAATTTGCCTAAGTTGAGGTTCACAATGTCCAAGGAGGGACCAGGGCCAAAATAGGTTCATTCATAATAAAATCAGGCAGGTGAATTGGTGTAAAACGAAAAGAAAGTTCAATTTAAGCTCAAACATTTGGATCAAGGGATTTTTATTCACTTTTGGTAGGTCTATTAGGCTAAAGTGGACTTATAAAGAAAAAACGGCCTATGATCCTTTCTTAGTTTCCTATCCTCTATCTCGGTACAACTGACTAGGCAAGTTCTAGATTGACACACACAACTGAATTCAGCTATTAAACCTCACTTCACACATAGCACAGGTCAACATCATCACTTCTACCAATTGCTAGTTCAGGTACAACCATACAATGATAAACAAGTTCAGAGTTTCAATGCCATGTAATGATTCACAAAGGTTATACTTGTCAACTTTCACATACACATATACAAAATTTTTGGAGGGATATCAAATTATCAAATATAAAAAAATATCAATCAATTTCAGCTCTTAACTGCTTTTAGTTTTCCTACTTTCTTCCAACTGACACAAAAAAACATAAAATAAGATCCTAAACATGCCAGTTCTACTAGATATGGAACACTCGAGGGAAAAGATATCCAGCAAGAAAAACCCTCGGGTTATGTTCAACAAAATAGAATGCACAGGTATCCCTCCACCCCCATCAAGAAAGCATGTGTCGTCCTCGACGCATATATATACCAAACAAAAACTAAAGAAATAGGGAACATACCTATGCGACCTAGGTGTCAGCTTTCTGGTCGGTGGAGGGTGTAGATATGCCTCCAATGTCATCTCCAAATTTACCGGCTTGAATCGGTGAATTCTCAAATCCTACAGAGCTCGTGCCTTCTCTACAAACTCTCACTGCCTGGGTCTCAGCTCTCCGTCGAGCCTCCTCTCTTGATTCGTGCAGCACTCTCTCCATCTCACTCCGCTCTCATTTTTGCTGATGGAGCAGAGAAGCATCATCATCAACACTTGCCTCCTCATGAGGCCTCTTCCCCTTGTCATGTCCCACCGGCTCCTCCGTGATGAAATCAAAAATAGGTGGAAATTCCTTTTCAAACTCATCATCTATCACGGGGAGTACCGGTGGAGGTCCCGCAGCTACTTGTCGTGCAGCCAAGTCTCGCACCTCGGATCGTAGCGCTCCTAGCTATGCATAGCATCTAGATAACTCCGGCGCTTGTAACTGTGCAAGGCGCTCATCCATCCTCCTCTTAAAAGCATCCAGTCACCCATGCACTGAACTAGACAGTGTCTCCAACTCCTTTGACACCCACGGTTTAATCTGCTCCATCAAGACTAACATGTAAAGCCGTGTGTGTCTGCTGCTTCTCTGCCTTAGCTAGCTGCCTAGCCATATCAACCAAAAATTCCTGTGAAACCATTACTAGGCTGGCTATGGTGGCTCGTGGAGGCGCAACTGGTGGACTCGAGGCTGTTGTAGTAGATGAAGACTCAAGAACATATGCAGGTGTGGAGGTATCTACTGCATCTGTAGCCTCAGCCTGGCTACCTATCTCTCTTCCCTCCATAGGCTCAGTTGCCAACTCAGCGAACTATGCTGCATCAGTCTGCATCTTGCTGCCAAAAGCCTCTGCTAATATTGCCGCTCCCGCGAATGCAGCTGCCTGAGTCCTTGCCCTCGATATCGGGTTTGTGTCATCTCAAATCAGCCCGATATCAATAATCTTCTCGAACACCACTCTCTGGTCCACTGATGGCAATATCGGTACCTTTGACTCCTGATAGAGTCTATCAATCAAACATGGAAATGGAATGGTAGTGCCGTCATTGATTTCCTGCTCTCGAATCTCCTCTGCAATATATCACGGGAAATTGATGGCATACCCCTTCATTATGCTATCTACCAAAGTTGCTCTGTCAGGTGAAAGTATATTGTCATTGGTTGTTGGTACCAGCCTGTGCCGCACCAGTGACCACCAAAACTTTTCCTGAAAATTCAATGTGGCCTTCTTTATCTGCTACTTTGTACCATGCAGCCATTCTACCAGTGGACCTCTCATAGAAATAATCTTGGACAACCAAGTGTATTTCTGGATGTGCTACTGGCTATTCAACTTCTTTGTTTTGACCTTCTTCAGCTCAGATAGCCTGTGATCAAATTCTGTTGTGTTCAACGGAGCCTGATAATCCGGCCCGTACAGCATTCTTGAGATCGTCCGCTCAGAAATGTCAATTGGAGTCTCTCTCACTAGCACCTGAGTCAATGCGGGCCTCTTCTTCCAATCCTGGCCCCCTAATGCCAACCGCTACAAGGTGGCTACATATGCTGCATAGAATTCTCACACTATAGCTTCCTGAAGTCTCGGCCAACCATCCGAATTTGTATTTATCAAACACTGCTTGTAGCTCTGGCAGATCTTTAAGCCCTGTGGTTACCAACCTTGGCTCCTCATATATGCTCCTCTTCGGATTTCCTTTTTCATTGGGAGCAATATTTTGGTTATATATAGCTCGCATGCCATGGACACACCATCTCCGTACATTTCTCAGTTGCTTATTTGATGTGTCCGAGGTCTCCGTCAGCTCATTATCAGAATCTCCTAACTGGGCATGCGATTCATCAACTCTCTCTATGTTGTGCCCAGCTGCGGGAGACTCGGGAACCAGTGCAGCTGCAGCCCTAGCACTCTCATCAATGCGGCTAGGCGGATCTCTTGTAAGTGGAGTGGGAGTATCAACCAGGGATGTCGAATTTGAACTTTGTTGAGCCTTGGCCCTGGTTTTCCTCCTCACTAGTTTCTCCTCCGCTACTTCATATTCCTCCTCAGAGCCACTCGACTCTTCAGAGGATGATGGATCATCACGCAGTCTACGGTATGAGGGTTGACTGCGCTCAGGTGCTTTCTTCTTGGCTGGACCCTTCTTTGGTGTACCTCTGGGAGCCATTGTACCTGTGAAAACAATGTTTATGTACAAGATGGATGAAACAAAAAATATTTCCGGGTTGGTGCCCAGTGGTCCTGACGAGTGACTAAACGAGTCGTTGCTACTGGCAACGACTCGTAAGGTCACTCATTGTCTCAGACTGGCCTTTCTTCAAGTTGGTCTAATGTACTTGACGACTGGTCCCATGAGTCGCTACTAAAGGAAACGAGTCATTAGGTCGGTCATTAGGTACACTGCCTCATCAGTTTAATTTTCCCACTCAGAACGAGCTACATAATGAGTCATTTGGCGATCCAATGACTCGTGATGTGGCTCGCGCTCAAGAGTTCCTGTTCATCTTCCTCCTTTTTCCAGTTTCAATCCCACAAACACAAAATCATCACATTATACACCAACCCCAGTGGACATACAATCGAAATCATTTGTTTAAATCTTCCTAGGGTTTATTTTCATTCAGAAGCACAGATTATCACAAGGACCATATTATCCAAAGTAAATTCCAGTTTATTCACAACATGGGTCCTAAAATCTTTTGTTTAGATGCAGCAATATTCAGATTTCATTGGGGAAAGAGTACTCACAATATGCTTGAACAGCGAAGGAGTGCAATCGTGTGTGCTTGAGTGATCGGGCGTGCAAAGTTGAAGGTAATTGTCGATGGGGTTTTAGTGAAGAAGAAGTATAGAAGAGGGAGATTTGAAGTTTTGTTTCTGGGGAGTATGTAAGTGGAAACAGGTGCTGTTAATTTTAATTTAAAATTTTTTGAATTTCAGTCGTGGGTCGGGTTAGGTTTGGTTAACTACCTAGGACCTAACGAGTCAAGTAACGACTCGTGGTGTCACCCAAAGAGTCATTGCCTGAGTCATGGTCCTTGGACTCATGTAGCTTCTCGACGGGTCACTTAACGACTCGTTTGGTCTCCCAACGATTCATCGAGTGAGCTGTTATCACCCTTTTTCTTTTAATTCAGTCTTAGATACAGTGTNCAATTATCAGGGTATCCACCAAACCTTTCCTTAAGGCTTTCAAAAGACTCCCCCAACGATTCATCGAGTGAGCTGTTATCACCCTTTTTCTTTTAATTCAGTCTTAGATACAGTGTACCTAATGGGGGACCCAACGATTCGTTCCTTGGAGAAACGACTCGTGAAGTCACCCATTGCTCCCATGTTTTCTGCAGTTCTCTTCACGACTTGACTGAACGAGTCGTCAAGTCAGACGACGACTTGTTTTGTGATTTTTCTGCACCAGAACTGAAGTTCTAGTTTTTGGCTCCAACTTCACATTTTTCCATCTTATTCACCTGCACCCATCAAGAAATGTTAACACTAACTTTTTCTTACATTTACAACTTGGGTTGCCTCCTAAGAAGCACTTGATTTAACGTCGTGGCACAACGTGGGTGTTTTGGCTACTCAGACTTCACCAAAAAACCTCCATGGGTTGCCTCCCATGCAGCGTCTAATTTAACATCGCGGCACGATGCAAGTCTCTTGACTACTCCGAATTCGTCAAGTGACTCTTCTCCATCCTCCAATGCTGAAATTATGCTGAATTCCTTAGGCTATTTCATGGTTCGGCTAATGTTGAAGGTGACCTCTTCTTTGTTCAACCTGAATTTCAACTGGCCAGCCTCCACATATAATAGGGCCCTACCTGTTGCAAGGAATGGTTACCCCAAAATGATGGGGACCTTAGAATCGACTTCGCCGTCTGAAATCACGAAGTCTGCTGGGAATATAAACTTGTCCACTTTGACCAGTACATCAAATAAAATCCCCACCGGCTTTTTAACTATTCTATCATCCATCAGTAGCCGCATCGAAGTCGGTGCGGGGGTTCCCAAGCCTAAATTTTTAAACACTGCTAGCAGTATAAGATTTATGCTAGCTCCCAAGTCACAAAGCGCCCTTCCAAATTCCACCTCCCCAATGGTGCAAGGTATAGTAAATGCACCTGGGTCTTCCTTTTTCTGTGCTAGGACCCGTGTAGTGATGGCACCACAGTGGTGCAAATTATTGTTAGGTTTCAAACTTAGCATCCTTTTTCTGGTGACGAGGTCCTTTATGAATTTGGCATATCCGGGCATTTGCTCAAGTGCCTCAACCAATGGAATGTTCACCGACAGCTTCTTGAGCGTAGAGATAAACTTTTGGTTTTTCCCATCTTCAGATTTCTTTTTCAAGCGTTGGGGATAAGGAGGAGGAGGTCTAGGGATTGTTGTGAGTTTTTGTTGTGTCTCCTTCTCCTTATGGGCATCTCCTTGCTCCTTTGCACTACTTGGAGCAGTTTGCACATCTGAGTCCCCAACCAAATATGGATTTTCAAAGTCCGCTACACCATCATCATCTATCAACACGCGCTTGTCTGACTCCTTAACTACAACTGGCCTCGGTGGATCAATTGTGGCCTTCCCGCTCCTAGTAGTGACCACCATGCAGTGACTGCCATTTTTTCGATTTTGCACAGTATTGCTGGGAAGTGCTCCTTTTTGCCTCTGATTCATTGCAACATACATCTGACTCATCGGCTGCTCAATTTTCCTGATTGCGATGGCATGAGACTCCACTTTTTAATTTAAACCAGAAATATCAGCCTAGAGCTCCTTAAAGTGGCTGTTTGTTGTCTCCATCTTCTTGAGCACTTTGGATATCATATCTTCAACCCTTGAACCACTGGACTCTGTCTCACGGTTTCTCGATGGAACATACAAACTGCCTCTATCATATTTGAACTCTTCGCGGTTCTTCCAGTCCCCATTGTCTCGGTATTGGCCTCGGTTGTAATTATTATCTTGTAGAAGTTCCGACCTTGGTTCCCTTGACCTTGACGCCAAGAGTCTTGTTTATACCCTTGGGTTTTTGTTTGGAAACCCGCCCTCTAATCATTTAAATAGTTGACCTCTTCTTCAGACTTATACTCACAACCATCATTTCTCGAAGCTTTGCCTTGAGAACCTACAGCATTCACCTTTTCTGCTCCGACTCCCATCAGGTGTTTGGAAAGAAAACCCATGATAGTATTTATCTCTGTTATATCCTGATCATGCTCTTCATCTCTTCTCCTCTGTTCAGAAGACATCCCAACCGCATAAGAACCAGCCGGAACCTCCAACTCTCTAGTGTGACTCATAAAAGTTCCTCCGAAGATAGTATCATCCACCTCCTTAGTGTTGGCATTCAGATGCCTATAAAAGATCTCCAACAGTGTATCATCCGGAATTCTGTGTTTGGCACCTTTTTGAGCTTTTTGTTGAAATGAAGCCAGGTCTCATGGAGTGCCTTAGAATTTAGCTATCTAAAGTTATAAATCTCATCCTTCAACTGCAATTCTTTGGATGGTGGGAAGAACCTTTCAAGAAAAGCTCCCTTAAGATCTCCCCAAGTAGTGATTGAATCATTCGGCAACTCAGCCAGCCACATCATTGCCTCACTCCCTAGAGAGAATGGAAATAACCTCAGTCTGATAGCGTCCTGGCTCACCCCCGGTTGCTTGTATGCCTTACATATTCCCACGAAATTTGTCAAGTGAGCATGGGAATCATCAGATGCATGACCCGTAAATATTCCCTTCATATTAAGCAGTTGGATCATCGCACTAGTAATGTCAAACTTCGCCCCAGCAGGCAAAGGAGGAGGGACTACAGCTCCAGTGGAACCAGCTTCATCTATATCCGCATCATCTTCCTTATCAAATATTGGTGTCGCTGGTGTTCTGGACCTCTGGGTCGTCTAGCTCGTTCAGCTTCTGCAGCTAGACGCTGCTCCTCAGCAACTCTGGCTAACTCACGATCTCTAGCCCGAGCTTTCTCTTCTGCCAACATTCTTGCCATAGCCTGGTCCATGGTTTCTTCCTCTTGTATGTTGACCATTCTTCTCAAGTTTCTTAACGTTAGCTCAAGTTCGTGATCAATTGGAACCAGGGGATTTCCTTGGTTCTAGTATCGGGCATGCACAAACCTAAGACCTGTTAAGCAACCAAAACAAAAGAAAGAAAGAATAAAAAAGAAATAAGAACCAATAGAAAAGTTAACACAATTAACAAAACCCTTAGCCGTATTCCCCATAAACGACGCCAAAATTTGATGTCGCCCAAATTATACCTCACAATTGAGATATAAGCGGTCGATTGTCAAATATAGAACCCAACAAAGGTTGAGGTCGATCCACAAGGAATATGGTAAGAACTTAAGTTAATATGAATAACTATTACTACGGATTACTTATTTCCAAAGGGGGAAAACATAGAATAATAAACAAAGTAAAATTTATTAATATTGAAATTAAGTTTGGTTTGTATTCAATTAACGATTTGACTAGAATTGTGTTCCCCAAGATTTCATAACCACATCGCTTTTACATTAATGATCTATTCTGGTGTTTAACCTGCAATATTGGTAAGTTAGGTTCACCTAAATGGTTGGTCCCCTATCAAGATGATTTTCACCACATAACTTGGTCCGCATACGGGTGTACTTTAGTTGACCCTTACCCTAAATATCGGATTAGCTATCCTCGGACAAGTTCAAGCTATTAGATGAGGGTTGATAGCCTGAAATCTCCATTGTTAATCCCTTTTACCATTCTTTACCTCCTTGGTTCGTTAAGTAAGAATAAGGCAAGTCCTAATGTTTGCAACCGTCAAGAATCAATCAAAACGAATGGAAAAATAATACATGCATAAAACTCCGTTCAAGAATCACTTACCTATGTGTGTTAATTCATCTTGGTTCCCACAAACCTAGTTTATGGGTTTAGCTACTCATACGTTTATTATCACAATCACAAAATATTGAAGAGATCATAATTGAAACTTACAAATTATTGTAGAATAAAAACAACGTAGATTGAATAACAACTCCACAATAGACAAATAAAACTTCGATGTTGCTTTTGTTTCTTGAATCAAGAACAATTGTATGAAAATCCTCTCAAAAATCATTCTCTAATTTTCAAGAAATTCGTCTCAAAAATCGCCTAAAAATCCTTCCAGAATCTTCTTCTAAAAATAAACCTAAATTGGGCATTTATAATTCTAAGGAATCCTTTTCCTAAATAAAACTGGAAACCGGGTCGGCAGTGGCAATGGGCTAGGTGACGGGTCGTTTGGCCTTCTGACGAGTTGTTGCTTGCTTACATTAGTCGTCCTCAGCATTGCACCCAGTTGTGGCAACGGGTCACCTAATGACTCGTCGTGCCTGAGCACGAGTCGTTAGGTCCCTCGTGGACTGACTCCTTCAAAAATCCAGTGCACCTCACGAATGGTTCCAGTGGCCTGCAAATGAGTCGTTTCATCTCGTGATGACTCATTATTTCTGTCGCCAACTTCACTGGCCACTTTGTTGAAATTTTCTCTTTGAATCCTAACGATTGACGTCACGACACGTTACCAGTTGTAACGAGTCATTCCTCCAACTCGTCAAGTACATTGCCTTGCTTCTTCCAAACTCCAACTTTTTCCCACGCCTTAAGCAACGTGTCGTGCCTCCTTCCAATGACTTGTTAAGTGCCTGGAAGTCACATTTCAGTTATTTTTAGCATTAATTTGACCAAATTCACTTCCAAACCTGTTTTCCTGCACATTAAGCACAAAACACATCATAGCCATATAAACATACATGGAATGTGCATAATTTATTAGTTTTAAGCAGCGAAAGTGTCGTAAAATCATGGCACATCACCAGGTAGTCTGCCACTCTATGTACAAACCTGCTCACCCGAGCTCTCTGATCAGCCACTAGCTCTGGTGCATATTTGGACAAACGAGTGAACTCCAAAGCATACTCCTGAACTGTCATTTTACCCTGCTTCAGGTTCACAAACACCATTGCTTTAACCTCCCTCATCTCATGAGGGAAGAACCTGACGACTGGTCCCGCATACCGCAAGTGTACGGGTCATACAAGTAATATAGTGGCTCTTTCAAAGAACCGGAATGTCGAACCCACAGGGACTGGACCCATTCCGCTAACCATCTAGTTCAAGTGTGATATTAAATACCAAAAATGTTGATTATAGAAGTTTT
>JACEIK010001151.1:152810-167046 GCA_018107945.1 Datura stramonium
ATATGCCTAAGTTAACGTGTATGTTTTCATGGTGATCAATCATAAAAACAACCAATAATCCAAAATGCAAGACAAAACAACAATCAATAACTTAATTCCACACAGATTCATAAAAACACAATCATAACTCATGGCTTCAACCCTAGAGGAAGGGTTCTAGCCTATTCATGTTCGTAAAATTACAAGAAAACATTAATAAACTAACATACTTACAAGAATTGGTAGAAGAGAAGGGAATTTGGCAAACCCTAGAATAAAATTGTGACAAAATGATTTTAGGAGCTAAGGGACCTATTTATAGTAAATGAGAATCGTGCAAAATTTAGCCTGTCGTGGAATGGTTCCGTGTCACGGAGTGTATTGCGGAGCACTGCCTCCGTGACACGGAGGTAACGTGGAGGCTCTCTGGAAATTGCCTCAAGATTCCAAAATTGTCGAGGGTCACCGCGCTAGCCAGCGTGACACGCTGCTCATGCAGTGCGTTGGCATGCTGCTGGCGCGCAGCTGGCCTTGCGTGGCACGGCGCTGGCGCGCTAGAGCCTGCCTGCATGATGCCTTGTCTCGTGCGCCTAACATGAGCGTGGCACGGAGCTGGGGGCGACACACGCACAGCGTGGCACGCTGCCTGGCGCGGTCAGCCTCGCTAAGGCATGCTCCTTGCCGACTTCACCAACTTATAAATTAGTTCCTCAAAATCATTAGAACCTACAAAACAAGGACTAATCATGTTGTTAGTACATATNATATAATTAATTAGATAAACAAGACTAAATTAAGGTATAAAGCATCAGTCGGGCATGCTATTATACCCGAGATCAGAACCAATCCAAAAATGTGGCATGAAACTCCTCCCAACTAATAGGTCCTGCTCCAACTTCCCTTCCATCCTTCTATTGCTTCAACAGATGTGCGCAACCCCCTTCCACTGATACGAGGCTAGATCGGCGCACTCCTTTCCGATCACCCCCATGATCTGGGTGATCTTCAGAACCTCATGAATGAACTCGTGTGGATCCTCGTCCACCTTTGATCCAAGAAACTCCATAGGGTTCATCCTCAGAAAATCCTTGACCCTTGTCGCCGCCGCATTCCCATTCTGAGGGAAATGCGCTACCGCCTGCTGATTGACCTGGGCAGTCAAGGCCTGAGCTAGAATCTGTATGGGTGCCCTAAACTTAGCGTGGACAACCTGCTCGGGTACATACTCCTCATGGGCTGGTGGGGCCTGTTGGTGCCCATCTCTATTTCCATTCTCGTGGCTATTTCCTTTCCCATTTCTTCTTCCGTTAACTCAGTGAGGAGGCATGATTCTACAAATACGTATAGAACGTGTTAGAAGGATAGAAAGATATTTCATCGTACGACATAGATCAGGAAAGAAGGGAACATTTCCTAAATGTCGGGTATCATCTTCATCATAAGTGTGGTGCGCTTCACACCCATGAAGAAGACTCTACTTACCACGGCTTTTAGACACCCTAGGACACTTCAAAACCTAATGCTTTGATACAAAGTTTGTCACAACCCGAACATAGACCCGGATCGAGACACGGGACAAGAAACCCCGAGAGGCTCCAAGTCGATTCATGGAATAAACATAACATCTAAACTCAACTTAATAAAATGGAAGATCAACATAATCAAAATAGCAGAATTCTGCATACATATATTTATATCAAGCTAGTACTGAATCAACAACGACAAGCTAATTTCTACATAATGTCTGAACAACATCTAACATAACTGATGAGATGTTGGGACAGCACCCCCAACTAGCTCGACAAAGTCTGAAACTGAAAGGAACATCATAAACTATAAATGACTGAACGTCATCGAAGGATGAGGACTCTCCAACACCAGCTGGACAGGTCAGAGAGGGAGGCAGGGGCTACTGATGCGATTACGACTGATCCCTCGGACCTGTATCATGAAATAATACAGCATAGAGTATGCGTTCAGTACTTAGAATGTACTGAATATGCAAGGTAAATAAAAATAGACAGTTAAAGTACATATGAGTTCATAAGAGTAAGACAACATGATCATAATTTAACATAAGGTCTCAAGGTTTTCAAAACATTTATAAATCAGTAATACTCATAATCATAGGGGAAAAGATTCATTAAACATGACTTAAGCCAAAGTAACGTAATCATAACCATGCATAAATCTTGATGAACAAGGAGATTCTTATAACTAACATACCCCATATGAGCACATATGGAGCCCGACCTGTAAATCCCTAATCGAGAGGGTGTTCATACCTTGCCAAGGGTAGAACCATGAAAAGAGGCATGATATCACTCATGAAAGGCCCATACGGGCATAAGGGAACAGTCTCAAGGGAGGTCTCATCATGGATACATTGCTTGTGGAACCTCAATCTCCACGGGCTTTTTGGCACGTAGTTCTGGGACTCGAGGTATGCTTGGATCCCAAATCTACTCGGTGTTGAATACTACTCTCAAAACATATATAGTGTTCATATTATAGTAGGAAAAACATACGTGAGATTCATGGGTTAGTTTAACGCATAATAATCATAAGCATGCTTGAAATACGTGAACTAGCCATATAATAAGGCCCGTGAGTCGGCCATAATCATAAGTCCATAAATCATGAAATTCATGCATATTTGTAAAACATGTATATACTTTTAATTTCATAAATCCATGATAAGTACTTTAGAGAAGTCATATCATAAAGCATAAATCATAATTAGGCTAATTTAGATCAAATCAATAATAAAATCATAACTTGACTTTTCATAAGAACATACATAATTGGGCATAGTGGGATTTAAATTCAAATCTATAAATTTATATTCAAAAAGTCATAAAATATGCCCATAGATTATAAAATACGATTTAATACATGAAAGAGATTGACCCATCGATAGATCATAGAGAATTTCACAAAAATTGGAATAAACCTCACAGATCATGAAACTTGAATCTAGAATTGAATTCCATGGAAATTGAGAAGAGTTTTAAGCATGAGAGTGAAAGGAACTCTCATTCATAACCTCACATACCTGGGTAAGTCGAATTCATACACCTTCTTGAAAACCAAAAGGGAATTGGAGAGAATTTGATGAAATCTCTAAAACCTGATCTTCAAGGAAGGTTCTAGGTTGCATGCATGGACTGGGGATACTTAGCCCCCCCCCTTAAAACAAACTATTCAAAGCTTAAAACGATGTAGTATAGGATCCTAGGGCTTAGGAATGACGAAAATATCCTTAATAAAATTTTTGGAAAAACTACACTACCAGCGGCAACGGGTGTCACAACGAACTGTTACAGGCTTCCACGGTCTATTACACCCATCGTTGGTTCACCCCTTTTACCAGACCCGGACTTGTCACCATGGTAGGTTCCATGAGTCATACCCAGTTCCAACGACTCATGGCAACCATCTGTTATCACCATTGTCCCTTCTTCAGAAACCTTCCAATGGGACCATACCATGACCCATGGCTCGAAAAAATGAGTCATTCCATGACTTGTTACTTCCTCCCTGATCAATACCAACCTCACAACGACTCCCATCCAATGACTCGTTACAACAGCCAACAGGTTATTCTAAGACCCGTTACTCCTAGTCTGATTTTGAAGCTTCTCACCATGGGTCGTTAGTCCCACCAACGACCAGTACCACGACTCATTTTGAGAAAAATTCTCAAATTTCTGCTACTTCTCATTTCAAATCCCAAGTCTAGTCCTAGGAACTTCTGGGGTATTTCACCTACCGCCGCCAACTTATATATATGTGTTAGATGGTGAAATGTTATTTCATTTAAAACATTCCCAAAATTAGAAAGCTCAAGCAAAGCAAAGTTCCTCTCTATTTTCTCATATATTAAAGGAAAATTACGCTGTCAAACCTCATTTTATTATAAATTCTTCTTGGGTAATGAATCTCAGGCCTACGAAGAACATATCTACGGAGTTGAATCTTTGAAATTGGCCCGATTTGATGGAGCCCTACGAAGTAGGAGCCATAGAAATCAGCTCTATTCAAGTCTAGTGCGTCTATGAGTGGTAGTAAGTACTTCTTCCCTTCTAATTGATAAGAATTCGTGAGATTTTGCTGGATTAGACTCCTTATAACTTGTATCAACGTATTTTGTGGGTTAATGTTGCTGGCTTGACTTCTCAATTGGAATAGCCTTGTTCTCTTGACATAAAAGCTAGAATACGGAGGGATTACGAGTTCTGGATCAAAGCAAGATTGATTAAGAAAGAATTCAATAATTGAGGTATGTTAGGGCTAACTTCTTTCGGCAAGTCATTTCTGTTGATTAGCTTATACGACTAGTACTTTTGTAGTACCTTATGATTATATATGTTGTGGTTAGCTTCTACGAGATAAATTGAGGTTGTAACATAGTATCCCTTGTTGGAAAAGATTATATTCAGTTTTGACAATTGCTACAAGTGGCGTAGAGGTTCCCAGTTCGTGTATTTATCATCTAGAGAGATTAGTAGTGTTTTGCTGCCGTACTGAGGCCATAAAGGCTTATGGATAGTTGTTGGGCAGCATAGGGCAGAGCTTGGCTATATAACTTCTTGTTTTGACCAAGCCACCTTCTCTATTTCCATAGAGGTTTAGGAAGCAAATGGATGACTCAACATGCAAGAACATTCTAGATATTTTGAAGTAAGTGCACGTGAACATACCACTAGTGGAGTTGTTGAAGAATGTTCTGTAATATGCCAAATATCTCAGGGATATTGTGTCCAACAAAAGAAGGCTAACAGAGTTTGAGATTGTAGCTCTCACGGATGAGTGTTGTTCCCGGGTGCAAAATAAAATTCCACCCAAGCTGAAAGATCCTAGGAGTTTCACCACTCCAGTCATCATTGGAGTTAGAGAGGTAGGCTTAGCATCATGTGACTTGGGTTCCAGCATAAATGTTATGCCCACATCTTTGTTTAGAACTTTGGGGTTAGGTAACCCACATCCCACTATAGTGACTCTTCAGTTGGCCCATAGGTCAATCAATTATGCTGATGGTATTATTAAGGATGTGCTCATTAATGTGGGACCATTCATCTTTCCAGTGGATTTTATCATCCTTAACTATGAAGCCGATGAAGTAGTCCCATCATTTTGTGGAGAGGATTCTTAGCCATAGCAGATGTAGTCATAAGGGTGAAGTCAGGGAAGATTTCTATGATAGTGGATGTCCAGGAGGGCGTGATTGACGTGTTCAAGGCAGCACGACTGCCACGACATTATAAGGAACTAAAAGCTATCACTGTGGTGGAGCCTGAGATGTTTGAGGTGGCGTTAGAGCAATATCTGTCACAGGGGGATCCATTGGAGAGAGCTCTGGTATATGAGAAGGAACAAGCAAATAGTGTAGAGGTTGTCGAGTGTGTAAATGCCTTGCCTGCTACCAGTGCCTATATCAGGAGAGGGGTAGCTTTTGAGATGCTTGATATGCCATTGAATTGGGAGAAGTTGAAACCTTCTATTGAGAAGTCACCGGTTCTTAATCTAAAGTCTTTACCCGCTCATCTGAAATATACTTATTTAGGCAGTACCAACCCACTGCCTGTGATAATTTTTGCTTTGTTATCTGATGTATAGGTTGACAGGTTGTTGAAGGTGCTATAGGATCATGTAATCGCTATCGTCTAGACCATAATAGATATCAAGGGGATAAGAAGTTCATTCTTTATGCACAAGATATTTCTGGAAGAGGGTGCAAGAGCCAATATAGAACTCCAGTGAAAGTTGAATCCTATTATGAAGGAGGTGGTGAAGAAAAAGGTGATAAAGTGGCTAGATGCAGGTGTCATCTATACTATTTCATATAGTCACTAGATGAGCCCAGTCTAGTGTGTCCTAAAGAAGGGTAGCATGACAGTGGTATGAAATGAGAAAGATGTGTTGACCCCATAAAGAATAGTCACAGGGTGGCGGATTTGCATTGATCACCACAAGCTTAACATGGCTACCTAAAAGGATCACTTCCCACTACCCTTTATGGACCAGATATTGGATAGATTAGCGGGACATGATTATTATTATTTCCTGGATGGCTACTCTGGGTACAACCAGTTCATGATAGCTCAAAAGGACCAAGAGAAGATTACTTTCACTTGCCCATTTGGTACCTTCACATTCAGAAGGATTTCGTTTGGACTGTGTAATACTACAAGGACACTCCAGAGGTGTGTGATGGCTATTTTCACTGACATGGTGAAAAATTTTGTGGAAGTTTTCATGGATAACTTCTCAATCTATAGGAGCGACTTTGATGATTGAGTGAAGCATTTGGATGCGGTGTTAGCTCATTGTGAGGAGATCAATCTTATCCTTAATTGGGAGAAGTACCATTTCATTGTACATGAGAGAATAGTTCTGGGTCACAAGATCTCGAAGGTAGGTATTGAGGTCGATCGAGCTAAGAATGAAGCCAAAAAAAAACTACCACCCCCGGTGTCTATGAAGGGGGTGTATAGTTTCTTGGGACATGTCGATTTCTATAGGAGGTTCATTCAATACTTCTCAAAGATAACAAATCCTATGTGCAGGTTGTTAGAAAAGGATGTGAAGTTCTCATTTGATGTAGAGTGCATGCAGGCCTTCAATACTTTAAAGGAAAAGTTGATAACAACCCTGATTATTATTGCTCTAAACTGGTCATTGGAGTTGTAATGTATGATTCCAGTAACTTTTCCATTGGAGTTGTTTTGGGGAAGAATAGAGGGAAGAGATTTTAGCTCATCTATTATGCAAGCAAATCTCTAGATACAACTTAAAAAAACTACATAGTGAACTGAGAAGGAGTTATTGGTAGTGGTGTTTGCCTTTGAAAAATTTAGAGCTTATCTAGTGGGTACAAAGGTGGTGTTGTACACATGTAACACCTCAAAAGTCCCTAAGATCAGACCCGAGATCTGAAATGGATAAAATAGGAAAATCTATACTAGGTCATAGGATGAACCGTCAACTGACCCATTAAGTCACTTGATGAGTCGTTAAGTGACCCGTTAAGTGTGGTAGTTGGTGAAATCTTGAGCTTCATAGAGTCTTGATGACTAGTGAAGTGATCCATTAAGTGTCATAACGAATCGTTAAGTGCAGGCATCAAGAAAAGATCAAAAAGTTGAATTTTTGTTCTAGTGGCAACGGGTCAAGGTCATGACCTGTGAAGAGACTTAACGGGTCATGAAGTAGGTCGTTAGGCCTGCCAGATTAAATTTTCCAGTCAGGTCATTAAGGGTATTTTCGTACTTACTATGTACTTAACTCCAAAATTAAGTCATTTTAAGCTCCTAAGAGGGTATATTCTAGGGTTTTATTCATTCCTAACTCTCATTCTACTCCTAACACCTCAAGTTGGAGATCAAATCCTCTCAAGGCAAGGCTAGGGTTCTTCATCATCTTCTTCTCAATTTCTCCTAGGTCTTCAAGACAAGTTAAGGACTCATCAAGCCTAGGTATGTAGGGTCATGAATGGGAAATTTCTTCCGCCCTTGTGCCTAATTTCAAGTCAATCTCATGAATTCAAGTCTCCAATCATATTTTGATGAAATTCTAGGGTTAAACCCAATTTTGATAAAAACTCTGATCTTCTATGAATTTGATCCTATTACGATTCGATCTATGTTTTATGATTATGAATGAATGTTTTCTACAAGTATCTCTCATAAATCTATGATTTTCAAGTTACGATGATTTTACTCAATTATGTATGATATCATGAATCTCAAGCTTATATATCATGGTCGATTCAGCGGCATTGTTTTCATTCCTAGTTCACATATGACAAGTATGATTATGATTTTCATATTTTCTAACTATCCCATGCAAAACAAAGTATGTTTCATGATTATGGATACGAGAAATGTGCATATTTTAGGAGTAGTATCTAGCATCAAGTAGGTCAGGGTTCAGTGCACCCAGGTCTTTGAACTACATGCCACTGTAGGATATGGAATTCTCTCCAGTTGAGAGTGCCTCTCTTGCCCTTAGCCTAAGGGGTCCTCACCAGTTGAGAGTGTCTCCCTTATGCTAATGGGCTCATGATTATGAGTGATATCACACATTTATTATTCTTTTCCCTAGAAAGGCTTAGGATGGCTGTTCCAACTTGAGAGAGATAGTTGGGCATCATGTGCTCATTCATGATGGTGTCAGTTATGATGAGTCTCCCACTATTCCTTATGTTTTAAGATATTCATGTTCAGGATTTATGATATTATGTTTTACATTATGATTGACTCATTGATCAGTGTATGAGCTTTTACTTATGATTTCAAACATGTTAAATCATATGATTTACTTTCAAAACCTTGGGTTATTATGTTTTAGCTTATGATGAATATCTCATGCTTATGACTTTCTCACGATCATGATTTTAGCATGTTGTCCTTACTCTTATGTGTTACTTACCTTACATACTCAGTACATTCAAAGTACTAACCGCTTACTTCTATGCTTTATCATCTCATGATATAGGTTCGGGTAATCAGTCCAAGCCCTAACGATAGCTTCATTCCCGCATCAGTTCAGTCCACTCCCAGCTTGGGTGATTCCTCATGATCCAAGGACATTTTTTTGTCATATGCTCTTTCTTTTATGTCTTTCAGTTTTCAGATTTTGGTAGAGCTAGTTGGGGTGTTGTCCCATTAGCTCAACTATGACAGAGGCTTTTTAGACTACTATGTGAGTTGTAGTCCCATTTATGCTTTGTGAGATTCTAGACTTCCCCTTATGTTATGTTCCTGATTTCTTTCCACTTAGTTTATGCTCAAGAATAGGCTATGTATATGCCATGGGTTAGCTTGGAGCCATTTGTGGTTCTAGGTACCGTGTTGCAGTCTGAGGTCCATGCTCTGGTTGTGACAACATAGACCATGCTGAGATCAGATATTTATTTGCCAAGAACAATGCCAAACCAAGGCTTATTCGGGGTATACTACTACTATAGGAATTTGATATTGAGACCAAGGATCGAAAAGGCACAGAAAATCAGGTAGCAAATCATCTTTCTTGGCTGAAGGATAGGAAGCACATTAATTGTGAAGTGGAGATTGTAGACACATTCCCTACTGCACAGTTGTTTGATGTCGGCATACCTGAGCTACCATGGTATGTCGACATAGTGAATTTTCTAGTAGTACAGTATACCCTTCAGGTACAACTCCGGATAGAAAAAGAAGGGTCCTTCATGATAGCAGGTTCTACATCTAGGATAAGTAGTTCTTGTATAAAGTGAGGCCAGATCAGCTGGTCAGAAGGTGTGTGCCCGAAGGTGAAGTGCAACAGATTTTGCAGAGTTATAATTCCTCCCCCTATGAGGAACATCACAGTGGAGATAGGATCGTTATAAAGGTCCTTCAATCCGAATTTTGTTGTCCTACCCTGTTCAAGGATACGTTGCATTAGTGAAATCTTGTGAAAGCTATCAGAGAACAGGGAACATCTCTAGAATGCATGAGATGTCTCAAAAAGGCATCATGGAGATAGAAGTGTTTGATTTCTAGGGAATCAATTTCATAGATCCATTCGTCCCATCAAACGATAACGAGTACATCCTTGTAGTTATGGAATACGTGTCAAAATAGGCAGAGGCAGTGTCATTGCCTACCAATGATGCACAGGTGGTAATCAAGTTTCTGAAGAAGAATATTTTCCCCCATTTGTCGGACACCTCGATCTATCATTAGTGATGAAAGTACGCATTTTTGTAACCAGCTTTTCAATAACTTGTTGGCTAGGTATAATGTGAATCACAAGGTAGCCACAACTTATCATCCGCAGACTAGCAAGCGGGTGGAGGTTATTAATCGAGAAATAAAAAGAATTCTTGATAAGACAATGAGAACAAACATGAAAGACTAGTTTAGAAAATGGGATAACACGCTTAGGGCGTACAGGAATGCTTTGGAAACTCTAATCGGCACCTCACCATATAATTTAGTCTTTGAGAAAGTGTATCATCTGCCGGTTGAGCTAGAGCACTAAGCGTATTGGGCTATTCGAAGGTTAAATATGGATATAAAGGCTGCGGGAGAGAAATAATTGCTGCAGCTCCATGAGCTTGATGAGTTTCGCTTCAATGCATATTAAAATGCCAAGTTATACAAGGAGCGGACAAAGAGATTACATGATAAACGCATCTATCCTCGTGAGTTTAGGCCGAGACTGATGGTGTTATTGTACAACTCAAGGTTGAAGTTGTTTGGGGGGGTAAACAGAGGTCAAAGTGGTCAGTCCCCTTTGAGATTGTGAATGTGACTGCATATGGCGCGGTGGAGTTAAAGCCCTTGGATTTAGATAGGATATTCTTGGTTAACGGCCAAAGGGTGAAGCACTACTATGGAGGAAAGTATGATAGAAGGAAGACCTCAATTTCCTTAAAATAAAAATGAGAAGTCCTGCATCGTGAGGCGATGTTAAATCAAGCACTGCAGGGGAGGCAACTCGTGAATATCATTCCACAACTATAAATAAGGCACTTGGTGGGAGGAAACTCATATTTTTTATGCATTTTTGTTTTTGCAGAGATGAACTGGGAACTTGAGGAGGATAAATATGCAAAGAGAAAGTTGAAAAAAATGTTATTTATAGGGTGTACAGCCTAGGTTGCGTGCCTGCTCAGAAACTTCAGAAATTTTTTTGTTTAGGCTGGTTATTGCCTAGCGTGTCGCGCCAGGTGCCATACTTCAGGAAAATTTTTCTAGAAAGTATGGAAAAGTGACTGGTGCACCGTTCTAGGCACCAAATGTCCAAAAAAATTTTCAAGTGTTGGGCGTACCGGGTGGCATGTCGCGCGAAGGGGTGTACGGGTGAATTTTTTTGGGGTCCAAGGGTCAACCCCACCCAAGAACCTAAATTAATCTAAAACTCTATCCCCCACCCATTATTTTTAATTCCCACTCATCTCCTCTCCCTAAAAATAAAAAGAAAAATACGACTCCTTCTCTCTCTAGTTAGGCCATAACTCCCTCTTCCCGAATCCCCCATTGTTATCTTCTACAAAGCTTGGTGAAGCAAGATTATCCACTTCAAGTAAGTAAATTTGTCTTCTAATTTAGTATTATCTTGAATTTGACAATTGAGTCTTCCATGACTTAAAACCCATAGATTTAGTATGATAGTGAGTTATTATTGATTGGGTTGATTTTATTGTTGATTTTTAAGCTGTAGGTATGGAGAAAAGTGGTGAAAGGGTTATAGTGGTTTTTCATAAAATGCTTAGGGTTATAGTACTACTATGGAGGAAGATGCCTCATAAATGTGGTGATTTTGGAGAATGTTTTGGAGTTTAAAATTGCTAAAATTCATTGTGGAGGGGTGTTGAAAAAGAAAAAGAAAAAATGTTGTTTTGGGTGTACATTGTGAAATTGTCCACACATAAGTTGTTGTGAATGGTGAATTGTTGAAGAGTTTGGAGTAGCTTATTTGAAGTACTATTTTAAGAATGAAGATGAAAATTGCTTGAAAATTATAGTTAGTTCTTGATTTTTACCAAAGAATGTTTGTGTAAAATTGTGAATGTGGTGAGTTGTTAGAGTTTGGCATGATAATGGGGGAAGTCTGAATACCTTATTTGAAAAACTTTCACCATCATGCTAGCGAATTAAGTGTGGGGTTGTTTTGTGTCTCATATAATTAATTGGCTAGCCATGATATTCATGAGCTAATTTACTATGATGTTGTTTGTGGTTGGCAGATGCTATGACTACATATGCAAACAAAGGCAAGGAGGTAGCTGCCTTAAGTAAAGGTTTCAAAATGCTAAGGAAAGGAGTTGCACCGAGTTCCTTAGCCCGAAAGCACCCCCTACTAGGAGTTTCAAAGCCCAAACTGTTGAGAAGCATGGCCTAAGATGGTTTAATGCACAAAAAGAGTCAAATACTACCTGGAGAACTGAATCGATGAAGGCTGGCTGGCAATGGAGTTTTCGGCCATCCATGACACTATTCATGGATTGGAGCTTGGATATGTATTTGCTAATCCTGAGGAGTGTAACCTCACTCTAGTGAGAGAGTTTTATGCCAACTGGAACATAGCCTATGGGGAGAGCACAAAGGTCAGAGTGAGGGGTCAAGTAATTTGTTTCACTGGTAGATCATTCAATGAATTCCTCAAGACACCAATTCACGACCCTGGGATGTATTTTCAATTTCTTGAGAAGCCCCCTTACAGAGATATCTACCACACATTGTGTGGAGAGCACTCATCTGCCAGGTGGACATGGAGTGAGACTGGGGTTCATTCTACCCTTTTGTTCTCCTACTTGACTAAGTATGGGTCAAGCTTGTTATGCCGTGCTTCTCCCATGGAAGCACACCACTGGGATCACTTGAGAGAGATTACTATTGGTGTACATGCTGATGAAAAGATTGCTGATTAACTTTGAGTCAATACTTAGAGATGATATGCGGTGGTACAAGGACAATTACTGGTGGAGATATTGTTATGATATCTTGTTGACAAAGTACTTAAGGGAGCATAGCATTGAAGAAGAGGAGGCTAACATTCGACTCCCACTAGAAGGGCACTTGGCCAGGAAGCTGATAGATGTTACTAAAGTTAAGGAGCTAAGCATAGTATCCAAACCTACTGTCACTGAGGAGATGACTGCACTAGAGGAGTGGTACCTGCTTACAAAGAGCGTCATGTTGATGTGCAAAGTGGGATCAACGTTTGCCGAGCCATTAGATCATGATGAGCCTATAGCGCTGACAGATGCAGTTGATGATGATGATGAGGAGGAGGAGGAGGATGCCACCACAAGGAAAATGATAGTGGATGACATAGAAGATGCCGATAATTAGGATTTTAATCCTGATGATGATGATTATGCTTAGAGGCCCAGGAAGTTCTCACTCTCCTTTGCTATGAAATGTGTATGAACTAAGGACAATGCAATGTTTTAAGTGTGGGATGGGGAAAATAGAATTTCCTGGTATTTTATATCATTGTTATATCTTTAGTTGGGTTATAGAGTGATTATCAAATTTTAGTTTCATTAATTTATGTTAGAGTGCTATGATTTGTAATAACTAATAAGTGGATGATTGTGGAGACAGTGGTCGTGCCATGCTATGTGAATGTTCATTTTGCTTGTTTATTTTATTTTCAATTGAGAGTCTATTTTTATAGAGTCCATCATATATATAGTGATTGGTCCTGATAATGGATGAATGACGATCGTCTTAAGAAAAAATTAATCGCAAATTTTTTTGGGGTTAAAAACCACCATTTGTGTGCTCTTGATATTTTACTTAGGATATAATTTAGAAGGTAAGGATTGTTCATCCTAAATACATTAGAAGTGAAAATTTCATGAGAAACACATAGTTCTTTAAATTGACTCAGGAGATATAAAAATTGGACTTAATAATGAAGATTCATTCAATATGATTGTTGTTGACATGTGGTTATAGGAAACTAATCAAGCTATGATGTCGTGAGTGGTGAGCTTTTAATTGTTGTATTACATGCATAGGGTAACATCTAGAACTTTCCTAGCATGTATGTATAATAACCAATTGTCAAAAAGGTAGTACATGATCAAGGCAATTTTTTGAACATCCATGTTTTGTTACTTATTGTTTGCACAACCTGTGAAATTTTTTCTAGTCAACCTCATTGAGCTTTTAAGCCTATTTATTGTCTAGCCAAATGAGAAGCCTATCCCCTTTGTTGTTGAGCTTACATGAATTTGATCCAAAATAAGCCCTACTGTACTTTGAGATTCGAAAAAAATGATGATGAGGGTTGCATTGGGATAGTAACACTGATGAGGAAAGATGAGAATGTGGGTTGAAAAAGAGAAAAAGAATTAAAGAGTTCCTATGTATAAAAAGTTTACTTGTTGTTAGAACCAGACGAAAGAAAGAAAAGAAAAAACTCTTGACAATAGATTGTTTTGGTTGATCTTAAAACTGAAACTAGAAGTCAAGTAGTAAAAGAAAGGGGGGGGCATGATATTAAAAAAGGGATTAGTTAAGGAAGTGTAAGTGTAAGCAGTAAGAAAGAGGGGTGGTAAAGAAGAATAAATGAAAAGTATTATCTTAAAGTGCTTAGGATTGGTAGCCACTATTTTTCAAATAATTTCTACCCATCCCTTAGTTGACATCACAAACACGAAAGTCCTAATGATTGTCCGGCTGTCTGGATGACTACACGCAAGTGCACGTGGTCGAACAAGTAGTAAGTGGCTCAAGTAAGCCAAGTATCGATCCCACAGGGACTGGACTAC
>JACEIK010001151.1:183303-244018 GCA_018107945.1 Datura stramonium
ATCCACTAATCCCAGGTATGTAAGGCTATGAGTGGGTGTCTCCTTCCACACCCATGCCCAATTTCTATCAAAACATGATGAATTGCCTATGATCAAGTATGGGGTTTTTACCTAATTGCATAATTCTTCAACCTCTATACATGGGTATGATTAGATTATATTTATATTGATGGATTGTGAAGCTTGGGCAGATTTTAAATTGTTTTCAATCCAAATTATGTTTTCTAAATTATGAAATTAAATGCCCATGGATGAGTAGTTCATGAAAGAAGAGAATGATGATGAATGTATGATGATGATGAAAAGCATGTTTCTAAAGCTACCCATTATTATGATATTGTGTTCAAATGAATTGAGTAGATCCAAGTATGGTAAAGCTTTGGGAAATGCCTACATGTTGATTTAAAATGATGATTTTCTCGAAATAAGCTTACCACATTGTTTGGAGCGAAGTCTCCCAAAATTTATATTATTAGCTTGTGGTATGTCTCAAATTAAAGCTTCTCATATGCATAAGTTCATAATTGAGATATATATCATTATTGAGCTTTGTCAAAGGACAATGTTGAGCTTCATTTTCATATGATGTTGAGTCTATGCATGATTTCATTATTGAGCTTTGTCAAAGGACAATGTTGATCTTTGTTTCATACGATGTTGAGCATTGCATGTTTTTGGCAGAAGAGTCTAGCACCGAGCGGGTTAAGGGTCGATTAACCTATGCCCTAGAACTACGCGCCAACGTAGGTTGATACTATTATATTATTGGAACCTCCCTTGTGAGCTTTCCTCGGCCCGGTTGTCCCATTAGCTTGATATTGATATCACGGTAGCGTCCTTATCCTTGACAAGGTTTTGGAAGTCTCTGCCCACTTGAGTGTGACAATTGGGACCACATAAGCTCTATCGTGGTATGTTGGTTAAGCGACGAGTCTCCCACTATCTATATCATTCAGATTTGCATGTTCATTACTCATGATGATTACTTTACGCATGCATGCTCTAAAATAAAGGTTTGACTCATCGTTCAACTTTGAGTCATTTGAGTCTATCATGATGTTCTAAAGCTATGCATGGTCATGTTGTGATAAGATTTCGATTTCAGAACGAATGCATGTAGCCCTTCTACTTATGATTGAAAGCCTATGATATGTTATGAGATGTTTAAATGATTTCTTTTACTTAAGTGGTTTTACTTACCTTGCATACTTGGTACATTCCACGTACTTACCGCATACTTTCTATGTTGTATCGTTTCATGATATAGGACCCGGCTTGCAGCTCCAGCCCCGATCTTAATTAGCTTTACAGAGTCCTTATCAGCTCGGGATCGGTGAGTCCTCATCTTTCGAGGAATAGAACCTCAGTTTCATGTCGTATTTCAGTTTCACATTTTTTAGAGTTAGTTGGGGTCTTGTCCCATCAAATCGTCTAGACTAGAGCTCTCAGACTTATGTATGTATAGCTTCAGATATTGTTCTGATGTGCTATTGTATGAGACTTCTGCTAAGTTTATATTTATGTCTTCTTCATGATTATTAAATGAGTTAGTTGAATGCTTATTCCATGGGTCGACTTGGGGTCTCTCGGGGTCCCTTGTCCCGTGTCTACAATCCGGGTCCCTATTCGGGTCGTGACATTTGGTCACCCAAACACTTCTTCAAAAGCGATACATGAAACACATGATGCACATAAGCTAATTCTGAAGGCAACTCCAACTCATAAGCCACCTTTCCAACACATCTCACTATCCGATACAGGCCTACATAGCGGGGACTAAGTTTCCCTTTCTTTCCAAATCGCATCACTCCCTTTATGGGAGACACCCTCAGAAATACCCAGTCATCGACTTCAAATTCTAACTCTCTTCTTCTCACGTCCGCATAAGACTTTTGGCGACTCTGGGCAGTTTTCAACCTGTCTCTTATCAACTAAACCTTCTCCATTGCCTCATGAACTGAATCCGGGCCTATTATTGCTGCCTCACCAACCTTAAACCATCCGATGGGTGATCTACATCTCCGCCTATAGAGAGCTTCGAACGACGCCATCTAGATACTAGAGTGATAGCTTTTATTATAGGCGAACTCGATCAGAGGAAGGTGATCATCCCAACTACCCTTGAAGTCCATCACATATGCTCTCAACATGTCCTCAAGGGTCTGAATTGTCTGCTCCGCTTGACCATCCGTTTGTGGGTGAAATATTGTGCTGAGCTTAATCTGCGTACCCAATACTTTTGAAACGACTTCTAAACTGAGAGGTAAATTGAGTACCTCGATCTGAAATGATTGATAAGGGCACTTCATGCAATCGGACCAACTCCCGGATATATAGTTTGGTATCATCCTCTGGCCGAATTCGTGATCTTAACCGGTAGAAAATGTGCAGCCTTGGTCAACCTGTCTACCACAACCCAAATGGAATCATATTATCGATGAGTATGAGGAAGACCTGTGATGACATCCATATTAACTACTTATCTAGAAGCATCGTAACCGTCTAAGAACAAACTGTCATCTGATCGGGGTCCTAGGGCTAGTCAGCGTTGTCTGTCTAAGTGTCATGACTGCCTTGTGGACCTATACACTGAGTTCTGGATCTGATTCTGATAACTGGGAGGTGATGCTGACACCTCGGGAATTTCTGTAATCAAATTGATCAGCTTACATTATTCTGGTCAACCCAGAGGTTGCAAAAATAAATTTGACTGAGACTAGGCTGACATTTCTGAGTATTGAGTGAAATTGTCTAACATATATTTGACTGAGTTTCTAACACCTACAACTATTATAGAAACTCCTAACTCTGAAAGATTCAAGAAATTTCACGAATTCAATACTTATGCAGGATTCTAGTTTCTGTTTTCAAGAGTTAGGGCTAAAATTCACATTCAACAGAACAAACATCATTCTAATAACAAATTCGTGGAAAACATAAAAAATTAGCATAGAATAATATTTCTCGATAATTAAACAAGGTCTGGTAGCAATATCTTCACAATAAAATATTAAGGACTAGACTGATAATGAACTAAAGAAGAGTTTTAGGGGACACAAGGGAAGAACAATCCCTTTGTTTAATTCCCACATACTTGAGTTGAATTTCCTTGGAGAAGGAATCTTGGATCTGCTGTAATGGGTGTAAAGCCCTAGTCTTTCCTGAGAGTTCTTGAGAGGAAATACGAATGGTTTCTAAAAGTTTACGTGGAGAATGAAGGGATAACCGTTCAATCCCTCTAATATCTCTGAAATTTTACCTAAAATGATGTAGTTTAGGGATTTAATAGGTAGGAGATTACAAAAATAACCCTGGGTTAAAATTTGAAATCTGGTCAACAGGGTTCCAACGGGTCACTCAACGAGTCGTTAGTTGAGACCACGACTCGTTGGGACCTCTCGTTGGGTTTACTTTCGGAAGGTCACTGAAGTCACCATGAGGGACCTAAAAACTCGTCCCTCATGGCCACGACTCATTACATGACCTGTGAAGTGCACTGGTCATCTGGTCACCTAGGTTCATCACGGGCAACCCAACGACTCTTTAATGGTGACCACGACTTGCGGTCACCATCTGTCAGGTACACCTGCCTCAAACTTAGAAAATTCACATCCAGCTAGTAACGACTCACCTCACCAATCATGGTGACTAACCCTGAATCGTGATGTCCTTCTATTAAGTACACTGGCTCCTCCCTTCCATTTCTCAATCCCCCTTCCCACGAATGACCTAACGAGTCGTTGGATAATATAATGACTCGTTAGGTGGGTCGTTTTGAGGCATTTCTGCAGATTTTCAGTTTTCTCTATTTTAAGTCCCGGATCTAGTTTTTGAGTTTTCATGGTATTACAATATCTCTCCCTTGGAAACATTCATCCTCTAATTTTGGAAAACACCCAGAAAAGTAGAGAATTGCAATCACTATGTTCAAATATTGACCGTAAAGGCTGCAAACTAACGAAATGACTACCTCTAAACTGAACTACAAGTCTGAACTGAATTCACTAATCATACTCATGATCAATCATATGAAAAAACTAGAACACACGAATTGGATATAGTTTTAGGGAGGAAATTGGTACCTTAAACTGAAACTAAGCCGGAAGGGAACAAGTATGGGTATCTGGCCATCATATCTGCTTCGGCCTCCCACGTAGCTCCTTCAACCAGCTCATTCCTCCACAAGACTTTGACTGAAGCTATTTCTTTGTTCCTCAACTTACGAACCTGACAGTTAAGAATCTAGACTAGGACTTCTTCGTAAGAGAGACTATCTTTCACCCCAACACTTTCTAATGGAACAACTGAAGTTGGATCACCAATGCACTTCTTCAATAAAGACACATGGAATACTGGGTGCACAATTGCTAATTCTGAAGGTAATTCTAGCTCATAGGCTATATTGCCAATACGCCTCAAAATTCTATAGGGTCCCACATACCTGGGACTTAGTTTTCCTTTCTTCCCAAATCTCATCACCCCTTTCATGGGCGAAACTTTCAAATAAACCCAGTCATCAATTGCAAACTCCAACTCTCTTCTCCTCACATCGGCATAAGATTTCTAACGACTCTAAGCTGTTTTCAATCCTTCTCAGATAAGTTGAACTTTCTAGATTGCCTTGTGAATTGAGTCTGGCCCTATCAAGGTAGCTTCACCAACCTCAAACCATCCTATAGGAGATCTACACCTCCTACAATATAATGCCTCAAACGGAGCCATCCGAATACTAGAGTGGTAGTTGTTGTTGTACGCAATCTCGATAAAAGGCAAATGGTCATCCCAATTGACCTTAAAATCGACCGCTCATGCTCTCAGCATATCTTCTAGGGTCTGAATGGTCCGCTCAACTTGCCCATCTGTCTGCGGGTGAAAAGATGTGCTGAGCTTGACCTGGGTGCCCAGTCCCTTTTAGAAAGACTTCCAGAAATGAGAGGTGAATTGGGTACCTCTGTTTGAAATAATGGATAAGGGCACCCCATGAAGTTTGACTAAATCTCGAATATAAAGTCTAGCATAGTCCTCAGCTGAATCTGTGGTTTTGACTGGGAGGAAGTGTGCTGACTTAGTCATCCAGTCTACTCTCACCCATATTGAATCATGTTGCCGATGAGTCTAAGGTAGACCCGTAATGAAGTCCATGTTCACTTCTTCCCACTTCCATGTGGGTATGCTGATATCTTGAGTCATGCCTCCTGGTCTCTAGTGTTCTACTTTAACTTACTGGCATTTCAAGCACTTGTCTACAAATTCAACAATAACTCTTTTCATGCCATTCCACTAGTAAATATACCCTAAATCATGGTACATTTTGGTAGCACCAAAGTGGATGGAATACCTAGAACTGTGTGCTTCATCCAATATCTGCTGTCTTAACTCACCGATGTTCGGTACACATAATCTGCCCTGGTAACGGAGCACCCTATCTCCCCCTTTGGAGAAAGCTTCTATTTCTTTTCTGAGAACTACTTCCTTAAGCTTAAGTAAGATGGGATCTTTGTCCTTTCTAGACTTAACTTCCACAACTAATGAAGAATCTGTCCCGCTCTGCATTACTACTCTATCCTGAGCTGAATCCACCAATTGTACTCCCAACAGGGCTAGTCTATGAATATCCCTTACCATTTCCTTCTTGACCTCTTCAACATGAGCTACGCTCCCCATAGACAATCTGCTTAGGGCATCATCCACCACATTGGCTTTGCCTGGGTGATACAACACACTCATGTCGTAGTCTTTCAACAGCTCCAACCACCTTCTCTGATGAAGATTTAGGTCCTTTTGACTGAACACATACTGAAGGCTCTTTTGATCTGTGAACACATCCACGTGAGCCCCATATAGGTAATGTCTCCATATTTTCAACGCAAACACCACCGCTGCCAACTCCAAGTCATGAGTTGGATAGTTCTTCTCATGAACTTTGAGCTGTCTGGAGGAGTAGGCTATAACCTTTCCCCACTGCATCAAAACGCATTCGAGTCCAACTCTGGAAGTGTCACAATAGAAAACAAACCCATATGTTCCTTCTAGCACGGTCAAAACTGGATCGGTAGTGAGTCGAGTCTTCAACTCCTGGAAACTCTTCTCACACGCATCTGACCACTGGAATTTCACTTTCTTCTGCATTAACTTAGTTAGAAGAGACGCTATAAAGGAGAAGCCTTCCATAAACCATCGGTAATAACTAGCTAAGCCTAGGAAACTCCTGATTTTCGTCGGAGAGGTAGGTCTGGGCCAACTTTCACTGCTACTATCTTTTGAGGATCAACTTGAATACCTTCGCCCGAGACCACATGACCCAGGAAAGTCACAGAATTCAACTAGAATTCACACTTGTTGAACTTAGCGAACAACTGGCGGTGTCTGAGTGTCTGAAGCACTATCCTCAGGTGATTAGCATGCTCTTCCTAATTTCTGGAGTATACCAGAATGTCGTTGATAAATACAATGACGAACATATCCAGATACTGCTTGAAGACTATATTCATCAAGTCCATGAAGGTTGTGGGGGCGTTTGTTAGCCTAAAGGACATAACCACAAACTCGTAGTGACCATACTGAGTTCTGAATGCTGTTTTTGGTATGTCACACTCTCTGACCCTTAATTGATGATACCCCGACCTGAGATCGATTTTTGAGAAACAACTGGCTCCCTGAAGTTGGTCAAACAGGTCATTAATTCTGGGTAGGGGATACCTGTTCTTGATTGTGACTTTGTTCCGCGGACGGTAATCTATGCTCATTCTGAGGGTACCATCTTTCTTACGCACGAATAGTATTGGAGCACCCCAGGGAGAGATGTTGGGTCTGATAAAACCCTTGTCAAGAAGAACTTTTAGTTGCTCCTTCAACTCCTTAAGCTTAGCTGAAGCCATTCTGTAAGGAGGGATGGAGATGGGCTGAGTATCTGGGAGGAGGTCTATTCTGCAGTCTATTTCCCGTTTAGGGGGCACTCCAGGAAGATCCTCAGGAAATACATCTGGAAACTCGCTGACCACCGGAACTGACTGTATACTCAGGGTCTCAGAGTTGGAATCCTTAACCTGAACTAGATGATAAATACATCCCTTGGAATTGAGATTCTAGGCCTTAAGGTAGGAAACAAACCGACCCTTAGGCGCTGAAATACTACCCATCCATTCTAACACTGATTAATTTGGAAACTAAAACTTGACAACTCTTGTTCTACAATCAACTGAGGCATAACCAGAGTGTAACCAATTCATGCCGAGGATAAGGTCAAAATCAACCATGTCTAACTCTACGAGATCAGTTGGAATAGATTTATTCAAGATCGAGACCGGAAAGTTTCTATACACTCGGCTGGGTCTAACTGATGCGCCGACAGGGGTGGAGACTGAAAATGGTTCTGAGAGGACCTCTGGACTGATATTAAACTGGAATGCTACGTAGAGAGTCACAAATGAGAGGGTGGTTCCTAGATCTAGGAGGGTATACACGTCTAGATGAAAGAGGCGCAACATACCCGTGACTACGTCAGGTGAGATCTCCTGATCCTGATAGGAAGACAATGCATAAAAACCATTTTGGCGTTGACCGCCATCAGTACCTGATGTGTTGGCCTGCTAAATTGGTCGGCCTGCTAGAGATGATGATGTGGTGGATTGTACTCTCCCCCGTCCTACTGACGGGAAATCTTTAAGCCGATGATCAAGCTATCCACAACCAAAAATCCCTCTCAACCCTAAAGACACTCTCCCGGGTGGTTCATGCCGCACTTGGGGCAAGCTGGATATCTGCTCCCGGTACTGTAGCTCTGAGATTGAAAGCCAGATGCTCCACCCCTTCGATCCTGGTGGGACCGAAAGGTTGAGGCGCTGGTTGAGCTGGGTGCTGGGGCTCTCTACTGCTGTTGCTACTATTGTTGTGGGCGGCTACTACCGCTAGACCTCTGATGGTCGTAATCTGACTGGCCAGTCCTTGCCCATTTATTCTTTCTCTCCATGTCCTTCAGTTTTTCAACCTCAATCTATTGGGCATAGATAATTAGGATGGAGAGGTCCATATCCCTAATCAGCATCGCCATCCTTCACTCCTTGAGGACCAGGTTCGACATTCCATTCAAAAACATCAACATGCTAGCCCTTGGCTTGGGTACCATCTCTGGAGCGTACTTAGATAGCCTGGTAAACTCCAAAGCATATTCTTCTACGGTCCTGTTTCCCCGTCTCAAGTTCATAAACTCAGCCACTTTTGCCTCCCTTAGATCCCGAGGGAAAAATCTGTCCAGAAAGGCTGTGTTGAACTCCTCCCACTCCACAGGTCCTGCTCCCACTGTCCGTCCCTCTTTCCACTGTTCATACCAGACCTGGGCTACCCCTTTTAGCTGGTAGACAGTCAGATTAGCACTCTCATAGGAGCTGACACCCATAATGCGAGTAATCTTTTTAATCTCGTCCATGAACTCTTAGGGGTCATCCCCCACTTTGGATCCCTGAAAAGATGGGGGATTCATACGGGTAAAGTCCCGCACCCTAGAAACTGCTGCGGACCCATTGGTGTTCATCAACACAACCTGTTGGTTCACCTGGTTGGTCACAGTTTGGGAAAGCAGTTGAATGGCTGCTCTAAATTCAACGGTAGATACCGAGTCATCTTGAGGGGCTGCTGAGGTTGGTGGAGTAGGTTGCCGAGCATTACCGACCCTCCTTCCATTACCTCATTGCAGAGGCATAATTCACTAAAATAAAGTATAACATGAGTTAGGAGAATGAATTTTTAAACTGAATTTCAACGCACGATTAGGAGTATAAAATAAAGGGAAGTTTCCTATGACATCTCATAGCCTCCCCATCATAAGTGTGGTGCGCTTCACACCCATGAAGAGGACTCTACTCGATGTGGCTTTCATACATCCGAGGATACCCTAAACCTAGTTCTCTAATACCAAGTTTGTCACAATACGAGTCTACACCCTGGACGGAACACGGTACTTGGAGTCACAAGTAACCCCAAGTCAACCCCTGGTCTATCATACACTGGTATTCTGAGTAAAACGTACATAGCAGAAGCTTTGAAATAATAACATAAAAAATTTATCAAAGTAAGTCCGAATCATAAAGTATAAAACATCTGAATAGTACTGATAGTCTAAAAACCACGTCTGTGTCTGAAAGCCATCTAACTGAGGAGTTGTTGCGACAAGCCCCTAGTTAACTCTAAGTCTAACTAAAAGTAATAAAAGAAAACTGAAATAATGAAATAACATCCTCGAAAGATGAGGACTCACACTTTTGCTACTAAGGAGGGTCTAAAAGGCGGCGACTAACGGCGCTGAGTCTGAGAACCTGCGGCTGTATTGTGAAATGATACAACTTAAAAGTATGCGTCAATACTTTGAATGTACTGAGTAAGTGAGAGAAAACATAATGCCGGATATAAATGACTGAACTGAGATGACATGCAATGACCAACTAATATACTTAACTGAAAACAACTGAAGTAAACTTAGATGGTCAAGATGACTCTGTCTGGTGGTCAAAGACATTCCCTAAGTCTGAAATACTGAGTTTGAGATACTACAATGAATTGATCGGAACTGAACTGAAACTAGACTGAATTGACTAGTGGGAGAGTCTATAACCGACATATAACCACGTGAGCTAGACGTGGAGTCCGATGTATACGCCCCACCGGCAGGACCCAATATACCTTGCAAGGGTATAGAGGCATGAACTGGGTGATCAAAAAAGTCTAGGGCCAATCAGGCCAATGAATACTGTAACCTATGCTGGCAACGTAGTTCTGGGAACATGGGTGCGCTGGAACCTCGGTCTTCACGGTGCTAAGTCCTGCTCCCATTAGAGTACCTAAATTGTATACTAAGATGATAGATAGAAATTGGGTCCAAGACTAGTCACGGATATATAACTGAAGGTACCCTGAGAGTCTTATCGGACCCGATTTTGAAACTGGGTTCTAGACTGGTCAGAGTTGCTTATCTAGAAGCGTCGTAACCGTCTAAGAACAAACAATCATCTGATTGGGGTCCTAGGGCTAGTCAGAGCTATCTGTCTAAGTGTCATGACTGCCTTGTGGACCTATACACTGAGTTCTAGATCTGATTTTGATAACTGGGAGGTGATACTGACACCTCGGGAATTTCTGTAATCAAACTGATCAGCTGACATTATTCTGGTTAACCCAGAGGTTGCAAAAATAAATCTGACTGAGACTAGGCTGACATTTTTGAGTATATAAACTTTCTGAGTGAAATTGTCTAACATATATTTGATTGAGTTTCTTACACCTAAAACTATTAAAGAAACTCCTAACTCTGAATGATTCAAGAAATTTTGAGAATTCAATACTTATGCAAGATTCTAGTTTCCGTTTTCAAGAGTTAGGGCTAAAATTCACATTCAACAGAACAGGCATCATTCTAATAACAAATTCATGGAAAACATAAAAAATTAGCATAGAATAATATTTCTCAATAATTAAACAAGGTTTGGTAGCAATATCTTCACAATAAAATATTCAGGGCTAGACTAATAGTGAACTAAAGAAGAGTTTTAGGGGACACAAGGGAAGAACAATCCCTTTGTTGAATTCCCACATACTTGAGTTGAATTTCCTTGGAGAAGGAATCTTGGATCTACTGTAATGGGTGTAAAGCCCTAGTCTTGTCTGAGAGTTCTTGAGAGGAAATACGATCGATTTCTAAAAGTTTACATGGATAATGAAGGGATAACCGTTCAATCCCTCTAATATGTCTGAAATTTTACCTAAAATGATGTAGTTTAGGGATTTAATAGGTAGGAGATTACAAAAATAACCCTGGGTTAAAATCTGAAATCTGGTCAACGGGGTCCCAATGCGTCACTCAACGAGTCGTTGGTTGAGAACACGACTCATTTGGACCTATCGTTGGGTTTACTGCCTGAAGGTCACTGAAGTCACCACGAGGGACCTAATGACTCGTCCCTCATGTCCACGACTCGTCACACGACCCATGAAGTGCACTGGTCATCTGGTCACCTGGGTTCATCACGGGCAACCCAATGACTCGTTAGTGGTGACCACGACTCGTGGTCACCCTCAGTCAGGTTCACTTCCTCAAACTTAGAAAATTCTCATCCAGCTAGTAATGACTCACCACACAACTCGTGGTGACTGACCACGAATCCCGATGTCCTTCTGTTAAGTACAGTAACTCCTCCCTTCCATTTCTTAATCCCCCTTCCAACGACTAACCTAATGAGTCGGTTGATCCCATAATGAATTGTTAGGTGGGTCGTTCTGAGGCATTTCTACAGATTTATAGTTTTCTCTGTTTTAAGTCCCGGATCTAGTCTTTGAGTTTTCAGGGCATTACATTCTACTACCGGACCTCTGGTGGCCTTAATCAGATTGACCCATTCTAGCTCGGTTGTTCTCCCTCTCCATATCCTTTAACATTTCTGCCTTAATATGCTGGGAATGAATGATGAGGCTGGAGAGGTCAATTTCCTTAATGAGCATTGCGGTCCTGCACTCCTTAATTACCAGTTTTGATACCCTGTTGACGAACTTAAGCATGCGAGCCCTTGGCTCAGCTACCATCTCTAGAGCATACCTCGACAACCGAGTGAACTCCAATGCATATTCCTCCATGGTCTGTTACCCTGCTTTAAGTTCATGAACTTGCGACCTTAGCCTCTCTCAACTTCCGAGGGAAGAATCTATCTACAAATGCTGTGGTGAACTCTTCCCACTCTACCTCTGATCCTGTTGGTCTCCTCTCCTTCCACTAATCGTCCAAATCTGAGCCACCCCTTTCAGCTGGTAGGCGGCCAAATCAGCACTCTCTACAGAACTAACACCCATAATCCGAGTGATCTTCTGCACTTCATCTACAAATTTCTGCGAGTTCTCTCCCACCTTTGATCAATGAAAAGCTGGAGGGTTCAGTCGGGTGAAATCCCAAACCCTAGCAGCCGCTGCAGACCCGTTTGTATTCACTAGAACCACCTGCTGGTTCACTTGGTTAGTCACGTTTTGAGCCAGCAGCTGGATTTTCGCTCGGAATACTGTTGAGGACACTTGATCGTCCTGAGGGGCTACTAGAGCTAGTGGGGAAGGTTAGTTGGCATTACCAGCCCTTCTTCCGTTTCCTTATTTTTGGAGGAATAGTTTCACTGAAATGAAATAGAGCACGAGTTAGGAGAATGTTTTGGGAATTGAACTTCATTACACGATAAGGAGTATGAACAAAAGGGAGTTTTCCTAATAACGTCTTGTAGCCTCCCCGTCATAAGTGTGGCGTGCTTCACACCCATGAAAAAGACTCTACTTGATGCGGTTTTTAGACATCCTAGGATACTCTAAATCTAGTGCTTTGATACCAAGTTTGTCACGACTCGAGTCTATATCCTAGACGAGACACGGTACTTGGTGCAACAAGTGACCCCAAGCTAACCCATGGTCTATCATTACATTGGTAAACTGAGTAAACATAAGAGAAAACTTTAAATAAATAAAATTATTTAAGAACACTAATTTGACAAGAGTAAATACATCTGAAAAATAATAATACGGAATATCTATATCTATGTCTGAAAGACAACTACTAAATGATGAGTTGCTGGGACAAGCCCCTAGCTAACTCTAAAATCTGACTGTAAAGAACTAATTTAAAGTAAATATCATCCTCGAAGGATGAGGACTCACCAAATGCTGCTACTGATATTGTCTGAGGGAACTACTGACGATGCTGGGACTGAGAACCAGTGCCTGTATCATGATACGATACATCATAGAAAGGTATGTGTCCGTACTTTGAATGTACTAAGTAAGTGAGAGATATAATACACATGAAAGAACAAGTATCTGAACTGAAATGACATGAAATGACCAACTAAAATACTGAAAACTGATACAACTGAAATATAACTGATATGGTTAATAATGACCCTAGCTGATAGTCATAGACATGTCCTGGATATGAGATACTGAGCTAAGATAAACTAAACTGACCTGAATTGACTAGTGGGAGAGTCTATAACCTATATATAACCACGTGAGCTAAATGTGGAGTTGGATGTATACACCCCATCAATAGGACCCAATATACCTTGCCATGGTATAAACGTATGAACTGGGTGATTACAAATACGTGGCCTAGTGGGCCAAGTAACCTATGGTCGTAATGTAGTTCTTGGAACCTGGGTGTGCTGGAACTCCGGCCCTCTCGGTGCTAAGTCCTACTCCCACTGGATAGTCCTTACATTACTACTAAGTTGATAGCTCGAGCTGGGGCCCAATACTAAGTCAGGAATACTTATCTAGAAGTTCTTGAAGAGTCTTATCGGACCAGATAACTATAACTGGTGTTCTAAGACTGGCCAGAGCTTCTTATCCAGAAGCATCGTAACCGTCTATAGAAATAATTGATAATTGATAACTGAGAACTGATAACTAAGAGGCATTACTGACACCTCAAGAACTGACTATAGTCAAACTGATCAGCTGACATTACTACAAGATACTGAAGATATTAATTGGAACATGACCGAAAAATTTCTCTAATTCAAAAGTCTTAGGGCTTAGAACTGATAAGAAAATTTGGATAAATTTTGGGGCATAAGGGAAGGACAATTCCCCTGCTAAATTCTCACATACCTGGTGAAGGATTCCAGAGAAAATTCTTGAGAAAATTTGAGAAGAAAAGTCGAAACACTTTTCCTGCTCTATGCTTCCTGACTGAACCTTTACGTTCTGACTTTGAGAGTGAGAGTAATGAAGAGGGAATGTCGTTCAACCCCTTTAATTCTCTCTAAAACATGCTCAAAATGATAGGGTTTAGAGATAAAAAGATGGGAAGTTACAAAAATACCCTTGAGGAAAAATCTGGAAAACTGCCTCATCAGGGACCAACGGGTTACACAACGAGTCGTTGGTTGACACCACGACTCATTAGGACCAGTTGTTGGTCCTGGGCTTGGAATTTGTCTTATTGGATATTGGCAACGAGGGGGTCCACAACTCTTTGGATGAACCAATGGGTCATTGGTACCTTCCGTGGCCACTGCCAGGGACTTGTACGAAACACTGGACCCCCTTTCCTAACGGGTGACATCACAACTCGTTGGTTGATCCAACGAGTCGTTATTTTCTCTCGTCCCGGCTATTGGAATCCATGAAGGATTTTGAGACTTGTCACTACGGATGGACACACCGACTCGTTGTGTGATATAATAGGTCATAGTTGCCACCCGTTGTCACTGAAGGAGTTGGTCAAAAATACTTTGGAGCCCCAGCTAACGAGTCACCACGAGTCGTTATATCAAGCGATGACTCATCATTTGACTCGTGGGTTCCTGGAAAGGAATTAACTGGGTTCTGAGATAGAAATGCAATGAGTAATAGGACGACTCGTTGGTCCTCACAACAGGTCGTTCCATGTCCCATTGATTCCCGAAGAACATCTAATAGTCTGACCACAACCCAGACAACAGGTCGTTATTGCTGACAATGACTCGTTGTCTCGGTCGTTCAGAGAAAAAATTTCTGGTTTTTCCCTAATTTTTCATGCAATGTCTGAGTTTGGTCTAGGAAAATTTCATGGTGGTACAGTACAAAGGACGCACAGGGCCTAGATAGTGCCTAATAGGGGTAGTTAGATTGATGTGTACTTGTCGGGCTTACGTAGGCTTAGATAGGTTGTCTGATTAATATTTGTACTTGTCAGGCTTATGAGGGTCAGCTTAGATTCATGTTTGCTTATTGATTGTATAGAATGTAGAAGGTACAGGTAAGTACGTCCAGACTTTCTATTGACTCTTCTATCTAATTTCTTATAATATTTATGATATCAACTTCAGTTTCAGCTTTTAGTTACCTTACATACTCAGTACATTATTTTATACTAACGCTCCTGTTACACCCTGTAAAAGCTAGTGATTAGTAAGCGTACACGTGGATTTGTGATAAATAAAGAGAGTACAAAGAGTGTAGGGAAGCCTCGAAAGTAGGGTCAGGCGAGGTGAGGCCGCGAAGGGCCAGCGCGACACGCCAGCCGGCAGGGCACCGGCCAGTGCGGAGCTCCAGCATCCTGGCGCTATGGGGGCCGCATCCGGGGCTGGTTCTGGCGCACTGGGTGGGGAAGGGCGCCCCCTTGCTACTGCCCAAATATGTATATAAGGTTCCCTATTTTTACTATATTCATTTTCCATAGTTCCCATGGCCAGAGAGGAGGAAACACGAGGAAATCAATAAATTTTCGTCCGTTTACGCTACAAAACGCCGTCTGAATTCAAATTAACTTTGGGTATTAAAGTTTAAAACCGTAGGGAGCATTACTACGAAGTTATTTTCATGAAATTCGCCCGGAAAATCATAACCCTGCCGAGCCAAAGTTTCAGAACTGCTCCAAATTGATTTCTTAGGATCACAGGCTTCAAGTAAGCATTTCTCCCTTCTGAACTCTCAGGAAATTATATGTTTTCGGCTGTATTTCATTAAGCTAAAGTATAGTCAATATTAGTATTATAAGTTATCATTTTCATCCGAATTGAGTATTAAACTAGTCTCATTCTCCCAGTAATACGATTACAATTGGAAAGGGCTATTAAACACGAATTGAAACTCGCCAGTTAATAAAAAAATGGCAATCCAGGTATGTTAAGGCGACTTCCTTCGTCAAGTTAGTTTCTTTAGCGTTGTAACTCAGTTTGAATCCTAGTAAGATAGCCCAAAGCATTTCTATTGTGTTTAGTTGTTGTTATTAGCTGAGACCAGTATTCTATGTTTAGCTTGGGATTGACTTTTCCCTGAATAGCCTTCCATGACCACCCCAGGGTTACTAGCTGTGTCGACGCCCGCCAGGGGGGAGATGACGTTGCTCCGCGGAGCGGTATGCCTTCTGCGAGAGACGAAGATGGGGTCCCAGGTCCTCATACAGTCCATTCCATGGCTGTTATATTATATGTCATATCATCACCACACCCCTGTCGAGACTGGTGCCCGAGGTACAGATATCAGGAGTCCACCGGACTCAGACACCACTATAGTTCAGGGGCCGAGCGGGCTCAGTTGTAGAACCTGGGGACTGGTAGGATGGCTATAGTTACTAGTTGACCCGTTTGAGCTTGTTAGGGGTATATAGATTGAAGTGTACTCGCCAGGGCTTATGGGGGCCCCGGGTGGGCTATTTTGTGCTGGTTGTACCTTCCGACTTATGGGGGCCAGGTAAGGTTCTTGTCTTCATTAGTTATTGATAGATTAGACAGCAATAAGTTCATCTATTCAGGTAGTAACTCTATTCCTTTCTTTCAGTTACTTTCAGTTTTCTTTTATTTCTTTCAGTTATTTACAGTTACTGCCTTACATATTCGATACATCTTGTACTGATACCCTTCTGAGGCGCTGCATTACTTTCCTGCAGGTGCCAATAGACGTGGACTAGGATCTTCTTAGCTTTTAGCTAGAGTTAGCAGGGTAGTCAACTCCATTCCTCCGGGGCTAATAGCTAGAAGGTCTACTTCTTTTGTTTGTACAGTTCATGGGTAGGTCGGGGACCTATCTCGACCATTATATCACTCCTAAAGACTTTTAGATTGTTTTAGATTCCCTGTGGTTAGCTGATGATGGTCGTGTGGGGACCATGTATGCTTTATCTTACGTGTTGGCCATGTGGGGCCTTGTTTAGCTATTAGTTAGCGGCCCTGTCAGCCATAGCTTAGTTTAGTACTAGATTTACTTTACAGTCATAACTAGACATCATAGTAGTCTTATCGGCCCGCAGAGGATTCCCCATTGTTATCTATTTCTAGTTAGCTATTTTCTTTTATAGGTGGCTATAAGGCCTTGTCGGTCGGGGGCTATGTTTACAGCCGAGATATAGGGCATTGTTTTCTTGATTTGAGGATTAGAAATGTAATGCACCAAGGTGCGCAAGCTCAGTCAGACCAGTTCAGACCCTAGTAGGGCACCAGGTGCCAGTCATGCCTCCCAAGGTGGGGCATGAAAAACTTGGTGTCAAAGCAGGTCGTATCCCAAGGAGTTTCCAAACCGTGCTAAGTAGAGTCTTGCCTATGGGTGTGTTGTTCACCACATTTTATAGGCAGGAGGCTACGAGGCATAATAGGGTGGTTACTCTTCTTTCTCTTTAAGTCATTCTATAAAGTTGTACAGTATAGGGTTGAGTCTCTAAGCTTACCATATTCTATTTGTCTACAGAGAAATGTCGGATAGGCAATAACCCACGCCTGGCAGAAAGTGGGATGTTGCAGCAGGAGAGGGCACTAGCGGGGTGCCCCAGTTAGGTTCAACCTGATATGAGGGCGATAGGGAGACTTCATCTCGGTCTCCCTAGCAGTCTCCGCCCCATCAGGAGCTTCCCAGAGTAACAGATGTGTCCGTACCACCTCTAGCAGTTTCTATACCGACACCGTCAGACCAGGAGGTCAGGAGTGCTGTTGTTGTGTTAGCTCAGATGATGGTTGTGCAGCATCAGCCAGTGGCACTCGTGGTTTCCAAATCTTCAGGAGGACCAGGTAGTTCGAGAGTTCGAGAGTTTCTGATACTAAGTCCCTCGCCGTTCACAAGGATGGACCGGGATGAGGACCCTCAGGACTTTTTGGACCAGTTGCAGCGGATCTTCAGGGTAATGCATGCGACGCCTACAGATTCGGTTGAGTTAGTGGTATTTCGGCTACGGGACATCACAGTATTATGGTACAAGAGTTGGGAGAGGTCTCGAGGTAGAGATGTTCCCCTTCCGACTTGGTCCAGTTTTGCAGAGGCCTTCCTGCATCATTATTTTCCACGAGAAATTTGAAAGGCCCGGGTTGACCAGTTTCTACATCTGGAGCAGGGTTCGATGAGTTTTTGGGAGTATGCTATGAGATTCGACTCCTTGACCCGATATGCACCAGCTTTTGTAGATACCATGCCAGCCAGGGTGCATCGATTTATTATGGGGCTGAATTCAAAATATGTGGAGACTTGTATTATGGCCACTCTGCGAGAGGACAAGGATATTTCTCGTGTTCAGGCTTTTTCCTAGAATATTGAGGGGATCAGGCAGCGACAGTGAGAGATAGACAGGGCAAATTAGGAGCAGCGCCACAGGGCTAGACTAAGTGACACTCAGGCGGAGTTTCAGGGCGAACCCGGGCCACGACTGTCAGGCAGACCACCTAGACCCCCACCTCTAGAGCAGCAGAAAGGTAGTAGACCAGGCCGTAGGGGACAGTTAGGACCCGACGATATTTCACGACCATAAGGTTCGCAACAGCAGAGGAGGTCAGAGCAGAATGGATTCACCGTTCCACCTTGCCCAATTTGCAGTCGACGCCATACTGGGGCATGTAGGTATGGTTCTTCTTCATGTTACATCTATGGGTAGAAGGGTCACCTGATGAGAAACTGTCCATCGATGGGTCAAAGTGATCGGGACCGATAAGATAGATCTTTAGTAGGGTCACGTTCCCCAACATTCCCAGCAGGGCGTAGGCCCTCAGCTTCAGCTGGCAGAGGCCGAGGCAGATCAGGGGCATCTAGCTCAAGCACCGATCCAGATCGCACTTATGCTTTGCCGGGGCGGCAGGAGTCAGAGTCGTTGTCGAATGTTGTGACAGGTATGCTGGACATATGCTCTCATTCCGTGTATGTCTTAATAGACCCAGGCTCCACTTTGTCTTATGTTACACCATTAGTAGCCCAGAAGTTTGGTATTATGCCAGAATTACTTCAGCGACCTTTTTTAGTGTCCACACCCATCGATGATTCTATTATAGCTAAAAGGATCTATCAGGGTTGCACAGTGTTGTTGGTCGCCATACTTTAGCACATTTGGTGGAATTAGAAATGATTGAGTTTGATGCAATTATGGGTATGGATTGGATAGCACCATGTTATGCCAATGTAGAATGTTGGACCAAGACTATCCGGTTTCACATTCCATGGGAGGTAATACGGGAGTGGAAAGGCAATGCAGCCACGCTAAATAGTAGGTTTATATCTATCTTGGTGAGAAAGTTGATAGCGATGGGTTGCATCTATCATATCGTCAGGGGTTCGGGATGTTCAAGCAAAATCCCCAACTCTTCAGTCAATTCCATTAGTCAATGGATTTCCAGATGTATTCCCTGATGAACTTCCTGGTATTCCCCCGAGAGAAAAGGAGATCGATTTTGCGATTGATTTTATTGCAATTACTTGACCTATATCCATCCCTGTTGTGCCAAATAGCTCACATGAACTCGGAAGAATTGAAGAGACATCTAAAAGATCTATTAGATAAGGAGCTTTACAGGTAGTGCTTCACCGTGGGGTGTGTTGAGCCTGCAAATTGACGGGTCGTGCAAGTAATATAGTGGCTCTTTTTAAGAGCAGATAATCGAACCCAGGACCTGGACCCATTCCTCTAACTACCCATTTCTAGTGTGATCGTAAATATCTAAAGTGTTGGTGATAGACATTTTTTTTTGAGAAATTAAAAGTCTAAGTTTGGGTCAACGACATATTAGAAAGTGCTCTAGGAGCAACATAGAGTCAAAACCCCGATTGAAATCCATGCGATCTACGATTTGCAATGGAATAAGTATAGGACTATCAATTGTTATTTCACATAACTGGAATTGCATGTTCATGGTCTTTCGAGCCTCTAAACACGGCAATCTAGCCTCACTGCATCATTGTGAAGGAGTTTAATTTTCTAGTCGCGGGCAATCAATTATGTTGTGGTTTACGGGGGAAACGATTAGGGACTTTCGTACGTCTAACCATTTAACTCAACTTAGCCGCACAACTACTTCTTCGAGTGGTGATGTGACATCCCAAGTTGGTCTTTCCTAACCCCCGTGTGGTAACCAAGCAAGGTGTTAGGTATATTTCTATCCAAACACGGAACCTCTCCGAGATTACTTCATGCTCCCCACATTCTCATGTCCTGACCTAGGTAATGCCTTCTCAAGCTATTTCCCAAACTAACAATATGCTTTTATGGTGATCAATCCTTAAAAACAGCCAAGCAAATCAGAATGCAAGACGAAAATAACAATCAATAACTCAATTCCAAAACAATATCATAGAATTACAATCGTAATCCATGGCTTCAACCCTAGAGGAAGGGTTCTTGCCATTCATGTTAGTAAAATACGTTAATCTACTCTAATCTACTATTAATCTACTCCTAACTACATACTTACATGAGATTGGTAGATGAAGGGAATTTGATAAACCCTAGATGAGTTCTCCTTCTCCGCTTCCTCCTATACGGTTTTTCTGAATAAAATGCGTGACCCAATGGAAGCCAGAGCTAAGGGTCCTATTTATAGTAAATGGAGAACCTGCATAATTTGGCCTGTCGTGGAACGGCTCCATGTCACGGAGTGTATGAGGCACTCCTCCGTGACACGGGTAACACATGGCTTCCTTTGGAAATCAACCCAAAAATCGGCTTCGGCAGAACCTTGCCGCGATAGCAACATGGCACGCTGCTTGGGCAGCGCGTCACACCCTCTTGGTCAGCGGAGCCACCTGCCGTGGCACATTGCCACCGCGCAGGGCTGTCTTGGGCAGCCTGCCTGCCGTGGCACGTTGCCGGCGCGGGTGGGCTGTTTGGAGCCTCCTCTTTGCCGACGTTCGCGCGTCTTATTCCCGTCTCAAGCCTCTACTTCACTAACTCATGGGTCTCCTCAAAAAGTCATCAAAAACCTACAAAACAAAAGGCTAAATCATGTTGGTTAGCTTTATATCTTCACTTTTATATAAAATCACATGAAAATGTATAAAATAGCTTAGACAACACGACTAATTTAAGCTATAAGCGTATCCTGGGACCTATGTTATTTCCCGTGATCACAGCCCCATAAAGCCTTGTTCGTCCTCTCGAACAACCTTTTATATCATGCATATGGAGAGTCCCACATAACTACTTTCGCAAGATAATTCAAGCTACGACTATGATGATTACGTAAGATACAAGTTAAAAATAGAACATGCTCACAAATACAACTATGTTAAGACTTCTTAACCTCAAGGAATCGACTCTCAAACTTAGCAAACTCATACCAATCAGGATTAAGAAATCCCATAGATTTTATCTTCATTAAACATGTGCCCTCACGGATTGAGAGTTACCCAATCTGCATAAAAACAATTTTTACATCACAACATGTGGCGCAGGTATGAAAAAGAATTACACTCACTCTCACAAGAATTCACATGCTTCATGTCATGACCCATAAGCTTGCCCTTAGTGTTTCTCCCACTAATTTAAGGATGTATGAATGTAAGATCAAGTAGGACTTTGAAGGTTGTAACGTAACTCAGGTACGGGTGGAGGTACTATTATGGCCAGTAATAGGTGACTATCTTTCCTAAGCGCTTATTACATCACGCCCTTATGGCGAACTTCCCTTCCCTTACTTCACCTTTTTTATCCTTGATGGTTTTCTTTTTCCTCTTTTGTTTCCCCTTTTATTTAGGCACTTTTGACATCGGTAAGGAGCTCTATGAATAATTTCATTACTTTGTTTTCTTACTCCTTAACGATGATCAACCACTTTCACACAAGTGCACCTTTGACCTTTTCTCAACTTCTACAACTTGCTAATTTTCATTTCTTTTCATTCTCCTCACTCCTTTACTCTTTCAGATTTTCTTCTTCAAAGCGCTTAGGAGCTTTGGGTCAAATTCAAGATTAATGAAAAGAAACAGTTAAGCTTATATTGCAGCTATCAAAGAATAGGCTCAAGGCTCAGCAGGGCTAACTGGATTACTTTTTCAAGGTAGGTAAAATGAGGGATAAAAAATTGGTTAATTCAAAGAAATGCCTAAATCATCTCCTACAATTCCTTATCCTTCCTTTCTTCATACACACACCAGGCAAGTTCTAGATAATCCACAATGGCATAGAATGCTCAAAACCTTACACTCACTGCACATACTCAATTCAAGACAAATTCAGCAGACTCTTACTCGACTAATCACAAGAATTAGAACATTAAGCTTCAATTATATTGAGTCAAATTCAAGAGCCTAAGTGTCTCAAACAAAGTTACTTGCCCATGCTTCAACACTGAACATACTTGCATCTTACACTCATATATAGCACATAACAAGAACATCAAGCATCCATGACTATGGTTTCAAAAACCTAACATCTATCGACTAATTCTCATCAAGACGGTCGTCATCCATCCATCGTGGAGGAAACAGTCCCTAACTTTGACTAAAAACATTATGTACAGACAAAAGAAAAATAAAAATAAAATTTTATTCTTCAGTTCAAACACCCCCGTGGGAAAAGAACCGAAAAAGAAAAAACACCAGCAGGTGATGAACTCATGTGACACTCACACAAAAATTTTCGAATTTTTCAACTTTTTCCACACAAGCATTACATTCACCAACAATTTGTTAAGCACAAAAATTTAAATTTCCTGAAATTTCCCTCACCCCGCTTAATCATTACTATGTCCCCGTAGCATCAAATTAACGTTTTAAGAGGGTGAGAAATACTCCCTGAGACCTTTTGGCCCAGCTAGTAACATGTTTTCCACAAATTGCACGGCGGGTGGTCGACCCCACGCTTTTCCTTTTCTATGCTTCCTAGCTTCCTCCTCCGAGGGTACTCAGACTTCCCTCCACCTGTGCCTAACTTTCCACCAAAACACAACAAACAAATTCAAATAACAAAATCAAAACAAAAATCAAAATTCCAAAGTGCTTTTTGAAATTGCCATGGTTGCCTCCCAAGCGGCGCCTTATTTTACGTCATTGGCACGACGTGGACTGCCTTTAGGACATCCTCATACCTGGGTTCTCTTTCGAGAACCATCTCCTTTCTTCTCTTTGTTGAGGAAACAGCCTCCCACTCTGTTCCTCCCTTTCTCAAACTTCTTTTGAATTTGAAGCCCTTTATCAGACTCGGGCTGAACACTTGATATTTCCTTTGACCGTGCACCTGTGGACTCCTCCACCCCACACTTATCCTCTGCCAACACACTAACCCGGCCAAAGGTTTCTGTAATGTGTGGATGGGTTTATTTCTTGGTAGACACGGAAGATTTCTTCTTAAATCCCTCGACCCTCATTTTCGGGGTCCCTTCTTTCAAATCAATCACCGCTCCTCGGTGTAGAATAGCCGTCCCAAGATTAAGTGTACCTGGTCATCAACCTAAATCCAAAACAATAAAATCAGCAGGTATAATAAATTTACCTACTTTGATGAAAGGTCCTCACCTTGATTCCATCGGTGTCACTTGTGACTTGTCAGCCAACTGCAGCATCAGCCTTGTCGGTCTCGTGTCTTCCCAACCCCAAGGTGTTGAATAAGGATAGGGGCATTAGATTAACTGCTGCCCCTAAATCACACAAAGTCGCGGAGCACTTGACTTTACCAATTTGTATGGGGAGGGTAAAACTCTTGGGGTCTTTGAGCTTCTTTGGCATTTTGCTCAGCCTGTGACTGCACTCCACCGGTCGGTGCTACAGTCTGAACATCCACCAATCTAACTTTGTTCGCCATCACATCCTTCAAGTATTTAGCATACTTGGGCATTCCTGAACCATCAATAAGAGGCAGAATTTATGTGAAGTTCTTTGAAAGTCTCAGAGAACTTTTTGAAACATTCCTCCTCCTTGCTCTTTTGAAGTCTACGCGGGAAGAATTTGGTGGTCTTTGTGCTAGCTGCAATGAAGGTTGTGCATTTTGCCCAGCATTCTGATTTTCTCCATTAAGGGTGGTGGTCCTGGTCTTACCAACTCATTGCACCTCCTTTCATAGCTCTTTGAAGCCTTTACCTTGACTAACTATCTTCCACTTCTAAGACTGATGGCATTGATGCTGCCGGGGTTAGGATCTGCGTCGCTTGGTAATCCCCCTTGCGGCCTCATGTTTTGAGCAGCTGCTATTTGACCCACTTGTTTTCAAGTGCCGGGTGGCTACTTCTTTGATTCATTAAAGTCTGTACGCCATCCTCGCTTGATTTCTACTAACTGATTATGGGTCTCCATAATTGCCAGTGTTCCTCAATGCGGCTGCCACTCTGCCATCAATCTGCCTATTCTGCTGATACCAGTGTTGTTGAGGTTGCATAAAATTCTGCTTTTTGATTTCCACCCCAAAAAGAATTTGGGTGGCCCTGTCAATTTCTGTTGGAGTTGTTTCCAAATTCTAGTTCCTGTGCACATTTCCAACGAAATTGACTGATTTCGGATTGGCTCCCTGAATTCTGCGTTGTGCCCATTATTACCACAAATTTCACACCAACTTCCGGAGCTTGCTTTGACCACGCATTAACACAGCCCGGTGTTGGTGCATACTCGGTTATTGAGGCGTCAACATTTGATGTTGAGCAGAGAGCTAGCACTGTGCTGCCGAGCATTCAGACCATCTGCTTCTATCAACCCTGCTCTTCTTCCTGCCCTCTTGATGATTCAGCTGTGCACCTCTGGATTTCCTTGTGCAATTGTTCAACAAAGTGTACAACTCATCATACGTCTTTTCCAAGGCTTGCCCACCCGGCTACTTGAGTCTAGTAATATTTTGTATGTGGGTCTAGACTTTCCGGTATGGGTGACACTTCATTTGATTGCTGATGATGGGGACAGTCTCTCAGCAATGACTTGAATCTCCCAAGCCATATAGGGTTCTCATCGGGCTTCTACTGGAAACTTAGTATCTAACTTCTCAACTTTGCGGTCTTGCACGAAGGAAAGAATCGATAAGGAACTTTTAGCCCAAGTCATCCCATGTGAAAGTAATGGAGTTCGGTGGCTCAAGCCTTCAGCCACTTTTTCGCCTCCCAACAATGAAAATTGGAAGGAGAGGGTTAGCGGACATAGTACGTGGACACGCCGGTGGGTGAGCGTGTCGCTAATCTCAAGAAAACTTCTGTAAGTGCCGCTGCGGGTCCTCATGTGCCGTTCCAGTGAACTGACCACTAGAATGTTACAACTGCACCATATTCTATTTAAGCTCAAAGGATTCCTCAGGCTTCGGTTTACGGATACTAGAGGTCACATTCGTCGCTAGTGGGATAGCCACTTCGCGGCGGGTCTTCTTGCCATTGCTTCCACTACTTGATTGTTCTTGTCCTGCGGTTGGTGGTTGTTGTACCTTTTCTTGGAGTCTCTTCAGCTTTTGCTCTAGAGTTATTCTCCTTTGCAAATGGATTTGACGTTCAGGTTCAAGCAACGGTTCCACAAGCCCTCTATTTCTAGCCCGACCGATAGGACAGCTTTGTCACTCCAAATAGACAAACTAAGACCAAGTTTCTCTCAACACTTAAGGAAATTCAAAATCTCATAAAAACAGATAAGTTATCAAAACTTCGCCAGAGTCCCGGCAACGGCGCCAAAAACTTGTTGAGCCCGCAAGTGTACGGGTCGTGCAAGTAATATAGTGGCTCTTTTTAAGACGGAATGTCGAACCCATAGGAATTGGACCCATTCCTCTAACTACCCATTTCTAGTGTGATCGTAAATATCTAAAGTGTTGGTGATAGACATTTTCGTTTGGAGGATAATTAAGTCTAAGTTTGGGTCAACGACGTATTCTGAATGCTCTAGGAGCAGCAACATAAGTCAAAACCCCCCGATTAATCATGCGATCTACGATTTTGCAATGGAATAAGTATAGGACTATCAATTGTTATTTCACATAGTAGAATTGCATGTTCATGGTCTTTCGAGCCTCTTAACACGGCAATCTAGCCTCACTGCATCATTGTGAGCGAGGAGTTTAATTTTCTAGTCGCGGGCACTCATTATGTTGTGGTTTACGGGAAACGATTAGGGGGACTTTCATCGTCTAACCATTTAACTCAACTTAGCCGCACAACTACTTCTTCTAGTGGTGATGTGACATCCCAAGTTGGTCTTTCCAACTTCGTGTGGTAACCAAGCAAGGTGTTAGGTATATTTCTATCAAATACGGAACCTCTCCCGAGATTACTTCATGCTCCCCACATTCTCATGTCACGACTGGTAATGCCTTCTCCAAGCTATTTCCCAAACTAACAATATGCTTTTATGGTGATCAATCATAAAAACAACCAGCAAATCGAATGCAAGGCAAAATAACAATCAATAACTCAATTCCCAAAACAATATCATAGAATTACAATCGTAATCCATGGCTTCAACCCTAGAGGAAGGGTTCTTGCCCATTCATGTTGATAAAACTAACGTTAATCTCCTAATCTACTATTAATCTACTTCTAACTACATACCCACATGAGATTGGTAGATGAGAAGGGAATTTGATAAACCCTAGATGAGTTCTCCCACTTTCCTTCACTCCTGTGCGGTTTTCTGAATAAAATCATGACCCAATGGAAGCTAAGGGCTAAGGTCCTGTTGTAAAGTAAATGGAGCAGTCATAATTTGGCTGTCGTGGAACGACTCCAGTGTCGCGGAGGCATCGTGGCTTCCTTTGGAAATCAACACGAAAATGGAAGCGGCAGAACCTTGCCGCTGATAACAGCGTGGCACGCTGCTTGGGCAGCGCGTCACCCTCTTGGTCGCGGAGCCACCCTGCCACCGGCACCGCGCCCAGCGGGGGCTGTCTTGGGCAACACACTTTCTTCGTGGCACGTTGGCGGCAGCGGAGTGGGCTGTTTTGAGCCTCTATTTGCCGGCGTTCGCGTTTATTCCGTCTCCAAGCCTCTACTTCACCAACTCATGGATTAGCTCCTCAAAAGTCATCAAAAACCTACAAAACAAAGGCTAATCATGTTAGTTAGCACATATCTTCACTTTTATATAAAATCACATGAAAATGTATAAAATAGCTTAGACAACACGACTAATTTAAGCTATTAAGCGTATCAGGGACCTATATTATTTCCCATGATCAGGGTGTGCTAGTTCTGCTTGTAAGAAAGAAGGATGACTCCCTCTGTATGTGTATAGACTACCGACAAAAGTCACCATCAGAACAAATACCCTTCCTGAAGATATATGATTTTTTTGACAGGTTATAGGGAAGTAGTATTTCTATAAAATTGACTTAAGATGGGTATCATTAGGTCAGGGTTCGAAGACATTTCAAAAACTGCTTTCAAGACCAGGTATGGACATTTTGAATTCCTAGTCATGTCCTGTGGGTTGACGAACGCCCCAGCAGTGTTCAAGGATTTGATGAAAAACATCCTTCGGTAAATTATCTGGACTTGTTTGTGATAGTATTTATTGAAGATATTCTGGTATATTCCCGCTCAAGTAGAACATCAGGATCATCTACGGACAGTGCTCTAGATTCTTAGGGATCGTTAGTTGTACGCAAATTTTCTAAATGTATGAGTTTTGGATAGATGCAGCCTTTTTGGGCCATGTTGTGTCAAGTTTGGTATTGAGGTAGACTCACAAGGTGAAGCGATAAAAACATGGCCGAGACCGACAACTCTGACTGAGGTGCGTAGATTCTTGGGGTTAGCTGGGTACTATAGAAGGTTTGTAGAAGGGTTTCTACCTTGTGGTACCTTTGACCAATTTAACTCAAAAAGCAACTAAGAATTCACTAGACGGAAGCATGTGATTGAGTTTCCAAGAAGCTGAAAAATAGATAGACATCAGCACCAGTACTAGCGTTGCCAGAAGGATAAGAAGGTTATGCGGTGTGTTGTGACGCTTCAGGTGTTGGGTTGAGATGTGTTCAATGCATGTGGGTGATTGCTTATGTTTGAGGCGTGGGGAAGCATGAAAGAACTATCCCACTCATGAGCACCGGTTAAGAGGCGGTATTCATACCTTAAAAATTTTGAGACATTACTTGTATGGGGTGCACTGGACATTTTGCTGATGCAAATGCCTCCAGTAAATCTTTACACAGAAAGAGTTGAATCTGTGGCGGCGTTGCTAGTTAGAATTCTTTGAAAGACTAAGACGTGAACATTTTGTATCATATAGGAAAGGCCAACATTGTAGTAGATGCCCTTAGTCGCAAGTCCATAAGGATTTTATCACATTTGTGACCCGAACAGTGGGAGTTGGCCCGAGAATTGCATCAGTTATCGGCCTAGCCATTCGAATAATAGATTCGAGAGACAACGGGAAGTGATTCGGGGGCCTACAATAATATCCTAGTTGTAGAAGTAAAACTGAGTACAAAGATCTAACCTGGTTCAACTCGAGATAAAGTTTAGGGAGAAGTATCAGCTTTCAGTAATTGAAGATGGGGTCTTGAGATGTAGGGGTCGCCTACGTGTTCCGGATGTGAGGACTTTGCCGGAAGATCATGGCGGAGGTACATTATTCCCGCTATTCTCTTCACCCGGAGGTCACAAAGATGTATCTTGACATAAAGAGATTTTCGTGGTAGAGATGAAAAAGGGTGTGGCCGAATTTGTTGCACAATGCCCTAGCGCCCCAGCGGAGTAAAGGCTAAACATCAAAAGCCCGGCCAGTTGACACTTGGAGATAGTCATGCCTATGAAATGGGAAGCAATCAAGATGGACTTTGTGGTGGATTACCTCGTGCAGGATGCAGATTTGATTCTATCTGGGGGATTGTCGATAGACATTAAGTCATCTCATTTTCTGCCAGTCAAGGCTACCTTCTCATGAGAATTTGTGCTAAATTGTATATTAGAGATAGTTCGATTGCATGGTGTTTCCTTATCGATCATCTCTGATAGAGGAGCGCAGTTCATAGCTAAATTCTAGCAGTCCTTTCAGAAGGGCCTGGGGACACAGGTCAATCTGAGTACAACTTTCCATCCTCAAATAGATGGATAGGCATAACGTACCATCCAGACGCTTGAGGATCATGTATGCGGGTGTGCGTGTTAGACTTCAGGCAGTTGGGATGAGCACTTTACCCCTTATTGAATTTTGCTTACAATAACAGTTGCTATTCAGCAATCAGATGGCATCTTATGAGGCCTTATGTAAATGAGAAATATAGGTCCCAATTGGTTGGTTCGAAGTTGGAGAATCAAGGTTAATTGGGCGGGCGTAATCCAACGGTCAGAGGAAAAGGTGAATCTTATTAGAGAACTCTTTCTGACACCTCAAAGTCGCCAGAAATCCTACTCTGATATACGTCGTAGATACTTGGAATTTAATGTAGACGACTAGGTATTTACGAAAGTCTCACCAATGAAGGCGTGATGAGGTTCGATAAAAAGGAAAACTTAGACCTAGGTTTATTGGCCCGTATCGAATCACTCCGAAGAATAGGTCAGGTAGCATATGAGCTGGATCCGTCTTCAGAATTGGAATTTGTTCACCCGGTCTTTCATGTATCGATGTTAAGAAAATGTATGGGGATCGTGCTCGAGTTGTGCCGATTGAGGATATCCGGGTTTTGAGGTTATCCTATGAAGAAGTCCCAGTTTCCATATTGGATTGGCAAGTTTGTAGGCTGAGGCAAAGATGTCGCCTTTGTTAGATGCGTAGGAGAAATAGGAATACATAAATGACACGAGGCTAGGGATATAAGATCAGGATATCCTCATTTTGTTCGAGTTAGTCAGACTATGCAAATAAGGTAAAGTTGTTGATTCAGTTGTTGTTTGATTTATGATACTTATATTGTTCAATTGAGTACAATTTTGTGATGAAAGAGTTGTTAGAGTGTCATGTGAGATATCTGTATTTGACTTTTGCGTTTTGAGTTTTGAATAGTCCATGTTACGGGAGACTACGCAAAATTTTTCAGATAAAGGTTGAAAGAGTTAAACTCTCATGAATTATAGTTGACATTCAAAGAAGAGATGATGTTCCTAAGGGGGAGGATGTTACACCCCGTAAAAAAAGAAAGCTAGTGATTAGTAAGCGTACAAGTTGATATGTGATAAATAAAGAGAGTATGAAGAATGTAGGAAGCCTCGGAAGCGAGGTCGGACGGCGGGCGGGAAGGGCCAGCGCGGCGCGTAACATCTTGGCGCTATAGGGGCCCGCGTCGCGTGTGGACCTCCTGCCACCGCCCAAATATGAATGTAAGGCTCCCTTGTTTTATTTCATTTCATTTTCCATAGTTCACCGACTAGAGAGGAGGAAACATGAGGAAATCAATAAATTTTAAATCAGTTACGCTAGAAACGCCGTCCGAATTCAAATTAACTTCGGGTATCAAGTTTAAGCCCGTAGAGAGCATTACTACGGAGTTATTTTCGTGAAATTTGCTCGAAAAATTGTAAACCCGCCGAGACAAAGTCGTCAAATTTCTCAAGCGAGTCCTATAGGATCATAGGCTTTAAGTAAGCATTTCTCCCTGTTGAACTCTCGAAATTATAGGTTTTCGGCCATTATTTTATTAAGCTGAAGTATAGTCCCAATATTGGTATTAAAATTTATCGTTTTTTGACCAGTTGAGTATTAAACTAGTCTCACTCTCCCAATAATACTGTTACAATTGGAAAGGGCTATTGAACACGAATTTAAAACTTGCAGTTAAGTAGAAATCAACAATCTAGGTATGTTAGCGACTTTCTTCGGCAAGTTAGTTTCTTTAAGCGTTGTAACTTAGTTTGAATCCCAGTAAGAGAGCCCGAAGCATATATATTGTGTTTATATTTTGTTATTAGCCAGACCAAATATTCTATGTTTAGCTTGGGATTGACTTTGCGACCTTCCATGACCACGGGGAGTTGCTATTTATCATCGGCGCCCCGCCAGGAGCGAGATGACGTTGCTCCACCCAGCGTATGCCTTCTGCAAAGGACGAAGTTGGGGTCCTAGGTCCTCAAACGGTCCATTCCATGTTTGGACTATTATATGTCGTGTATCGTCACCATACACATCGAGCACAGTGCTCGGGGTGCGGATATTAGGAGTCCATCGGAGCTCGAGATACAACTATAGTTCAGGGGCGGCGGGCCCAATTGTAGAATCAAAGGACTGGTAGGACAACATAGTTACTAGTTGACCTAGTTGACCCGTTTGACCTTTTAGGGGTATATAGATTGAAATATACAAATTACAAGGGGCTTATAGAAGTCCGGGTGGGATTATTTTGTCTTTGGTTGTACCTTTCGGCGTATGGGGGCCAGGTAAGGTTCTTGTCTGCATTAGTTATTGATATATTAGATAGTAGGAAGTTCAGCTATTCAGGTAGTAACTCTATTCACGGCTCTTTCGGTGCACAGTTTTCTTTTAGTTCTTTCAATTATTTCTCTTGTTACTGCCCATATTTAGTACATCTTGTGCGCGCCCATACGGGAGCCTTTGCATTACTCTGCGGTGCCGATAGGTGTGGACCAGGATCTTCTTAGCTTTCAGCCGAGTTAGCAGGGCAGTCAGCTCCATTCCTCCGGAGCTAATGGCTAGAAGGTCTACTTCTTTTGTTTTATTACAATTCATGGGTAGGTCGGAATTTTGTCTAGAGCCATTATATCATTCTAGAGGCTTGTGATTATTTGATTCCTTGTGGTTAGCTGATAATGGTCGTGTGGGGCTCGTGTATGCTATCTTACGTGTTGGCCGTGTAGGGCCTTGCTTAGCTGGCATATTAGTGGCCTTTTCGACCATAGCTTAGTTTAGTACCGGTTTGCTTTACAGTCATAACTAGACATCATGGTGATCTTGTCGGCCCGCATAGGATTCCCCGTTGTTACACATTCACGGTTAGCTCTTTTCTTTTACAGGTGGCTATAAGGCCTTGTCGACCGGGGGCTGTGTTTATAGCCGAGATATAGCCCATTGTTTTCTTGGTTTAAGTTGAAATAGTTATGCACCAAAGGTGCGCAAGCTCAGTCGGTCCGGTTCGGACCCTAGTAGGGCACCGGTGCCAATCATGCCTCCCAAGGTGGGCGTGACAGCTACGAGAGCTTGGGGCACTGTACTCATGCTTGCAAGTCCTGATGATAGAGACATGCCTTCTCTGTAGTGTTATCGAGTTCCAACAGATTGACCAGCTCCACTTCATTCGGAGTTTCTAGATTTGTTATATACTATCAACATGGCAATCCTTTTGGCCTTTATATGTATTTTGCCTTTTGTGATCCTATATATCATTATGGTCGCAATGACCCATATAACATTTGTTATTATAGATAGCTTAGTATTTACAAACAACCCTTATAAGGATTTATTTATGTTCTTCTATGAACTACATGGATTAGTTGAGATATTTATTGCAAATTCTCACGGTTGTGGCCTTGCGTAGGAAGCTTTGATTAGTCTGAGATGCACTTATTTGTATTTTTATGGGTAGTTGGTGTGTCTAGTAGCGTATATGTCCTAGCTAGGTTGGATTAGAAGAAAGTGTAGCACTAGATTGCCAGTTGCATCTCTAAAGATTGGGGTTTGACAAGCTTGGTATCAGAGCTATTTCATATTCTAGGGAATTAACAAATAGTGTTTAGTAGAGTCTTATTTATAAATGTGTTGTTCATAATATTTTATAAGTAAAGAGCTACAAGGTATTTTAGAATGGTTTCCCTTCTTTTGATGAATCGTGCTATAATGTTGAGTGTTGCGGGTTGAGTTCTCGAGCTTATGATTGCTATTTGCATATAGAGAGAAGCCTCTTACCAAATAGACCGCCGGTAGCGGAGACTAGATATAGTTTGCGGTGAGGGTACTAGAAGAGGTACACCTGTGGAGATGGCCAGCTTAAGGTCAAAGGGGAGACATCTTCTCAGCCCTTTACGGATTTCTCCACCACCTTAGGAGCCTCAAGAGGCTATGAGACCTCCAGTGTAACCTCAACTCCTCCTATTCCATCTAATCAAGATTTCAAAAGCCAAAGTGTATATGTTGTGATAACAACAAGGGACAACAAGCCTTTAAGAATTAGAGAGAAGATTAGAAAGGGGAAAAGAGGAATTGATTGTTGAAAAGAGAAGAAACAAGATATAGTAAATCATTTAAGAAGAAGTAGAAGAAGAGAAGAAGAAGGGGGAGGGAACTCAAACAAAGAATTTCACCATTGAAGAAATCCAAGCTATAGTTCAAAGTAGAACAAAAGGGAATAACCCAAGAGAACCTACAAAGATCTCTACAAGCTACAAGGCTGCTACTAATATATTAAATTAAACTTTATTACAATGAAGAGAAATAACCCCCTGTAGGAATCTGAGTGCATTAAGACTTAATTAAAAATATATTCCCTAGGGACATAAAAAGTTGTCATACTTAGACTAATATAGTCAACATAGATTAAAATAAAATATTAAATGAAAGAGATAAAATTAAAAAAAGAAAAAATTAAAAAAACAAAAAAAACATGTAATTTAATTAAAATTAAATTAAAAAATTACTAAATTAATTTTAATTAAATTACATGTTTTTTTTGTTTTTTTAATTTTTTCTTTTTTGAATTTTAATTTGGGCCTCCAAATTGATGTAAGACTTGAAGAAAATATCTTTATTAGGCTTGAGATCTTCTTTCATCACAAGACACTTTTTAATAGCTAATTGCAGCCCATTTGAGTTTGTCTTGAAATTTCTTATTCAAATGGAACTTCAAAATCTTTATCCATATCTTTTAATGATATTGGTTTTTGCCATGGATGCTATCATTCTCCCCTCTTAAGAATATTCGTCCTCGAATCTTGACGTTGAATATATCTACACCTTCATTGAATTTGAGCCTCTTTGGTTGCTATCATTGCCCCCACTTGAAGATTTATCTCAAAGCTTGACCAATACCTACAACTAACATTATAAACAAAATTAGTAGGAGGTAAACAAAGAAAGTAGAAAACATTTGGTAAAAATAACGTCGGGTAGTGACCATGCAACCACTTAACCCATTTAGTTTTTTGCACAAACACCCCTTTTAAATATCCAAGCACTACAATATTTAACAAAATAATGTAATTATCCACACAAGCAGTTAAAACACAACTCATAAGCTCTTTTAAAGCAGTAGAGGGTCATTAGCTAGACTAAAAGCATATGAGTACCATACAAACATACCATATTTGTTGTTACTAAAAAACTTAACCTCACCATTGGATATACCATAGTAAATATATGGATCAAAAGAAATTCTTTTAAAAATGGCTTGTATTGATCTTGTAAAAAAGGATCTTCAGAACAAGATAGAGATACTATGAAGTTAGAAACTGTGACACTTTCTCCTTCTTTACACTTGAGATGTTACATTCTTCATTTAGCTCAATATTCTCAACATTTATGTCTTCAAATGTTTCATGTGCCTCATTGCCTTTATTTGGCACTTCTCTAGTGATATTCTCAAACCATAAGAAAGAGGTTAGAGAACACTTTAAGTCATCTCCAATTTCTTTGTGGTTATTGTACACTTTTAAACCTTGGCCAATGTTGGTTTCTTCTTCAAATGAGGTACTATGATCACTCTTCACAGTTTCTTTCTCAAATTTCTGCATGGATTGAGAAAGTACTAAAACAAGAAAACCCCAGCAAATTAGAATATGAACAAGATTCATTCTCTCTCAAATTCTCTTCGATTTGTTCACACAGGGGTTATTTTGCACCTCTCTTTCATCATATTGTGACAAATTTCTCTCATGAGAAGAATAATTAAAAAGGGAAGGATCACTCCCAATATGAGTTATATCTTCACTTAAAACTTTTGGCCTTATGAATTTGTGGTACAAGTTCAGTTTCATTGAAACAAGTAGATCATCAATAAGGTCATACCATATGAGATAATAAAGGCCAAACTTGTCTGCAACTTGCAATTGCTTTCATAAATCATTGGCTTTTACACTTTCCAAATCCTCTTTAAAACTAAATTTCCTTACTTGATGCAATTGTGTTCCAACTCTTCATTGATTTCTCCTTCATTGACATACCTTTGCAACGAAACAACAGAAAAAGAATGAGTCAATTGGTTAGAGCTTGAATAAGAATCTCTCATGCTATGCATCTATTCTTTTAATCCCTTCTTTTTCGTCACTCCAAATGCAACAGTTCCTCTCTATTTTATCTCTCAAACTCCCATCACTCAATTTTGTCCACTCATTCTTACTTTTTGAGAACTCCATTCTCCCACTCTTCACTTCCTCTCCCTTTTTCCTCTCTTGAGTTGTCGTGTTGCTCAACCTTACTTCTCTCTTTCTTTTGTCTCTAATCCTTACTTTTATTTAGTGCGAAGAAGTTTATCAATGCACTAGCTCCCATGTACTTGCCAAGAATACCTCTTTTATCCCTTGAGACTTCTAAGGTCAACTCTAATTTTAGGCTTCTCCAAACTTGTTTGTTGTTTCCCCTCTTGCATGACTTTTCCTTTTAAAATACCACCTCCATTGATCTTCTCACCCTTAATTGGTCTTCTTGAATCTCACGGTTCCAAAGAAACAAGGGCAGTTTTTCAATCATCTTTCACAAGGAATACCAATTCTTTTCTGGATCATATGAAGCTTTCTATAGAGATGCCATGTCTTCCCAATAAGACATGACACGTGAATAAGGGAGATTACATCACACCAAACCTCATCCTTGTATCTCCCAAGGTTAAATCGCACTAGCACTCTTTTATCCACCTTCACTTCTTGAAGGTGTAGGGTACTTTATACTTAACACAAGATAAATCCACCTTTTAACAAAGTAAGCACTAACTAAGTTGTGAAAAACATTTCTATCAATTTTAGTAGCACACACATTAGACAATACTTCCATTCTAGTTTTAAAAACCTTGTTAACTCTAGTAAGCTCGGCCTCTTCTACAGGACTCCTCTCCAAACTAGATCTTACTGGAGTATATTTAATAGGACTCACACTCCCAACTCAAACATAAGCACATTCATCACCATAACTAATTTCATCATAATCAGAAGATTCATCACTAAAATATTCATCACAAAGGTTATGGGTTTTACTCAAATAACAAATCTGATGTGATTCATTATAAGTTTGGTTAGTATTTGAGTCATCATAGCCACCACACTCAACACAAAAATTATGGTACATGTAATTTCCATCATTCTTTGTATCGATTCCCAATCATCCCCTCCATTGTAATCATCCATTCCTTCGTTTCAATTGCTTTAAGAATCTATAGAAGACATGCTTTAAAAATAAGAGATTGTTAGTAGTAAGTCCTCATACACTCTCTCACGTGTATCTTGTAATGGCTATCAATACTCATTATATCATACAATTAGGCTTTACCCTTAAATAATCTCACTACTCTTTCCTTTTACCACTCAAAAGAGTCTCCTCAAAGTTCTTCGATGAACTAACAACTCAAACACTTCAAAGAAAGTTTCAATATTTGGTTCAGGAATGGAGTTTATGTCACATAAAGAAAAGACAGTAAAACTATAATAGACTAGAAACAAAGAAGTACACAATGAAAATAAAGAGAAAAGCACAAAAAAATTTCATGAAATAAAAAATACACACAACTCACTAGACTACACGAAGTATGAACAAATACTTAAAGTATCTAGTTAGAGAATAATAGAAAACTAAATATAGTGTATAAATACTTTCAAGAACAAATTCAATGAGCTTTTTGAATCAGGAAACTCACAATGACTTTTACAATCTCCAAGTGACTTTTTGAGTTTTTGTTGATCAAAATTCCAAAGAACCTTCAAATCAAATGAGATTTTTAAGAGATTGATAAGATTTAAATAAATCGAAGTCACCAAATCACAAGATAAAGTATAGAACAAAATATGAACAAGTGAAGAACACTAGAATCTACTGTTCATGTCACTGACTAACAACGAAATAATTTCTTTTGACTTTTTCTTTTAGTTACTACTCATGCTACGGTAACTTTCTTGTTCTTTTATTTTTTGATTTTTCTTAGTTTCTATGATTCAAATCAGTAGATGGGGTGGGTATAATAATACTCAGCCATCTAAACTCTGATACCACTTGATAATGATACAGATAGTAAATTAGAAGATTAGAAAGGGGGAAGGAATTGATTCTTGATAAGAGAAGAAACAAGAAATAGTGAACCAATTAAGAAGAAGTAGAAGAAAGAAAAAGGAGGGCTTAAATAGGAAATCTTACCATTAAGGAAATCCAATCTATGGTTCAAAGTAGAACAAAAAAAAGAGAGTAACGCAAAGAGAACCTACAGGTCTCCACACAAGCCACAAGGCTGCTACGAATATATTAAATCAAACTTTATTACAATGAAAAAAAGAACCCCCTTTATATAGAATCCTAGAAGAGGAGCATCAAAGACTTGATTAAAAGATTATATTCCTTAGGGACATGAAGGCTACCACACTTAGACCAATGTAGTCAGCATAGATTGAAATAAAGCACTAAATGACATAGATAGCTACCACACACAAAGTACAAGGAAGTCAATATAGAATAAAACTCTTAAATATAATTGTAGAAACTAATCAAAAAATTACTACAATATTTTCTCCCATTAAGTGATTTGGGCCTCTAAATAGATGTAATACTTGAGGAAAATATCTTATTTTGGCTTGAGATATTCTTCCGTCACAAGACACTTTTAATAACTAGTACAACCCAATTTAGTTTGTCTTGAATTTTTTTATTAGATGAAACTTCAAATCTTTATCCATGTCTTTTAATGATATTGAGCTGCCATAGATGCTATCATGTTGTCACAATTAGTAGCTGAGTAGCAACCAGTGGAACCAAATGTTGCTGGACCTTCTAAAGGACCCAAAAATTTAAGGGTTTGTGAGTTTCTTGCCTTGAGTCCTCCATGGTATATAGGGACGGATCGTAGAGGACCCTCCAACACTTTAAAGAACAGTTTTACAGGATCTTCAGGGTAATGCATGCTTCAGTGACTAAGTCGGTTGAGTTAGCAAAATGCCGATTGCAAGATATAGAAATATTAGGGTACAAAATCTAGGAGAGGTACAGAGAGGGAGGGATGCACCTGCGCACTTGGGATAACTTTACCGAGGCCTTTCTAGATCATTATTTTCAACAAAGAGATTTTGGATGCTCGAGTAGACCGGTTTCTAAACTCCAGCAGGGTAGTTTGAGTGTTTGAGAGTATGGAGTAAATTGATTCCCTTAGCCAGATATGCACCAACATTTATTGATACAATGTAGGATAGGGTACATTGGTTTTTAATAGAGTTGATCTAAAATATGGCCCAGGTTTTTAATACATCCGCAATACATGATGATATTGAAATCTCGCAGATTCAAGCCTTTGTATAGAACATAGAGAAGTTTCGACACTAACAGTGTATGACCGAGAGGGTTAAGAAGAGCAACGAAGGGTAAAACTTGTTGGTTCTTCGGGGATAGTCTTAGGGTGGTTCTAGACCTGGTATTTTGGAATCCCACCTTGGCTCCACCACAGCAGCTCCAAGGCAGTAGATTTGATTGCTTGGGATAGTTAGGCCCAGGAGAGAGTCCGCAAACATCAGAATCACCAACAATAGAGGGAGCTTAAAACAGACCAGTTTAGCTCTGTGATATTGTGATGCTTGCCACAAAACACATTACGGGAGATACGGATGGGGCTCGATAACATGTTATCCCTATAGATAGGAGAGGCACATAAAAAGGAATTACTTAACTAGATAGCAGAGTGGTATGGGTCAGTAGATCGAATCAGCAGCATGGTTGTCTTCTTTATCATCTTTTGTGGGAAATGGGTCCCAAACTTTGGCAAGTAGAGGTTGAGGCAGAGAGAGGAGGAATTTAGTTATGGCGGAAGATCTTCAAGATCTTGCTTATCCTGCATTAGTAGGTCGTCGAGGTTTGAGTGTAATGCCCCAGGCTCAAAATCAATATCCGGGACTTAACTTAGAAAATCTGGAAAACTGTAGAAATGTTACAGGACAACTCCCTAATGACTCGTTAGAGCGACCCACACGATTCGTTAGGTGAGGCGATGAGGAGGAGGTGGAGATTTCAAAGAAAGGAGGCCAATGTACTTGAGGGACCTCACAGTCGTGGTCAGCGACCCACGACCAGATAGGTCACTCGTGGGCGAACTCTAGTTGAGTACATATAAGTTTTCCAATTTGCCCGGCGAGTGGGTGCAACGTGTAGATTGCTCCCGTTTTGAGCGACTCGTTAAGTCACCGTTAAAGCTGGGCATTAAACCTATGATGAGATAGTGTGGTCCACGTGACCATGAGTAGAGTCGGTGATCACGACTCATTGGGTCCTCGTGGTGACTTCAGTAAATTCGGGCAGTAGACCTAACGAGAGGTCCCAACGAGTCGTGGTCCCAACTAATGACTCATTGAGTGACCCGTTCGGACCCCGTCGGCCGAGTTTTAGAATGTTTTACGGGTTATTTTAGTAATCTCCTTTTCTACTTAGTCCCTAAATACGTCGTTTTGAACCTAAATTCAGAACTATTGGAGGGTTTGAGCGGTTTATCCCCTCATTCTCGTACCTACACTCAGAATTTCATCGACGGTTCTCCCAAAACTCTCTAGCGGGCTTGGGGTTATTCGGTGACCACGGCGGTCCAAGTCCTCTTCTTGAAATTCTTACCGGGTATGTGGGGTTTTTAGTAAGGGTATTGTCATTCCCTTGCGTCCCCAAAGCCCTCCTCGATTTCTTCCATCAATTCTAAACCCTGGCTTTTGAATGTAGAAGCATTCAGGTTTATTTTTCATTGATTTCACTCAGAACGATGTTGATACTTACTGTTAAAAAAAAACTTCATCGGTTCCTCATCAAATTATCGATTATTATTACAAAAGTGGTGAGCCTAATCTTTGAAGTAATGATTTTTACTTGTTAAATTCCCTCACAGTGAATGAAAAATTCTTTCAGGTTGAATTTCTAGAATTGTCTTGCGTTGCGTATGTGTTGGGTAATTATACCATGAATAAGAATGACTTTAGTACGTTGAATGAAATTCTCTATTAGCTTCTTAGTAATTTAGTAGGTTGAAATTCAGAACTCTGCTCCAGGTCTAGTCTCGGTCGGCATCATATCGAGTCTAGCTTCAGTCTTATTTTTGCAACCTTAGTGTTGTCAGGAAAATGTCAACTAATTAGTTTGACTCCAGTTGATTTTCGAGGAATTGTCAGTGGTGCCTCCCTGTTTTCAGACTCATATTCAGATTTCCAGTTATTTGGTCCATTAGGCGGTCATGACATTTAGTTATAGCTCACGACAAACCCCAGGACCGTAGTTGATCATTAGTTGTTACGTAGACGGACACGCGCTACAGACAAACAGCTCTAACCGGTCTTAGAACCTAGTTTTAGAATCTGGTCTGATAAGGCTCTCAAGGTACATACAGTTATTCGTCCTTGACTAATATTGGGCCCTAGTTTCGAGCTATCAACTTAGTGTGGTTTGATTGATCTTGGATACCCACGGTTCAAAATTCCACTTGGTCGAATGGTAGAGGCGTAGGACAATGTGATTTGGAAGAGATTAGACAGAGCCATGGTGAATGATAAGCGCTCGATCAAATCCCCTCACTACCATTACTCATCTTCCTTTTGTAGACTCGGATGTTGCCCGCTTCTTACGGAAATGATAGACAGACAGAAACTCATGTCAAATACTTCAAGTTTCTTCTTGTTGGACTGAGAACCCGACTTTCATGGATACGGTGCGACAGTGTTGGACTAGGGAGATTAATGGGCATCCTGTGGGTCTTTCACCGAGCGAAAAGACTCAGCTCTACTCTTAGCCAATGGTCAAAAATGAGTTCGGGGACATCTTTGCTCGAGTTAAGGAATACGAGGAAGCAGTTAAGGTTGCCGAAGAGAAGTTCATCCAGACTAATAGCGATGAGGATAGATCTTCACTACATGCCTTGAATGCGGAGTACATCAGATTCCTTAAGTTGGAGGAGTCCATTTTGAAACAGAAGCGCTGATTCTGAGTGGTTCAAAGAGGGAGATGCAAACACTAGCTACTTTCATGCCCTTATGAGAGGTAGAAGGAGGAAGCTTTTTATCCACAAGATTGAGAATGATACGGGCGAGAATTTGGATTCAGGGGGATGCTAATATTGCGAAGGCTACATGTGATCATTTTCGGGATTTATTTTCTGAACAGTCATACCATGTTAGGGAAGATCTTCTTGCTTGTATACCGCCTCTAGTAACAGATGATCAGAATGAGCTGTTATTTGGCAGCACACGGACTTGGAGGAATTGAAAGAGTTGTCTTCTCCATGAATCCTAGTGCACGAGCGGGAATGGGGATGGTATGAATGGAAAATTTTCCAAACTTCTTTGGGAAATTATTAAGAAGGATTTGCTTTCATTGTGGTGCGGTCCTTCTTTTTGTGGATCATCTCTTCCAAAATATTTCTCGAACACTTGTATAGTTTTGATACCAAAGGTGGAGTCCCGAACCACTTGTCGAAATTTAGACGTCAGTTTGAGTAACTTCACCAACAAGATTATCTCAAAGCTTATTTGTCTCAGTGCAGCTCCTATTCTCCCCAGGCTTAATTTCGACCAATCAATCTGGGTTTGTCAAAGGAAGACATATCTGAAAACATCAATGTAGTCATCAAGCATTATGGCGAAGGCTTATGGCCAGTCTCCACGGGCCCTACACTTTGCCTTGTCCTCCGAAGAATGGGTTTTTGTGAGACTATCATTGATATGATATGGAGGATTATGGCGGATAATTGGTACTCCGTCATCATCAATGGAACTAGACATGGTTTCTTTCACTCCACGAGGCCTAGCGGGGGGACCCACTTTCTCTTTGCCTATTTATTTAGGAGCAAAGGTTCTTTCAAGAATGATGAACAGCACAGACCATATCAATTCTTCCATGGTTTCTATATGGAAAAACAGGTCCCCAAGTTAATCACCTAAGTTTTGCTGATGATGTTATTATCTTCACTTCTGGGGGGAGGAGATCTCTAGAGTTGGTTATGCAAACGCTTTCAGATTATTAAGGTTGTTCGGGACAGCTCATTAACAAAAACAAAAGCCATTTCATGGTTCCTCTTGGTGCCCACCCCTGCGTGGCGAATATTAGCGAGTTATGGGATTTTTTCACAGAAAGGAGTCCCCTATCACCTACCTGGGTTGTCCGCTATATATTGGGAGGCGAGAGGATTGTCTACTTCTCAGGATATGATTTCCAAAGTGGTAGGAAGGATTTCGGGATGGCAATCAAAATGCTCGGTTATGGGGGGGAAAAGCTACTCTCATCAAATATGTTCTTCGGTCACTCTATTCCACCTACTCAGTTCCATCTCCCCTCAAAACTGTTCTTGACGAGATTGAGAAATTGACAGACGACTTCTTCTGGGGCATGAAGAATGATAGAAAGAGGTACCAGGCTTCTTAGACATTATGCTATCCCTATGAGGAAGGTGGGGTTGAGTTCAGAAAGATTCATGAAGTTTGTAAATCCCTTGAACTCAAACAGTGGTGAAACTTTAGAACCAAGGATTCGCTCTGGCGAAACTTTCTCCTAACTAAATATTGTCAGCACGATCTCACCGGTGTCGAAAAATTGGGACTCGGGTGACTCTCAAAGCTGGAAGAAACTCATGATTAACAACGTGGGCGAGGAAATCTTTTATGGAAGGTTTACTCTGGCAGCTCTAATTTTGGTGGGATAATTGGCTCGGTACTGGACCTCTCTTGCTACATATAGGATCTTGCCAGGCAGACTGGGCAAGGCTAGTTACGAGTTTTTACACACCGGGGCCGAGTGGAGGTGCCGTCTACGGCGACAGCTCCACGGCACTTGGTCACACAAATTATCAACACTCAAATTCAATTTCACCCAGATAAACCTGACCAGCCTTTTGGAAGCCAAAGCATGAATATATTCTCTTCTACTTCTGCATAGGATATGATAAGGAGTCTAAGCAGACCACTCTCATTATTAGAAGAACTTTTGCGAAGCATGTACCTTTAAAGCCTCTTTTACCTTATGGAGGGCGCTTAGGATAAACTCCCCTGGCGGCTAGAATCTACGTTTCGATCCGGATGCTAGTATAGATTGTGTGTGTTGCCGAGAAAGAGCTACAAGGATGTTCAACATGTCATGGTCTGCGGAAGATTTGCTGCTGTCCAGGTCGCGTTCCTCCACATCTATGGGCCGGACACCGTGATATGCCCCTTAGGGCCCCTTCTCATGCAATGGTGGTCTGAAGTGGGTAGTGATCCTCACAATACACTCCTCAGATCCCTCCTATCTTCATTGCTGGAACCTTTGGAAGAACAGGTGTGCGGCTAAATATGGTTCCAAACAGTTAACTTTGCGAGGGTAAAATGTGGTATTATTAGTGACGTCTAGGCGTGATGATGGTATTCCCTTACATTACCTTAGCCTCCAAGTTGTGGAGGTGCTTGTGCTAGGGGGTGGGTCATGTGCTGAGTTAGAGTCACCGAGTTTGAATGGTGTAAGCCAACTCTGGGCTTGTCAGGCCCTCAAGCCGATGGGAGTGCCCTTGGCAATCGGAAAGGATGGGGCAGGTGATAGTATTATTAGGGTTTCTATAGGGACCTTATTCACGCTTTTGCTTCTCCTGTGGGAAGGAACAAATATTGAGCAGAATTGGAAGCAACATATATAGGTCTCACTTGGTGTCTTCATAACTGCGTCCTCAGGTAGTCATTCTTGAAGTTGATTGAACTTCTAGTTGGTTGGATTAGGGCACTATCGCCCCCCACATCCACCACACTTTTCTCAGACTACAGGACACTATAGCACAGCTTCACACCTTCTCGTGCCGTCACATCTTCAGAGGAGCCTCATTGCGATACCTTTGTCAACATATGAAGTACACTATATCTGAGTTCATTTCTCTTGTCTCCAGGAGCTACTGGTACATATCGGGGTTGCACCTTACGACCGGACAAAATGGGATTGCCTAACTTCAGAAGGAGGAAGACTAGGAGGATCAAAGAACCACCGTGAGATGTTGGGAATTGCTTGGCGTGTATCCAAACTTGTATGGATCACCTCTATACCACATTTTGTCTGGATGCTTCTTCCTTACTAGGATAGGCTATTCTTTTTCTTGAATAGGTCTTCTTTGTAAGGAAGTCCTTATTTATTGCTTTCCTAGATTTTATGTATTGGAGAGGAGTCCCTCTGTAGGTGCATAATAGTTTCTAGGTTTTCATTCTAGTATCGAGGGATGGGTTGGCTAACCTTGGTAGGATGGCCGACCTAGCAAGACCCTATGATAGGAGAGTAGGTTTATGTCCCCCTCCATGTACATATTTTTTGTTTGTATTTATGTTCAAGCCTGGTCTTGCTCAGCCCTGTCCCTACAAGGCGTTTACTAAAAAAAAAACTTAGTAGTTCAGTTTAGGTTTTTAGTGGAGTAGAACTTGGCACTTAGGGGCGGGCCGGGGGTTCCGGTGCACCGGGACTACAAGAGCTACGTTGCCGGCATAGGTTATATTATTACTTGAGTACGATTAGCCCCAAATTTTTTGATCACCACCTGTGTCTTTATACCCTAGCAAGGTTTATTGGGTCTTACCTGTGGGGTGTATACATCGGACCACGTCTAGCTCCTAGTTATATGTCGGTTATAGACTCTCCCACTAGTTAATCCGATTCCGACATCAAGTACTTGGCTAGTTCGATTACAATATCTCAAATTTAGTATTTTGACTCGGGGCATGTCCTTGACCGTCATTGGTGCCCTCTTGACACTTCCAGATTATATCAGTAGTTCAGTTCAGCTTACACATTTGGCCATGGAGATATCCATTTAGTTTTAGACTTTATATTCAATATGTTCTCCCACTTACTCGGTACATTCTCGATACATTATGAGTTCTCGGATTGCCATGAGATAGTTACTTCTTTCATGATACAGCTGCAGGTTCTCAGATTCAGCACAGATAGTTACTTCAGTTTCAGAGCATTCCATTTCAGCAGATCAGAGTGTGAGTCCTCCTCATTCAAGGGCTCTGTTTATTTACTTCAGCAGGATATGGTTTTGTTTAGACTTAGAGTTAGATGTTTGGCTTTCAGACCAGACTTGTCTTTCAGAATTGAATTTCAGATATATTATTTCTTTCTCTACTTTCAGTCTTTACATTTTCTTAAACTGATAAATCTATTATTTAAAACTTCCGTTGTGCATGTTTACTTAGAATGCTAGTGTATGATAGACCAGGGATTGACTTGGGGTCACTTGTGGCTTCAAGTACCTTTTTACATCCAGGGTGTAGGCTCGGGGCGTGACACAGAGTCATCTCTATATGTTGTGATAGGTATATTAAGTGTTTGCTCCCATTGTGTTTATGCTATGATAGATCCAGGCTCTACTTTATCATGTGTCTCTCCATTTATTGCGGGGAAGTTCGATGTAACTCTAGAGTCATTACAATGACCCTTTTTTATATCTACACCTATTGGTAAGTCTATTATTACTAGGAGAGTCTACTGGGGTTACATAGTAGAGAATCGTCATACCTACGTAGACCTGGTAAAGTTAGAGAAGGTCAATTTCAATGCCATTATGGATATAGATTGGATAACATCCTATTATGCTAATGTCGAGTGCTAAAAAAAGATTTTTAGATTCTATTTTCCAGGAGAGGCAGTGGGGAAGTGGAATGGTAATGCAGTAACATTGAAAGGCAGTTTTATTTTCTGTCTATGGGTGAGGAGGATGATTGACGAGCGCTGTATTTACCATATCATTTGAGTTCGTGATGTTGACGCAGAACCGCCGGCTCTTTAGTCTATTTGATTGGTTAGTGATTTTTCAAATGTTTTTCAAAATGAGCTTCCCGGTATTCTCCCAGATCGGGAGATCGACTTTTCTATTGATATACTGCCAAATATCCAGTCGACATTGATTTCTTCTTACTAGATGGCTCCAGCTGAGCTAAAGAAGTTGTAGGTACAATTGAAAGACTAGCTTGATAAAGGCTTTATCAGGTCTAGTCCTTCACATGGGGTGTGCCAGTATTGTTTATGAGAAAGAAAGATGACTCACTGAGGATGTGTATAGATTATCGACAACTGAACAAGGTGACTATAAAGAATAAGTATCCTCTTCCAAGGATTGATAATGTGTTTAATTAGCTGCAAGGTGGCAAATATTTCTCAAAGATAGACTTGTGGTTAGGGTGCCATTAGGTATGAGTTCGGAAGAAGGATATTTCGAAGATAGCTTTCAACACCAGATATAATCACTTTGAGTTCCTTGTGATGTCATTTGGATTGATAAATTCCCTAATAGTATTCATGGAATTGATGAACAATATGTTTAGGCCATTCTTAGATTTGTTCATGATAGTGTTAATCAATGACATCCTAGAATATTCACATTTAGAGGTTGAGCATAGAGATAATTTTTGAGTAGTACTCCAGGTGCTTCGGGGTCCTGAGATGTAGGCAAAGTTTTCTAAGTGCATTATGATTGAACTTTGTGGATCTCTTAGGATAGATTATGTTAACAGGAGCTATACAGTTTGATTTGTAGAAGATTAAGCCGTGAAGACTTAGCGTAGACCTATGACTCCGATCGAGTTTCATTGTTTCCTGGATTTAGCAGGCTATTACAGAAGGTTTATGTAAGGATTTGTTGCGCCCCAGAGCACACGAAAGCGTATGCGGTCGTACAAGTAGTAAAGCGACTCTTGAAGAGTCGGATGTTGAACCCATAGGGACTAGACTAATTCAATGTATATTCAAGTTCAAGTGCTAAATTAAGTTTCAAAAGTGTGGTTTAAAGATTTTGAATGTTGTATCTAAATCTAAGTGGTGATCACAAGATAATTTGGAAAGTAGTAATAGAAAGAATCTAGAGTAGTCATGCAATGCTAAAATTCACTTCAAGTATTGAAAGTTTATTGTTGTCTCACAAAGTTAATTGCGATTTTCAGGGTCTTTTGAGCCTCTAATCACTACAAACTAGTCTCACAACTACATTGTTGAGCAGGGATGTGACGTCCTAATTCCTAAGAAATTAACAATGTGGATGTGGTTCACGGGGTTTGTGCCCTTGGTTATGGACTTTTGTACCTCCAACCATTTAACCTAGAATTAAATTCACAACTATGTTTGAGAGTGGTGATATGATAATTTAATCCTAAGTGTCTAGCTATCTTCCTGTTTTATAAATCAAGCAAGTCGAATTAGGAATATTGCTATCCTAATTACGAATCAAGTCTTAACGACAAGAACTTGCTTCCTGCATTCTTAGTTCTAACCTAAGGTTACTCTTTCGAGCTTTTTCCTAAGCTTAACAAGTACATTTCAATGGTCATCAAGCATTAAAACAATAATTAACGAGAATGCAAGACAAAACAACAAAGGAAACTCAAATCAAAGATGAAATTAACACAATTACAATCATGTTATGTGGACTCAACCCTAGAAGAAGGGTTTTAGGAATCATGTTCATACAATGATTCAAAAACATGTTTGAATTCGAGTACTTACAAGAATGGTTAAAAGAGAAGAAAAGAATTCAAACCCTAGGTGAAGTTCCTCATTTCTCCCTTCACTCCCTCCGCTTTCCCAAATAAAATACGCGATAAATGAAATATAAGCCTAAGTGTTTAATTTATGCTAAGTGGGATTTTTCAAAAAAAATGGCTGAGGATGAACTTGCTTTGTGCCACGCTGCCCATCGCAGCATAGCATTGGTGTGACATGGAGCCAATGCAGTTCTACTAAAATGCAGCGTTGGCATTGGCCTGGTCGAAGGGCGTGTCACGAGTGCCATCACGCAGCTCGCCTGGTGTGTCACGGGCATGGACGTGCAGATTGCATGGCGTGGCATGGACCAGTCGCACAGCTTCACTGAAATGGCATTGCCTCTCGCACGCAGACGCTGGGCGTGGCACGACGCCTACCTCCTTCCATGACACATACCTCAGTGCGCAGCCTGTGCTGCGTGGCACGCTGCCCTGTCCGATAGCTTGCATCTCATGACATGTTCATTTGACTCCTTGTCCTTTTCATTCTGAGCTTCTTTGTTCCTTCTGCTAATTCATATTGAATCCCTCCTAGCATACTTTACCTACAAAACAATGGGATAATCACTTGAATATTAAAAATCACATGAGAATGTAATTAATTAAATTGACAAACATAACTAAACTAAGTTATAAAATAGCACTTAGGCATGTAAATATGCCCAAGATTACTACCTCACACTTAAATCCTTGTTCGTCCTTGAACAACTCCATTATATCTCATGCATGCAAAGGTGTTACACATAACTAATTAATGCAAGAAAACTCGAGCTAAGGCTACAACGATTGATTTAGATAGAAAGTTTAAAATAGAGCATGCAATATATAGAACCAAGTAAAATCACATACAACTAAGTTAAGACCTCTTAGCCTCAAGAATCGGCTCTAAAACTCTGCAAACGCATGCAATTAACCAATCATGAAGTACATCCTTTCTCAAACATGTGCCATCACAACAAGAGATATACCCATTTTCACTCTCAATTTTACAAATTATGCAAGTATGGGTATATAATATGAATTATGCTCACTCTCACAAAGAATTTACGTGCAATCATGTACTGACCCATAAGCTTTTCCTTAGTATTTTACTTTACTAATTTAGGACTGTCTGAAAGTAAGATCAAGTAGGACTCATCGGGCTATAATGTAAGCTAAGGGACTGGTAGGTACTATTCTGGCCGGTAATAGTGACTATCTTCCCTAAGAACTTTTAATACATCACACTTTCATTAAGTACATCTCTTCTTTTACTTCACCTCTTACTCTTTTCAACTCTCACTTCCTTCTTTTGTTTCCCAATTTTATTAAGCACACTTATATTGTTAAAAGGGAGTACTTAAGCATCTGAAACTTTTTCATTCTTTTGGTCTTTTACTCCCAACTAACACTTATGCATTTTTCAAACAAGTTCACCTATAGCCTTTTCTTGAACTTCCACAACCACTATTTTCCTTCTTTTCAAGATTCTCAATCCTTTACTCTTTTGCATTTTCACTTAAGTATTTAGGAGTTTTGGATCAAATTCCATGCTACTGAAAGAAAATGATTCAGCTTTTAATATGGTTAATCAAAGAATAAGCTAAAGGCTCAATGGGGATAACTAGAATTATGCATTAAAGGTAGGTGAAGCAAAGGATGAAAAATAGGCTCATTCAAAGAAATGACTAAATCATCTCTTACAATCGATATTTCCTATTTCACTTTGCAAACACACCAAGCAAGTTCTAGACACTACACATAGCATGGACCATTAAAGAAACCTTACACTTAGTGCACATGCTCAATTCAAGACAGATTCAATAGACTCTTTACACAACTAATCACAAAAATTCAGAAATAAGCTTTAAGCATACAGATTCATATTCACAAGCCTAAGTGTCTCAAACAAAGTCATACAACTGCTAAACATGCTTCACAAATTAAATTACTTGCATCTCACAATCATGTATAGCACTCAACTAGAGCATCAAGCATTCAACTAGTTAAGGGTTTTAAAATAAAACCTACTGACTAATTTTCCCTCAAGACGATCGTCATCCATCCATCATCGGGAAAAGTCCTTAACTATGACTAAAAAAGCTATTTAGAGACAAGAAAATATTTTTATTTTGTCGGTTCAAAGTGCCTTCCTTCGGAAAAGAACTGAAAAGAAAAATCAAAGGGAAGGTTAAATGTGCTCAGTTCAAACTTTTTCATCAAAAAATATTATGCCCAGCACCACGTTCACCCGAAATCACTTAGCACAAAATTTGAAATTTTCCTCACCCCACACTTAAAATATGCTATGTATCCAAAGCATCATTCAGAATCAAAAAAGAGGTGAGAGATACTTCCTGAGGCCTCTAGGCCTAGCTAGCAGCATGTATCTCACAGTTAAACACTTGGGTCACCGACCCCACACTTGCAATTTTCCATGCTTCTTAGCTTTTGCTTCTTAGGGTACTCAGACTTCCCCTTTTTCCTGTACTTAATTCACACACACAAACAACAACGCAAGTGAAGATAAACAAAATCAGAACAAAAGAAAAAGAAAAATGTACATGTGATACCTTGGTGTCACCTCCCAAGCAACACCTAATTTTACGTCGCGGCACGACATCAACTATCCTTTTCAGGATATCCTCAAACAAGTATTCCCTTTCGAGAACCATCTTCTCTTCTTCTTATTTTTAGAGGGAACAACCTCCACCCTATCCCTCTTTTCCTCTATCACCTTGTTCAACTTCTGTCCCCTATTAGACTCGAGCTTAAGTGTCAACATGTCTTGCAACAGTGGACTCGTGAAATCTACCAACCCACACTTAGCATCTGTAGCCACACTGATCTTGCAAAGATCTCTATAGTGTGTGGGTGGGTTGATCTCCTAGTAGACTCTGAATAGCTCTTCCTCATCATTGACCTTCATTTTAAGGGCACCCGCTCTCAGATCAATTATCGCTCCACCAATAGCCAAGAATGGCCTTCTTAGAATTAGGGGTACCTTATCATCAACTTTAAAATCTAGAATGATGCAATCAGCAGGTATAATAAATTTACCTACTTTGATGAGAACGTCCTCAATAATCCCTCTGGGGCCACTGTTGATTTATCCACCAACTGTAGCATCACTCTTGTCGGTCTTGGTTTCCCCAAACCTAGTGTGTTGAACAGAGATAGGGGCATCAAATTCACTGTCACCCCTAGTCACACAAGGCCCTCATTATTCCAATTTTACCTATTTATACGGGGAGGGTGAAACTCCCTGGGTCTCTTGAGTTTTTTGGGCATTTTTCTCATTACTCTATAACTACACTCCTCAGTAAGTGCCATAGTCTGGATATCCACAAGCCGCAGTTTGTTAGCCACTACATCCTTTAAGTACTTGGCGTACTTCGATGTACCCTACAAAATATCAAGTAAGGGCAAATCGATGTGAAGTTCTTTAAAGATATTAAAAAACTTCTTAAAACACGCTTCCTCATTGCTCTTCTTAAGCCTTTGGGTGTATGGTGGTGGTGGTCTCTGTATTGGCTGCAATGATGATTGTGCATTGTGTTTTGTAGCACTCTAATTTTCTCCTCTATAAAATGATGGACCCGATCTAACTAGCTCTGGCTACACCTCATTTCTCTTCTCATTCTGTGGTGCATTAGCCAACTTCTTGCACTCCTCAGACTGATGGCATTGACTTGTTGGGGGTTTGTATTTGTATCACTTGGTAAACCTCCCTGAGGTCTGTTATGCTGAGCAGTTGCCAACAAACCCATCAGTTTCTCTAAATTTTTCTGGTGGCCATCTGCTGATTCTTCAAGTTTGAGTCCATCCATGACTGATTTTCTGCCATCTGGGTCTGGGTTGCATGATTTTCTGCAACATCTCCTCAATGTTTCTAGACTGGCCACAATTCTACCTATTCTGCTGCTGGTACTGCTGCTACTGAGGCTACTGGGAGCTTTGACTCAAATTACCACCCTAAGTGAAATTTGAGTGATTCTGCCAGTTCTTGTTGTAGGTGTTCCCATAAGTATGATTGTTCCTCTGCACATTACCTACAAGAGTCCAATGTGCCCATTATTTCCACAAATCTCACACCAGCTAGGAGCTGGTTGAACTGCATGAACCTGTGTCTGTGGTTGGTTCATACTCAGTTTGCTAAACTGAGTCATCATCTGGTGCTGCAGTGAAGCTAACTGTTCTGTCAAGGCATTGACACTGTCTACCTCAATCAGCCTTACTGCTCTTTTACCTACCCATCTGGATGACTCTCTATGCCACTCTTGATTCCCTCGAGAAATTCTATTCAGCAACGTGTACAACTTATCATAGGTCTTCTCAAGTGCTTGACCGCTCGATGCAGAGTCTAGAAATTTTTTAGTATGTGGGTCTATTCTTTCAACAAAGGTGTGGACTAACACCTCATTAGACTGCTGGTGATGAGGGCAGTCTCTCAATAATGACTTGAACCTCTCCTAGGCCAAGTATAGATTTTCCTCTGGTCTCTTCTTGAAACTGAGTATTTTGCTTCTGAGCTTTGTAGTCTTGCCGGAGGGAAAGAATCTTATATGAAACTTTCTTGCTAGGTTATCCCAGGATGTGATGGAATTTGGTTACTCTGCCTTCAACCACCTCTTCATCTCTCCAAAAAGTGAAAATGGAAAGAGGGCGAGTCTGACATAGTCAATTGACACTCCGGTGGCGATGAAAGTGTAAATGATTTTCAAGAAATTCTATAGGTGATGTTGTGGGTCTTCATGTGTCATACCCTTGAATTGACCACTCAAGTGAAACAACTGCACCATGTTATTCTTCAGCTTAAAGTTGCCTCCGGGCTCCGATTCGCAGATGCTGGAGGTCACATTTGTCGTGAGCAGGATTGCCACTTTGTGAAATGGTCTGGTAGATATTGGTTCGGGCAAAAACTCTTCCTACCCAACTGATGGATGTTGTCGTTCAAGAACTTATCTTTGTAGCACTTGCAACTTTCGCTCAAGAGCCTCTCTACGTAGCAAGTGCAACTGTCGTTCAGGCTCCAACAATGGATCCACCAATTCTCTATTCCTTGCTAGTGTTGCAAGGACAAATCTGTTACCTGCAATGAAACAAACTAAGACCAAGATTTTCAACACTTAAGAAAAATAAAAATTACACAAACACTAAAAATTCACCAAAAGTTGCCTGTCCCCGGCAATGGCGCCAAAAACTTGTTGCGCCACAGCGCACGCACAAGCGTACACGGTCGTACAAGTAGTAAAGTGACTCTTGAAGAGATGGATGTCAAACCCACTGGGACTGTACTAATTCAGCAAATATTCAAGTTCAAGTGCTAAATTAAGTTTCAAAAGTGTGGTTTAAAGATTTCGACTGTTGTATCTAAATCTAAGTGGTGATTACAAGATAATTTGGAAAGCAGTAATAGAAAGCATCTAGATTTAAGACCTAACAATCATGCAATGCTAAAATTAATAATGGTTCAAGTATTGAAAATTTATTTATTATTTTTATCACAAAGTTAATTGCGATGTTCAGGGTCTTTTGAGCCTCTAAACACAATAAACTAGTCTCAAAACTACATCGTTGAGTGGGGATGTGACGTCCTAATTCGTGAGCAATTGACAATGTGGATGTGGTTCACGGGGTTTGTTCCCTTGGTTATGGACTTTCGTACCTCTAACCATTTAACCTATAATTAACTTCACAACTACGTCTAAGAGTGGTGATGTGACAATTTAATCCTAAGTGTCTAGCTATCTTCCCGTTTTATAAACCGAGCAAGGCGAATTAGGTATATTGCTATCCTATCCGCAAATCAAGTCTTAACGACAAGAACTTGCTCCCTGCATTCTTAGTTCTAACCTAGGGTTACTCTTTCGAGCTTTTGCCTAAAGTTAACAAGTACATTTCAATGGTGATCATGCATTAAAATAATAATTAATGAGAATGAAAGACAAAACAACAAAGAAAACTCGAACCAAAGATGAAATTCACACAATTACAATCATATCATGTGGCCTCAATCCTAGAAGAAGGGTTTTATCCACTCATGTTCATACAATGATTTGAAAACATGTTTGAATTCGAGTACCTACAAGAATGGTTAAAAGAGAAGAAAAGAATTCGAACCCTAGGTGAAGTTCCTCGTTTCTCCATTCACTCCTCCCTGCTTTTCCAAATAAAATACGTGATAAATGAAATATAAGCTAAGTGTTTAATTTATACTAAGGGGATATTTTAAAAAATGGCTGAGGATGAACATGCTCCATGCCATGCTTCCCATCATGGCATAGCATTGGCGTGACACGAAGCCAACTCGGAGTGCTACTGGAATGCGACATTGGTATTGGCATTGTCGGGAACCAAAGGGCGTGTCACGGGCGCCATCGTGTAGCTCACCTGGTGTGTCTCGAGCATGGACTCTTAGATCGCATGGCATGACATGAGCCTGTCACACAACTTCATTGGAATGGCATTGCCTCTCGTGCGCAGACACTGAGCGTGGCATGATGCCTAGCGCGCCTACCTCCTACCGTGACACGGACCTCAGCGCGTAGCCTGTGCTGATTGACACGCTGTCCTGTCCGGCAGCTTGCATCTCATGACATGTTCATTTGACTCCTTGGCCTTTCATTTCAAGCTTCTTTGTTCCTTGTGCTAATTCACATTTTAACTCTCCTAGAATATTTACCTACAAAACAATGGGCTAATCACATTGGTTAGTGTATGCACTTGAATATTAAAACTCACATGAGAATGTAATTAATTAAATTGACAAACATGACTAAACTAAGTTATAAAATAGCACTTGGGCATGTAAATATGCCCAAGATTAGGATTCTCTTCAATTTCAGTACTGTTAATGAAGCTGGCTCTGAAAGAAACTAAGTTTCAGTGGACTGAGGCTTGTGAGCAGAGCTTCTAGAAGTTGAAGAATAGATTGACATTAGCACCAGTCTTTACCCTGCTGAAGGGTTCAAAAGGTTATGCAGTTTATGGTGATAGTTTGGGCATTGGGTTGGGGTGTGTTCTGATGAAACATGGTAATGTAATTGCATATTCTTCGAGACAACTAAGAAAGCATGAGAAGAAATATCCAACCCATGATTTAGAGTTGGCCATAGTTGTGTGTGCATTAAATATCTAGAGACATTACTTATATGGCGTGTATATTAACATATTTATAGATTATAAAAGCCATTAGTACATCTTCACAAAGAAGGAGCTGAACTTGCGACAATGTCAATGGCTTGAGTTTTCAAAAGACTATAATGTGGATATATTATATCATTATATTCTTAGCTAGTCTGCATTAGGATTTTTGAATANATGTGGATATATTATATCATCTAGGGATGAAAAATGTGGTAGTTGTTGACCTCAACCCCAAATCTATGGGCATCTTGTCCTATTTGGAAGTTGAGAGGTGAGATTTAGCTTGAGAGCTTAATAAGTTAGTTTGTATAAGATTCCGATTGTTAGACTTAGGTGATAGTGGGGTCACAATATAGAGTACAACAATGTCATCTCTAGTTGTAGAGTGGAAAGAGCAGTAGTTGTGAGGATCCTAGTCTAATGCTGCTTAGGGAAAGGTTCAACAGAAAGAGTCTTTAGACATCATGGTGACAAGAGACGGAGTGCTGATGTACAGGGATCGACTTTGTGTTCCAGTTGTTGCAAGACTTCAATAGTAGATTATGGAGATGTCACAACATTTTTGATATTCCATTCTGCTAGGCTCGATGAATATGTACCATGTTATTAAGGAGACCTATTGGTGGAATGGATGAAGAAAGACATTATCGAGTTATAGCTTAGTGTCGCAATTGCTAGTAGGCGAAGTGTAAGTATCAGAAGTCTGATGGGATAGTATAGGATATAGCCATTCACATATGGAAATAGTAAGTGATTAACATGGATATCGTTATAGGATTACCCCATTCACGATGTAAGTTTGACTCTATTTGGGTGATTGTTGACGGACTAACAAAATCAGACCACCTCTGGCTAGTCAGAACTACTTTCATTATCGAAATTATGTAGAATTATATATTTGAGAGATAGCCAGGCTTCACAGTGTCTCAGTATCTATTATATATATTGTCAGGATTCACGGTGTCTTAGTACCTATTATCTTAGAAAAAAGGGCACAGTTTATAACTAACTTCTAGAGGTCTTTCCAGAAGGGTTTACAAATGCAAGTTATTCTTAATGCAACTTTTCATCCTCAAATAGATGGCCATGCCTAGTTCATATTTCAGACGCTCGAGGATATGTTATGTGCGTGTTAGACTTCAAAGGAAGTTGGGATAACCACTTACCTCTTATTGTGTTCGCATATCATAACATTTATCTTTCCCGCATTAGGATGGAGCCTTATGAGGCTTTATATGGAAGAAGTTCAAAGCTCCGATTGGGTGGTTCGAGGCAGGTGATGTAACACCTCAAACTTTCGGGCTAAGTTTGAAACCGTTCTAGGTATATGGATAGACCCAAAATCGATGAATTTTATGACAAGTAGGTGTTAATATCAATTTGTAAGTGTGAGAAGTGAATTGGATATAAATTAAGGTCATATGGAATCTCTAGCACAAAGTTGAGTTGAGAGTCTTCTTACTGATTGAGTTTTCATATAAGTTCTTACTAGGATCAACTTCAAACTATCATAACTCCAAACTTACGAAGTAATTTTTAGTGATCCAACTAATCAAATTGAATACCTTTGAGTCTTCTTTCCAATGCATGCAACTTTGTATCAACAGGAGTTTATATTAAAAATTTATGAGTATTTTTGTGAAGCACTGTCAAGTGGCACGTCGTAACTGGAGGGGTCAAAGTCAATGACGCGTGAAGTTACCCAAAATGATCTTAAGATTATTTTACAGAATTCCCACGGTTTAATTGTCTAAATCCAAATGTTTTGGGATTCCTAAAGGTATTATTTAAGTACACCTAAAGCCTAAACACTTATTGATCACCATTTCAATTTGAGTTCAAGGATCAAAGCTCTAAAGTTCTTCAAGTAGCTAGGAAGCCTTCTTCTCCAAATTAGGGTTCTTCGAGCTCGAGTCTAAGGTTCTATTTTATCAGGTATATAAGGCTAACCTAAATAAGGATTTCTATTCATCCTTTTACCCTACATCTATGCAAGAATTCATTAAGATTAAAGTTAGGGTTTTTACCCAATTCTTGAATTGTCTTCTTCTCTATCTGTATATGTTAAATTGTCATTATTGAATTCTTCATATTGAGTTGTTTATTGATGCCTCTTGATTATAATCCTACTCCATCGATTATTTATCATACTCTCTTGATTTTTGATTTTTGGTTCTTAATTGTTGAGGTTGGTTCATGTCTCTTATCCCATGAACCCTAGTTTCATGAAAGTATGATTTTAAGAGCATTATTTTGAAAGCATGATTTTTTTGGTAAGTGTGTTATTGTCATAGTGATTGAACATATTTTCAAGAGAGTATGTATGATTAGATTTTAGCATAAAAATATGATCTTTAGCATGATTTTTAAAAGCTTAAAGTAAAGCCTTATTTATGAAATTCATGAGATGATTTGAGCCAAGTCTCACAAGCTTTTAAGGAAAGGTTTTGGAGTTAAGACTCCCAAGTAAAGTTTTTAGCAATATTTTAAGCCAAGGAGTGTAAGTAAAGTTTAAAGAGATTTTGATTCAAGGCTCAACAGAAATTTTAAAACATTCATTATATTTATAACTAAAGTGGTTTGTAATGATGTTGTAATGTTTCGCCTCATTGAGGGCCTAGTTATATGAGCATATTTTTTGGGAGGATTATTTAGCACTGAGTAGGGTGAATGGGTTCAAGAACCCTTAAACCCCAGAACTACGTAGACAACATAGGATAGGATCATGCAATTGGTTCGAGCGACTCCTCAAAATAGTCCCTTGTAAGGACTCAATTATGGATCCAAAGTTAAGTTTTCATCCCTAGCCCTGTCAAGGCTTTGGATGGCTCTCCTCCACGTGGGCAAGATGTGGGATCATCACGCACTCATACGTGATGGTTGTCAGTTATAAGAAATTCTCAACTATTGATATACTTTACTTGCATAAGCATTTACAAGGATGATTTTGATGCATAATTTTATTACATAAACTGTTTTACACATGATCATATCATTTCCCATGCATCATATTGAGTTTTTGAGAAAAGTTCCACTTTATTATTTCATGCAAGTTTATTGATTCCATTTATGTCCTTCTATTGAGATACTCTTGCTAACATTGTTTTATTAAGCTATTTTACACACCGTACATTTCATGTACTGATGCCCTTTTGGCGCTACATTGTATTGTAATGTAGACTTAGGTAGATAGGCACAACAAGGAATGCTTTTCTAGGACTTCACTTTATCCAGCTATTTGGTATTGTAATACTCCGAAAGTGCCTAGGAGTAGATCCGGGAAGCTAAAATGCAAAACTGCCGAAAGTTGGGAAAAAATTGCAGAACGAGAGGTACAATGACTCGTGGTAAGTAACCACGATCCATTATGAGCATTCGTGGAATGGGGTTAGGCCTGGTGACAGGGTAGACAACGCGCGTCACAATGACCCGTTGTGAGGAAGGATGGCCCGTTGTCTGAAGTCATGGTATGATAGTAGACCTTTCAGTGGAGACGACGGATGGGAACCATAACCCGTTGTAGGACGCTACGACCTGTGGTTAGGCCATGGTGAAGGAGTTTAGATTTTCAGAAGAAGGAAACAATGATTGGTTCAACGACCCATTGAAACTTAGAACGACTCGTCCTGTTCGTCCATGGTTTGAATCCGAGACATGGCTGGGACAGTGCATAGCACGGGTAGATACCACGGGTCATGGTATCCTCTAACGACCCATTGGTTCACCCGTTGTTTGGCCCGGTGATCAGTTTTCAACGAATTCAGTAAGGGCATTTCCATTATTTCCTAGTCCTAAGGCCCTATACTATGTTGTTTAAGGCTTGTTTTGAGAGGGGAAAAGCCTACTCTTAGTTATTCTTCCCATGCATGCAAGTTTGAAGGATTGAAGAGGTGATTCAAGGCCAAATTTCAAGGTTTTCATTGGAGTTTTTACCCAATTGCAAAATTGTTTAATCTCTATACATGGGTATGATTAGATTATATTTATATTGATTAATTGTGAAGCTTGACAGATTCTAAATTGTTTTCAATAACAAAAATTGTTTTGCAAAAATCTTGAATCTAAAATGCCCATGGATGAGAAGTTCATAAAAGTAGTGAATAAGGATGAATGCATGATGATTCTGAGATTGAATGAGGAAAAGCATGTTTCTAAAACTACCCATGATCTATGTTGTTATTTTCAAAATTAGCCGATTAGATCCAAGTATGATAAAGCTTTGGGTGATGCCCACATATCAATTTAAAGTGATGATTTTCCCGACATAAGCTTACCAAATTGTTTGAAGTGAAATTTCCCAATTTTATTATGAATTCTAGCTTGTGGTATGTTGAGTAAATACTTTTATACGTAGCTTACCACATGATTTGGAGTATATGCTCCCACCTATGATTGAGCTTGTGGTATGTTTCGAAATAAATCTTCTCATATGCATGATTTCATTATTGAGCTTTGTCAATAGACAATGTTGAGCTTCATTTCATACGATGTTGAGTTATGCATGATTTTTTGTTGAGCTTCGTTATATACGATGTAGAGCATTGCATGTTTTGGGAGAAGAGTCTAGCACCGAACGAGTTAAGGGTCGATTACCCTATGCCCCAGAACTACGCGCCAATGTAGGTTGATACTATTATATTATTGGGACCTCCCTTGTAACCTATCCCTGGCCTGATTGGCCCTTCAGCTTGATATCGATATCATGGTATCGTCCATCGCCTCGGAAAGGTTATAGACGGCTCTACCCACTTGAGTGTGATAGTTGGGACCACGTAAGATCTATCGTGGTATGTCGGTTAAGTGATGAGTCTCCCACTGTCTATATCATCCATATTTGCATTTTCATTACTCATGATGATTACCTTATGTATGCATGTTCTAAAAGTAAGGTTTGACTCATTGTTCAGCTCTTGATATAAATGTTGTGTTTCAGCTTTGAGTCATCCAAAACAGTCATGATATTGTAAAGCTAGGCATGATCATGTCATGATAAGATTTCAAATCCCGAATGAATGCATGTAGCCCTTCTACTTATACTTGAAACGTATGATATGGATTGAATGTTTTAAATGTTTCACTTTGCTAAATCGGTTTTACTTACCTTGCATACTCGGTACCTTCCACGTACTGACCGCATACTTTCTATGCTGCATCATTTCATGATGCAGGATCCGGTTCTCAGGTTCAGCCCTGCTCGTAGTCGCTTACCAAAGTTAGCACCTGCATAATTGCTGAGTCCTCATCTTTCGGGGACTAGACTTTCATCTTCATGTCATATTTCAGTTTCCATATTATTGAGTTAGTTGCGGGTTTGTCCCATCAATTCATCTAGACTAGAGGCTTTCAGACTTATGTATGTATAACTTCAGATATTATTCTGCTGTGTCGTTGTATGAGACTTCTGCTAAGTTATAATTAGGTTTTCCTCAGTTTATCGATTGAGATAGTAGTACTCTTTTGCCATGGGTCGACTTGGGGTCTCTCGGGGTCCCTTATCCCGTGTCTACAATCTGGGTTTACGCTGGGGTCATGACAAACATGGTATCAGAGCCACAGTTTTTATATGTCCTAGGGAATGTGAAAGCCGCATTAAGTAGTGTCTTTTTCATGGGTGTTAAGCGCGCCACACATATGACGAAGAGGCTACTATACGTTTTAGGAAATGTTCCTTTCTTTCATGATCTATTTCGTGCGATGAAAAGCCTTTCTACTCTTCTAATTTGTGCTATTCGCGATTGCAGAATCATGGCTCCTCGAAGGATGAATGGAAGGAGGAATGGAGGTGGTGAGGGCCACAAGAATAGAAACAGTCATGAGCATCAGCTAGCCCCACCAGTTCAGGAGCCTCAGGCACTGGAGCTAGCCGCTCATGCTGAGTTCCGAGCTACCATTCAGATGCTTGTGCAGGCCTTGACTGCCCAGGTCAATTAGAAGGCCGTTGTGCATATTCCACAAAATGGAAATGCAGCGGCGGTCAGAGTCAGGGACTTTTTGAGAATGAACCCGCCGGAGTTTCTGGGGTCAAAGGTAGATGAGGACCCGCGTAATTTCATTGACGAGATTGTCAAGATCACCAAGGTTATAGGGGTGAGTAGTGTAGAGTGCGCAGAGTTAGCCTCCTACCAGTTGAAGGGGGTTGCAGATATTTGGTTCCGCCAGTGGAAGGACAGCAAGGTCACTGGAGCAGGTCCAGTCACATGGGCGGAGTTCCAGGTTACATTCATCGACCGGTTCTTCCCTCGAGAGATGAGGGAGTTGAAAGCAACTGAATTTGTGAATTTGAAGCAAGGAAGGATGACTGTTCAGGAGTACTCCCTTGAGTTCACCCGCCTATCTAAGTATGCCCCAGAGTTAGTGGTCGACCAACGGGC
>JACEIK010001151.1:255703-278170 GCA_018107945.1 Datura stramonium
TTTGCTATCGTAGTCCAGTCCCTGTGGGATCGATACTTGGCTTACTTGAGCCATTTACTACTTGTTCGACCACGTGCACTTGCATGTAGTCATCCAGACCTCCGAACAAGGAGTGCGTAGATTTAGCCTCATATCAGTTGAAAGGGGTTGCGCACATTTGTTTAAGCAGTGGAAAGATAGCAGGACAGTTGGAGCAGGCCTCATGGGTTGGGATGAGTTCCATATCGCATTTAGGATCGATTCTTCCCTTGGGAGATGAGGGAGATTAAAGAAGCAGAGTTTGTAAGACTAAAGCAAGGAAAGATGACAGTTCAAGAGTATGCATTGGAGTTCACTCGCCTGTCCAAGTATGCACCTGAGATGGTGACAAATTAGAGAGCCCGAATGAGTAGGTCCGTGCATGGGATAGCAGACGACTTGGTCAAAGATTATCGGACTGCGATGCTTCATCAGGACATTGACTTTCCTCGGATGGTCCTATACGCATAGCAGATGGAGGCAGTACAGGTGAGTGAGTTAGAGAGAGAGGCCAAGAGGGATAGGACTAATAACTTTGTGTTCTCTTAGCAGAGACCTGGTGGGCAGCATTAGCAGACCCACCAGAGATCTTCAGCCCCAGCGCCATCGTCTATAAGTGTTCCATCTAGGTCTAGGTGTGACTAGAGGGGACGAGCATCAAGATCTAGTGGTCAGGGTAGCAGGCCCGCAGAGTCTAGCATTCTGGAGTGTGAAAGGTATGGCTTAAGACACACAGGTTAGTGTTTAAAAGGTTCGGGTGCTTATTTTGGGTGTGGGAAGCTCGGACAAATGCTTAGAGATTGTCCAACAGCCAGACAGGGCCATGATAGGGGCCGAGGCCCAGCCTCCAGTTCAACAGCTCCACCAGCATGCCCAACTCAACAGGGGGCATCTACTAGTGCGGGTAGTGGTCAGTTCCAAAACAAATTCTATGCCCTAGAATCTAGTCTGGAGTAGGAGGTCTCCCTAGATGTAGTCATTGGTATGATACGAGTATTCCACCTTGATGTATATGCATTGTGAGATCTAGGGGCTACTTTATCTTTTGTGATGCCCTATGTTTCTAGTAGTTTCGGAGTCAATCTTGGAATCCTATCAGAATCCTTCTCAGTATCTACTCCAGTCGGGGATTAAGTTATAGCTCGATGGGTATACAAAAATTGCCCTATCACAGTTCTTTAGAAAATCACCTCAGCAGATTTAGTAGAGCTAGTCATGACCAATTTTGATGTTATCTTCGGCATGGATTGGATACATGCAGGAACGAGGAGGAAAGCCACCCCCATCTTCCGCATATCTTGCTCATCCGACATGGCATGAATCACCGAACCTGCACTCAAGAATAGTAATGCTTTGAAAAAGGCATGATTCATTAAGTGAAAGATGCTAACCGAATAGTTAGAGATGCCGCAATCAAAGATCATATAGCCTAATTGACTGCAAGTGTTATGCCTCAGTCAATTGTAGAACCCGTGCAGTAGAGTTCAAATTTCCAGGTGAGCCAGTCCTAGAGTGGAAGGGTAGTTAAGTTGTGCTTGTAGGTCACTTCATTTCCCACCGTAAGGCCAGAAGGATGATCTCTAAGGGTTGTGTGTACCATCAAGTTAGGGTTAATGATGCTACGTCTGATACCCCGACTATCCAGTCAGTTCTCGTAGTGCATGAGTATCGCGAAGTGTTTTCAGATGATTTACCGGGAGTTCCTCTTGAGCGGGAGATCGATTTTGGTATTGACCTTCCTCCTGATACTCAACCTATATCTATTTCTCCTTGCAAAATGGCTCCAGCTGAGCTAAAGGAGTTGAAAAAGCAGTTGAAAGACCTCTTAGACAGGGGTTTCATCAGACCTAGAAAATCCCCATGGGGTGCACCAATTTTATTTGTCCGAAAGAAGGATGGTTCCCTTCGGATGTGCATTGATTATCGGCAGTTGAACAAAGTTACCATCAAGAACAGGTATTCTCTCCCCTGGATGGATGATTTTTTTGACTAGCTTCAGGGTGCTAAGTGCCTTTCAAAGATAGACTTCAGGACTCGTGTATGGTCAGTATGAGTTTGTAGTTATATCTTTTGCACTAACGAATGCTCCTGCAGCTTTTATGAATTTGATGAACAGTGTGTGCTAGGATATGTTCATGATTGTGTTTATAGATGACATTCTCATATACTCTCGGAGCGAAGAGGAGCATGCCGCTGATTTGAGGGTGGTGCTACAGACTCTTAGGATCACTGGTTGTATGCTAAATTCAGTAAATGTAAGTTTTGGTTGAACTCAGTGGCATTTTTAGGTCATGTGGTGTCATGTGAGGATGTACAAGTGGACTCTCAGAAGATAGATATGGTGAAGAATTGGCCTAGACATGTTAGTCCTTCGAATATCAAGAGTTTCTTGGGTTTAGCTGGTTATTATCAGAGGTTTGTTAAAGGGTTTTCATCCATTGCAGCACCGTTGACTAAGTTGACCCAGAAGAAGGTGAAGTTTCAGTGGTCAGAGGCCTGTGAGAAGAGCTTCCAAGAGTTGAAGACTTGACTAACCTCAGCACCGGTGTTGACCCTACCTGAGGGTACCGATGGGCTCGCGGTATATTGCGACGCCTCAAGGATCGGCCTTGGTTGTGTATTAATGCAACACGGTAAACTTATAGCCTATGCTTCTAGGAAGCTGAAAGTCGATAAAAAGAACTATCTGACTCACGACTTCGAGTTGGCGGCGGTAGTATTTGCCTTGAAATTTGGAGACACTATTTGTACGGGGTCCATGTGGATGTGTTTACGGACCACAAAAGCCTTCATCACATGTTTACCCAAAAGGATTTGAATCTACATCAGAGAAGGTGGTTGGAACTTTTGAAGGATTATTATATGAGTGTCCTTTATCATCCTGTCAAAGCTAATGTGGTGGCAGATGCTCTTAGAAGGATTTCTATGGAGAATGTGTCCCATGTAGATGAGGAAAGGAAAGAATTAGTGAAGGATGTACATCGGCTTGCATGGCTAGGAGTCCGTCTTGTTGACTCGACAGATGGAGGTGTCATTGTTTAGAATGGTTCAAAATCTTCCTTGGTGACCGAGGTCAAAGCTAGACAAGACAAGGATCCGATTTTTGTAAAATTGAAGGAAGCCCTTCAAAATCAGAAAGTAGAGGTCTTCTCCCAAGGGGGAGATGGTGTGCTAAATCTATCAGGGTCATTGGTGTGTACCGGGTGTTGATGACCTGAGGGAACGAATGTTGCATGAGGCTCATGGTTCTAGATATTCTATACATCCAGGTCCCCACCAAGATGTATCGCGACCTATGGGAAGTGTATTGGTGGAATGGCATGAAGAAGGACATTTCAGAGTTTGTGGCTAAGTGTTCGAATTGTCAACTGGTGAAGGTTGAGCATCGAAGACCTAGGGGTATGCTTCAAGACATTAGTATCCCTACTTGGAAGTGGGAAGAAATCAATATGGACTTTATTAAAGGGTTTCCTCATACTCGTCGATAGTATGACTCTATTTGGGTTGTTATAGATAGGTTGACTAACGTAGCTCATTTTCTACCGGTCAAAACTACCGATTCACCGGAGGATTATGCTAAGTTATACATTGGGGAGTTAGTTCGGTTGCATGGAGTACCCTTTTCCATTATATCAGATAGAGGTACTTAGTCTATCTCCTAGTTTTAGAGATCATTTCAGAAGGGACTTGGCACTCAAGTCAAGCTTAGCACAACATTTTTCCTGCAAAGAGATGGTCAGGCCGAGTGGACCATTCAGACACTTGAGGATATGTTGAGAGCATGTCTAATTGATTTCAATGGTAGTTGGGATGATCATTTTCCTCTCATTGAGTTTTCATATAATAACAGCTACCATTCCAGCATTTAGATGGCTCCGTTTGAGGCTCTCTATGGGCGGAGATGTAGATCGCCTATTGGTTGGTTCGAAGTCGGTGAAGCTATGATGATAGGACCAGATTCAGTCTATGAGACGGTGGAGAAAGTTCATCTTATAAGGGACAGGTTGAAAACAACTCAGAGTCTTCAAAAGTCCTATGAGGATGTGAGGAGGAGGGAGCTAGAGTTTGATGTTGATGATTGGGTGTTTCTGAAGGTATCTCCCATGAAGGGAGTAATGAGGTTCATAAAGAAGGAGAAACTCAGTCCCCGTTATGTTGGTCCGTACCGAATTGTGAAAAGGGTTGTCAAGGTAGCATATGAGTTGGAGTTGCCTTCAGAATTAGCTTCAGTTCATCCAGCTTTCCATGTATCGCTTTCAAAGAAGTGCTTGGGTGATCCGGATTTGGTTGCCCCGATAGACAGTGTGGGTGTGAAGGATAGCCTTAGCTATGAGGAGGTTCCAGTGGACATACTTGATTGTTGGGTTTGAAAGCTAAGGAATAAGGAAGTAGCCTCAATAAAGGTTTTGTCGATGAACCAGTAGGTTGAGGGATCTATGTGGGAAGCCAAAGCAGATATGATGGCTAAATACCTACATTTATTCCCTCCCGGCTCAATTTCAGCTTGAGGTACCAGTTTCCTCCTTAGTAATCCATTCAGCTTCATGTTTAGGTCATGTACCCCAGTTTCTTTCATGTCAATATATGTATGTGTGATTCATGAATTCAGTTAAGTTATGTGATTCAGTCCGGAGTCAGGCACTCCATCAGTTTTCAGCTTTAAATGTTCAGTATTTGATATGGCAGTTGCATTTCTCAGCCTTTCTATATGATTACCCACATTCGAGAATGAATGCTCCCAATGGAGAGATATGGTAATACCCTGAAAGCCCTAAGATCAGACTCGAGGGTCGAAGCAGAGAAAAATAGGATTTTTTGCACCAGGTCACGAGACGAGTCATCCACTGACTCGTGAGGTGCACCACGAGTCTTAAGTGACTTGTGGGGAGAAGGGTGGACTTGGTTGGATTTTTGGATTTGGGGTTGACCACGAGTGAGACCACAAGTCATGGTCAACACCACGAGTCGTCAAGTGGTCCGTGGTTAGAAGTTGACTTGAGGTTGAAAAGTTTGGACAGTGCGGGTCCTGACTAGTCACCACAAGATGTTGTGTACACCATGAGTTGTGGTATCCCTCGTGGTGACAATTGATGATGAAATTCTAGTTCTGGCAATGAGTACATACCAGGGTCGTGGTCAGTAGGAACGGGTCATCCAGTCCCTTGTTGGGACTGGCAATGCGTTTTTCCCTGCGAATTTATTAAGGGTTTTTCCGTAATTCCTAAATTCTTAAGGACTATAATACGTTGTTTTAAGATCATAAAGGTGTGTTTTAAGTGGGGTAAGTTCATTCTAATCCTATTCTCTCCCATGCATGCAATTCTAGAAGCTCCTAAGGGTGATCAAGCTTTAGATTCATCAAGTTCTTCCCCAAATTTCTTTGGGTTCTCAAAAGGGTTGTGAAATCAAATTCTTCCAGGTATGTAGGGTTATGAATGGGTGTAATCATCCACACCCATTCTCAATCCTCTTCAATTCATGAAATTCTAGTTGATGAATCTATGGGGTTTTAACCCAACATGTGAATTTTCTATGTATCAATCATGGGTATGATCTAAGCATGTTTTTAATGTTTAATTATAATTAAGGAGCTAATTTTACAATGATTTTGATTACAAATTATGTTTTCAAGTTTTACAAATTATGATTTCCAACCATGAAAGTTCATGAATAGATGAGATTATGATATATGTGTTCAAGCATGATGAGATGTATATGAAGAAAGTATGATTTTGAATTACCCATATTTATATTTATGTTTTCGAATGAATTAAGCCTATGTCAAGCATGTTTAAGTATTGGGAAAGCCCATATGATCAAAGTATGTTTCATGATTTATCTAAATTTCATGTTATTAGGTTACCATATGGTTTTGGAGTCTAGACTCCCACTATTTTCATGCATGTATGTTATGAGTCAGCTTCGTCACTAGACGATGGTTCAGCTTCGTTGAAAAATGATGGAGAGCATATGCATGTTTTTGGGAGTAATATCTAGCACTGAGTAGGATAAGGGTCAGTCAACCCTATGCCTCAGAATTACGTGCCATCGTAGGTATGTTCAGATTATTGGGACCTCCCTTGAGAGCTTTCCTTGCTCCCAAGGGGCCATCAGTTTGATATCGATATCATGGCAGCATCCTTAGCCCTGGCAAGGCTTTGGACGGCTTTGCCCACCTGAGTGTAATAGTCGGGACCATGTAAACTCTATCATGGTAATGTTGGTTATAAGATGAGTCTCCTATTGTTCCTTATGATTTCAATTATGCATGTTCAACCGTCATGATATTATGTTTTCAGCAGGTTTGACCCAATGATTAGTTTTACTTATGATTATAAGTTTCAGCTTTGGGTCATTCGATTCAGTTATGATATTCAATTATGATACTCAGTTATGTATGAATCACATTTTCAGATAATAGCATGCAAGTCCTACTCTCAAACACTTATGATGAAATGTTTTATGTTATGCAGATCTCTGTTTTACTTACTTAGCGATTTTACTTACCTTACATACTCGGTACATTACACGTACTGATCGCATACTCTATGCTATATCATTTCATGATACAGGCTCAAATATTCAATCTCAGTCCCGACGATAGCCAAACTCTCAGTGTTGGCCTCTCCCAATCATAGTTGGTGAGTCCTCATCTCTCGAGGGCCCCTTGTTATCAGTTGTATTACCTTTCTATTTCAGACTATAGCGAGTTAGTTGGGGTCTTGTCCCATCAACTCGTCAGTGTTAGAAGCTTTCAGACATAGTATGTAATCATCTTCAGACTTGTGTTATGTATTCTGATGTTATGATATTTTCATACTTATGCTATGTTAATTATGCTTAACTTCCGCTTTCATTATGATTGAGTATAGGTGTCATGTTCATGCCATGGGTCGACTTGGAACCGCTCGGGGTTCTTTGTCCCATGTCTCGATTCGGGCCTATGTTCGGGTCGTGACACTTATAAGCTGAACTTTCTCCATAGCCTCATGAACTGAATCTATTCCTATCAATGTAGCTTCATTGACTTCGAACCAATAAATAGGCGATCTACATCTCCGCCCATAAAGAGCCTCAAACGGAGCCATCTGAATGCTGAAATGGTAACTGTTGGTATATGTATATTCAATGAGAGGTAAATAATTATCCCAACTGCCCTTGAAATCAATCACACCCACTCTCACCATATCCTCAAGAGTTTGAATGGTCCGTGCAGCCTCACCATCTATTTGCGGGTGAAAAGTTGTACTAAGATTGACCTGAATACCAAGTCCCTTCTAAAACGATCTCCAAAATTGGAAGTAAACTGAGTACCTCTATCCAATATGATGGACAAGGGCACTCCATATGTAACACCCCAAAACTTTCCTAGACCAAACTCAGACTAAGCATGAAAACCAGAAAACATTTTGTCTCAGGATGACTCAGACAATGAGTTGTTGTCAGCACCAATGGATCATTGTTTCAGTCATTGTTTGATCTAAAAGTTTTTCACTCGAGAACCAACGATTCATGCAACGACCGTTATGAAGAGTAATGATTCGTTCTATCGCTCGTTGTTGATCAGTACAGAAACCTACTAGACCTTTTACAGAACCAACGAGTGTGACTAACGACTCGTGGTTCATACCAATGAGTCATTGTTTCCACCCGTTGCCTGAACCAGCAACCCTTCAGGTAAAGTAAATGGTGACAACGGGCAATTACCACGACTCATGGGTTCTACCAATGAGTCGTGGTGCCGTCCGTTAGAAGGGTCCAAGCTTGGGATAAAAAATCTCTCCAGTGACCACGAGAGAAACAAATGACCCATTTGTTCATCTAATGAGTCGTTGTTCCCTTCCGTGGTCCATTTCCAATGAGCCCTAATTTCAGGCCTAGGACCAACGAATGGTCCTAATGAGTTGTGGTGTCAACCAACAACTCGTTGTGTGACCCATTCGATCCCAACGAGAAGTTTTCCAGATATTCTTCCAGGGGCATTTTTGTAATTTATCACCTTTTAAATCCCTAAACTATGTCATTTTGGGCACGTTTTGGAGAGAACTAAAGGGGTGATCGGCTTAATCCCTCTCATTTCTCTCAACTCACGATTTTTTCAGATCGTAGAAGTTCAAAACAGTCAGTGCAGAGCTAAGCTAGGGCTTCCAGTATTCTTCAAGATTCTCTAGATTTCTTTTCGTGGATTCTTCACTAGGTATGTGGAAATTAAACAAGAGAATTGCCCTTCCCTTGTGCACCAAAATCCATCAGAAACTTCTTATCAGTTCTAGCCCTAAAGATTTGAGCTAGGGTTAATTTATTGTCGAATTCTAATTAATTCTCGTGGATTATGGTTCGTATGAATTTTTGCTATATTTCCACTACTTAGTGATCACATTGTTATTATTCTTCATATGATATTGTTTAGCCATAATTCTATGAATGTAGTAAATTTGGGTCTTGCATAGTTGATTAGATACAATTGTTGCTTGACTCTGTTAGTTCCTGAATTTCCATGTTGTTACAATCATGTTAGTTCATGGTAAGTTTGCATGTTAGTCCAGACTCAGTTAGAAACCAGAATTTACAGTATCTTTCAATAAGTCAGCAGATCAGTTTGACCATAGTCATATTTTGAGGAGTTCAGTTTAGTAATACACCTTAGTTTCAGTTGTCAGTTAGTTCTCTAGACGGTTACAACGCTTCTAGATAAGTAGCTCTGCCTAGTCTTAGAACACTAGTTTCAGTTATCTATTCCTACAGACTCTCAAGTTACTTCCAAATAAGTATTCCTGACTTAGTAAAGGAACCCAGCTTCAAGGTATCAGTTTAGTAGTCAAGTTAGGACTAACCGGTGGGAGTAGTACTTAGCACTGAGCGGACCGAGGTTCCAGCGCACCTAGTTTTCCAAAACTACATTGCCACCACAGGTTATTGGCCAAAAAGGGCCCCAGACTTGTGATCACCCAACTCAGCCACTATACCTTGGCAAGGTACAGTGGGCTTTCTCCGATGGGGTGTATACATCGGACTCCACGTCTAGCTCATATGGTTATATGTCGGTTATAAACTCTCCCACTTGTTAGTACAATTCAGTTCAGCTCTGTCTCCGTTTAGCTCAGTTCATTCACTCAATTTCAGGACATGTTTATGACTGTCATTTATGGTCATTATTGACCATATCACAATTATAGCTCAACATCTATCAGTATTCAGTATTAGTTGGTCATTTCAGATCAGTTGCTTATTTTCCATGTTTATTGTATATCTCACTTACTCAGTACATTCAAAGTATAGACGCATATCTTCTATTTTGTATCGTATTATACTACAGGCGCAGGTTCCCAGTCTTAGCATCGTCAGTAGTTTCCCTTTCGACGATTTTAGCAGCAACGTTATTTGGTGACTCCTCATCTTCCGAGGACAATGTTTGCTTCTCAATAAGTTCTTATTTATGTCAGATTTTAGAGTTAGCTTGGGAATTGGCCCAGCAACTCATCAGTTAGTACTTAGCTTTTAGACACAGTTGTTCAGCATTCTTTATAATTATTTTTACTAGTTCCAAAATAGTTTTATTTGGATATTTATTTTTTCCCAGCTTCTGCATATGCTTACTTAGTTACCAGTGTGATGATATACATCATGGGTTCGCTTGGGGTCACTTGTGACTCTAAGTACCGTGTCCCGTCCAGGCTGTAGACTCAAGTCGTGACAAACTTGGTATCAGAGCCCTAGGTTTAGAGTATCCTAGGATGTCTAATAGCGACATCAAGTAAATTTCTTTTTATGGGTGTGAAGTGCGCCACACTTCTGACAGGGAGGCTACAAGATGTTATTAGGAAAATTTCCTTTTTGTTCATACTCCTTATCGTGTATTGAGCTTAATCCCAGAAATGTCCTCCTAACTCATGCTCTATTCATTTCAATGAAATATGGCTCCAAAATGAGGAAATGGAAGGAGGGTTGGCAATGCCAACCGACTGCTCCACCAGCTCCAGCAGCCCCTCAGGATGATCAAGTGTCCTCGGCAGAATTTTGAGCGGCGATCCAGCAGCTGACTCAGATGGTGACCAACCACGTGGACAAGTAAGTAGTTCCGGTGAATGTAAATGGGTCTACAGCAGCTACCAGGTTTGGTACTTCACCAGAATGAATCCTCCATCTTTTCATGGATCTAAGGTCAGAGAGGACCTGCAGGAGTTTGTGGATGAGGTGCAGAAGATCACCCAAATTATTGGTGTTAGTTCCGTGGAGAGTGTTGATCTAGCTGCCTACCAGTTGAAAGGGGTGGCTCAAATTTGGGAAGGGAGGCTAGTAGAAGTAGGATCAGTAGAGTGGGATGAGTTTTCTATGGCATTTCTAGACAGATTCTTTCCTCGGGAATTGAGGGAGGCCAAGGTCGACGAATTCATGAATTTGAGGCAGGGCGGCAGGATGGTGGAGGAATATTCATTGGAGTTCACTCGGTTGTCGAGGAATGCTTCAGAGATGGTGTCAAGCCAAGAGCTCGCATGCTTAAATTCGTCAATGGAGTGTCAGATTTGGTACTTAGGGAGTGCAGAACTGCAATGCTGTCATGACCCAAGTCTAGACCCTCGATGAGACACGGTACTTGGTGCCACATGTGACCCCAAGCTAACCCATGGTCTAACATTCCACTGGTAAACTAAGTAAAAATAAGAGAAAGTTATATAAAAATAATTATCCAAGAAATACTAATTTAAAAAGAGTAAATATATCTAAAAAGAATACCGAACTAATGTGTCTGAAAGCCAACTACTAACTGATGAGTTGTAGGGACAAGCCCCCAGCTAACTCTAAAATATAACTAAATAAATAACTATTTGGAAAGCAAAACATCGTCCTCAGAAGACGAGGACTCACCATAAAATGCTGCTGATGAAATCGTCGGAGGGAACTACCGACGATGCTGAGATTGAGAACCTGCGCCTATATAATAATACGATACATCATAGAAAGTATGTGTTAGTACTTTGAATGTACTGAGGAAGTGAGATATACAATAAGCATGGAAAATAAACACTGAACTGAAATAACATGAAATGACCAACTGATACTAAATACTGATAAAAATTGAGCTATAGCTAATATGGTCAATAATGAACCTAGCTAACGGTCATAAACATGTTCTAGAACTAACTGACTGAACTGAGCTAAACTGAATTGAACTGAAACTATACTGATATGTGGGAGAGTTTATACCGAACATATAACCACATGAGCTAAACGTGGAGTCTGATATATACACCCCATCCGAGAAAGCTCACTGTACCTTGCCAGTGTATAGTGTTTGAGCTATATGATGACATGGCTAGGGCCTAATGGGCCTAAAACCTATGGTGGCAACATAGTTCTGGGAACCTGGGTGCGTTGGAACCCCGGTCCGTTCGGTGCTAGGTACTACTCCCACTTAATAGTCCTAACTTGACTACTAAGCTTATAGATCGAAGCTGGGGTCCTGGACTAAGTCAGGAATACTTATCTAGAAGTAACTTGAGAGTTTGTAGGACCGGATAACTAAAAACTGGTGTTCTAAGACTGGTTAGAGATGCTTATCCGGAAGCTTCGTAACCGTCTAAAAAACTAACACATTACTGATACTTCTGGTTCTAAGACTAGTCAGAGCTGCTTATTTGCATGAGTTGTAACTGTCTATAGGACTAACTTATAAGTGAAACTAGGGAGTATTACTGAACTAAAATCCTCCTCAAAGAACTAGCTATCATCAAACTGATCAGCTGACTTATTGTAAGATACTGAAAAAGGCTAATTGCTAACTGAGACTGAACTAGCACTCAAACTGACTGTGAATCCACAAAATGGTAATAAGATGAAAATTCAAGAACTTACAGTCAAGCAGTACTTGTACCTAGACAACTATGCAAGACCTGGTTTACTGCATTCGCAGAACTAGCGCTAAACAATATTTCAAGAAGGGAATAACAACATTCTTGATAAATGATGAAAACATTGAAAGAGTTCACAAGGATTTCAAATTCACAAGAATATTCATAATCTGACTGAAGCTAACCCTATTTATGATATTCGGGGCTAAGAATGACAAGCAATTACGGAAGAGTTTTTGGGGCATAAGGGAATAACAATACCTTTGTTGACCCACATATTTGGTGTAGAAATCCCGAAGAAAAACCCTTGAGAAATCTGAGAAGAAAATTGAAACCCTTGATCCTGCTCTATGCTTCCTGACTGAGTTTTCTACGTTCTGACTTTGAGAGAGTGAGAGGTTTGAGAGAAAATTATTGAATAACTCCCTAAATCCCTCTGAAAATAACCCCAAACGACATAGTTTAGGGATTAAAAAGGTGGAAAGTTACAAAAATTCCCCTGAGATAAAAGTTTAAAAACTGCCGTCGGGATCCAACAAGTCACACAATGAGTCATTGGTTGACACCACGACTCGTTGGGACCAATAGTTGGTCCTGGGCCTAAGGTATAAGCTTACTGGAACTGACCAACAGGAGGGGAAAACGACTCATTGGATGAATCAATAGGTCATTGGTTCCTCTCGGGGTCACTAGAGGGACTTTTGAACCTGGGCTTGGACTCCTACCAACGAGCAACACAATGGCTCATTTGTCCGACCAACGGGTCGTTACCACCACCCGTCCTGGCCACTGACATTTTCAGGACTTGGCTCACGGATGGAAGTGATGACTCGTTATGTGGAACAATGGGTCGTTGTTGCCCTTCATTGCCACTGTACTAAATTTCTTCCTTCTCGGACTTCTCCCAATGGCTGAACAGGATGGGTCGTTGGTCTCTTCCATGACCCATTACTGGGCTCGCTGGTTCAAGAAGGACTCCCTACAGTGCTGACAATGACTTAGACAATGGGTCGTTATAGTTGACAACGATTCATTGTCTTGGTCATTCTAAGTAAAATTTCTGGTTCTTTTGGGTTTTTCATGTAAAGTCTGAGTTTTGTCTAGGAAAGTTTTGGCTGTTACAAATTCTCATCAAGGACATCGACCTATCCAGTATCATCATTCATGCACAACAGATTGAGGTAGAGAATCTTGAAGGATATTGAGAGGGAGAACAAGCGGGCTAGAACAGGCCAGGAAGATTATGGCCAACAAAGGTCCGGCGGAACTAGTCACCCATAACAGTAGCAACAGAGGTCCCTCAAGGATCGGAAGGGTAGAGAATCTAACTCTCAATCCCAGAGTTACAGTTCCAACAACCATTACCCAACTTGTCCTAAGTGTGGCAAGAACCATCTAAGTGAATGCTGCATGGGAAAAGAGGGTTGCTTTAGATGTGGGCAGTTAGGTCACACGTTAAAGGAGTGTCCATCAACAGGACGAGGAAGAACTCAGTCTAGTTCAGCAGACCAGTAGGTCGTCCAGCTCAGCAGGGGACTACTTCAGGTATGGATGGTGGTCAGCACCAAAACCTCTTTTATGCTTTGTCCTCTCGTCAGGATTAGGAGAGCTCCCCTTATGTGGTCACAGGTATGTTACGTCTTTTCCATATAGATGTATATGCCCTGCTAGATATAAGATCCATACTATTATTCCTGACTCCTTATGTAGTTGTTCAGTTTGAAATTAGTCTAGAAGTCCTTTCAGAACCGTTCCCAATCTCTACCCTAGTTGGTGAGGCAGTTAGAGCCAGCTAGGTATATAGAAACTGCCCAGTCTCAGTGTTGAGTAAAGTTATTCTAGCTGATCTAGTAGAGATAAACATGGTTGATTTTGACGTCTTTATTGGCATGGATTGGTTTTATTCTGGTTATGTCTCAGTCAACTACAGAATTAGAGTCGTTAGAATTCAGTTTCCCAATGAGCCAGTCTTAGAATGGATGGGTAGTGTTTCACTGCCTAAGGGTTGATTTATTTCCTACCTTAAGGCAAGGAATCTCATTTCAAAAGGGTGCATCTATCACCTAGTTTGAGTCAAAGATTCTAGCTCCGAGGCCCCAACAATTCAGTTAGTTCCAGTTGTCAGCAAATTTCCTGACGTGTTTCTTGAAGTTCTTCCCAGAGTCGCTCCCAAGAGGGAAATAGACTTCGACATAGACCTTCTTCCAAACACTCAGCCCATCTCTATTCCTCCTTACATAATGGCTCCAACTTAGTTAAGGAGTTGAAGGAACAACTGAAAGACCCGCAAGATAAAGGCTTCATTAGGCCCAGCTTCTCTCCACAGGGTGCTCTAGTGTTGTTCATGCAAAAGAAAGATGGTACTCTCAGAATGTGTATTTACTATCGTCAACTGAATAAAGTTACAATTAAGAACAGGTATCCCCTACCCAGGATTGACGACTTGTTCAATCAAATTCAGGGAGCCAGTTGTTTTTCCAAGGTAGATCTCAAGTCGGGATATCATCAGCTTAGAGTTAGGGAATGAACATACCGAAAATAGTTTTCAGAACTCGGTATGGTCACTATGAATTTGTCGTTATGTCTTTTGGACTAACTAATTCCCCTACAGCTTTTATGGACCTAATGAATAGGGTGTTCAAGTCGTACCTGGACATGTTCTTCATTGTGTTCATAGACGACATTTTGGTATACTCCAGAAATAAGGAGGATCATGCCAACCATTTGAGGATAGTGTTGCAGACTCTCAGAGACCGCCAGTTATTCTCTAAATTCAGAAAATGTGAATTTTGGCTGAAGTCAGTGGCCTTCCTTGGTCATGTTATTTCAGGTAAGGGTATTTAGGTAGATCCTTAAAAGATAGCAGCGGTGAAAGACTGGCCAAGACCAACTTCCCCAATAGATATCAGGAGTTTTCTACGTCTAGCCAATTATTACCGATGTTTTGTAGAGGGGTTTTCTTCTATTGCGTCTCCTCTAACTAAGCTTACTCAGAAAAAGTTCTAGTTTCAGTGGTCAGATGCATGTGAGAAGAGTTTCCATTAGTTGAAGACTCCACTCACTACAGCTCAAGTTTTTACCTTACCAGAAGGAATAGATGGGTTCGTAGTTTATTGTGATGCTTCTAGAGTTGGCCTCGGTTGCATTCTGATGCAGCGGGGTAAGGTGATAGCTTATGCCTCCAGACAACTCAAAGTTCATGAGAAGAACTATCCAACTCATGATCTAGAATTGGCGGAAGTGGTGTTTTCTATAAAAATATGGAGGCATTACCTGTATGGGGTTCACGTGGATGTTTTCACCGACCACAAAAGCCTCCAATACGTGTTCAGTCAGAAGGATTTGGACCTTCATCAGAGAAAGGTGGTTGGAATAATTGAAAGATTACGATATGAGTGTGCTTTACCACCCGGGCAAGGCAAATGTGGTGGCAGATGCTTTGAGTAGAATGTGCATGGAGATCGTTGCTCATATTGAAAAGGGCAGAAAAGAGCTAGCAAAGGATATTCACAGGTTAGCTTGGTTGGGAGTGCAGTTGGTGGATTCAACTAACGTTGGATTAGTATTGTAGAGTGGATTAGAATCCTCGTTAGTTGTTGAGATTATGTCAAAGTAGGATAAAGATCCCATACTGCTTAAGCTGAATGAAGAAATTCTAAGAAAGGAAGTGGAGGCTTTCTCCAAAGAGGGAGATGGTGTGCTTCGTTACTAGGGAAGACTACGTGTTTCGAATGTAGATGACTTGAGACAGCAAATACTGGCAAAAGCACAGAGCTTCAGGTATTCGATCCACCCAGGTGCCACTGAGATGTATCGTGACCTATGGGAAATCTATTGGTGGAATAACATGAAGAGGGACATTACAGAGTTTGTCGCTAAATGCCAGAACTGCCAACAGGTTAAAGTTGAACATCAGAGACCTGGGGGTATGACTCAGGATATCATCATACCCACATGGAATTGGGAAGAAGTGAATATGGACTTCATTACAGGTTTACATCGTACTCGCCGGCAGCAAGATTCCATTTGGGTGATAATAGATCGGTTGACTAATTCATCACATTTCCTACCAATAAAAACTACGGACTCAACTGAGTATTATGCTAGGCTATACATCCAGGAGTTAGTTAGATTGCATGGGATTCCCTTGTCCATAATTTCAGATAGAGGTACCCAGTTCACCTCGCATTTCTCGAAGTCATTTCAGAAAGGATCGGTACTTAGGTCAAGCTAGCACAACATTTCACCCTCAAACAAAAGGACAAGCTGAGCGGACTATTGAGACCTTAAAAGACATGTTAAGAGCTTGTGTGATCGACTTCAAGGGCAGTTGGGATGATCACCTATCTCTCATCGAGTTTGCATACAACAACACCTACCACTCCAGTATTCGTATGGCCCCATTTGAGGAATTATATTGTAGGAGGTGTAGTTCTCCTATAGGGTGGTTTGAAGTTGGCAAAGCTACTTTGATAGGACCAGATTCAGTTCACGAGGCTATGTAGATTTGAGGAGAAGAGAACTAGAATTTGTTGTAGATAATTGGGTTTATCTAAAAATTTCACCCATGAAAGGGGTGATGAGGTTTGGAAAGAAATGGAAACTCAGTCCAAGGTATGTAGGACCCTATAGGATTCTGAGGCGAATTGGCAGTGTGGCCTATGAGTTAGAATTATCTTCAGAGTTAGCATCTTGTAACACCCCGGATAATTTGAGCGATAAAATCGTGCTTTTGAGGTAGGACTTGTTACACCCCGTAAGTTCCTAACGTTTAGCCGGCCTATTCGTATGTTGGTCAAGAGTTTTAGAGTTCGACACGTACGAGGAAGGGCCCAAAAAAAGGTCGAACGAGCACAGAATCGAGGTTGAAAGGGAGAAGGCTGGACATGCTTCCATAGAGGGGCAATGTGTCATGGACCCCCTCCCTGCGCGTTTGGCATTGTGGCACGGCCCTGGCTTGCCGCGTTGGGGTCCGTTAAATGGACCCTATGTCCACCACCCAAGTCTTATATATATTAAGTTGATAATTTGATTTATCATATCAAATAAATAGCCCCTCGACCAGCAAGAGAGAACCACACAACTTTCACCCAAATTTCTTCTGTTTATGCTGTCAAACGCCGTCCAAATCCAAATTAATTTCAGGTATCGAATTATAAGCCTGCAGGGAGCATTACTACGGAGTTAGTTTCTTGAAATTCGCCCAAAAAATCATAGCCCCACCGAGTAGAAGTTATCAAAATTGCTCCAAATTAATTCCTAATCAGCCACATGTATCAAGTAAGCATTTCTCTCTTCTAAACTCTCGTGAAGTTATAGGTTTTCAGCCATATTCTATGAAGTCGAAGTTTAATGTTATTAGTATGAAAAGTTATTTTTTTGGCCGAATTTGGTATTAAAATTAGTCCCTTTTTCTCCCAGTATTACAGCTACAGTTGGAAAGAGCTGTTGAACACAATAAAACTCGTCAGATAATCGGGAATCGGTGATCGAGGTATGTAAGGCTTATCCCTTTGGCAAGTTATTCTCATCGTAAATGATACGAATTATGTTCTTGAATGGAAACAATGATTCCTCATGTTGCATATAGTTTCTATCAGTATATTGTGATCAAATATCTTGTGTTCAGCTGTTGTTTGTAGACTATGAAGGGATATAAGTCGAATTTAACTGTTAGAAAACGTATATAGATTATATTACAGTAACCTTTGTCTAGAAATAGCATGTCAAGTGTGATAAAAGTTGGAAGTATCATAGGCACTCATCGGCTTTCAGTATATTGTACTAGTGGAATTAGATGTCTTATGGTTAGGCCTAGACCTTAGAAGCTCATAGATAGTTATTAGGCCAGAGTTAGTAAGTTGAATAGCATAGGCGCAACTCATCCATATAGCCACTAGTTTGGCGCTTGTATTGTTAGTGAAGCACGCCCAGAGGCCATTGGCGTACATTTACGCCCCAGGGCTAGAAATGTAGATCGAAAGGCCATATTTTAGAGTCAGCAGCCTAGGGGTTGTCTAGTGAACTGAGTGACAGTCTTCCATCTAGTTAGCTACTACCAGTGTTTGTCAGTCCCAGTTGACTTAGCATTCATCATACAGGTCACCCAGGAATCCATCCTAGTCATCCAGGTCAAATAGAGTCGTGCGTACCCTAAGGAAGGGGACCTTATTAGCTGCTAGAGGCAGGGCCAGTGCTCCATCCTGTGCTTATAAAATATGCAGGTGCAGATCGATGTGAGTGGCTAGGTCTATATAGACTTTTTTTTAAGGTTAGTAATCGCCCAGAAAAATCATATAAGATTGGACCAGACCAAAATAGGGTCTAAAGGACCAACATTGTGTTAGTACAGCACTACCCTCATGCTAAGAATGTCAGTAAGCTGCTTGTGGAGTATTAGGGGCCAACCGCCCGAAAGCATGTTCAGTCAGTAACATCCCTACAGCCGTTCCACGCAGAGGGACCAAGTAACTAGTCATCTGTGACCCCATGATTGCTTATGAGTTATAGTTGTCCGAGTAGGACATTCAGAGTATTGTTAGGCCACTCCAGGTCTCACCCTATCCAGTCCAGACCATTAGAGATCATGATCACTACCAGGATCCTCTGGTTAGATACAAGTGCATGTTGTGCCTGCTAGCAGCCTTACAGACTATCCAAGGGGGCGAGCAATGGTAGCGTTAGGCCCAGAAGGCAGATATGCCTTTTGAGTAGCTAGATTGAGATTTGAGTACATCACCTTGGTTGGCGTTGCCCTTACTTAGGAGCCTTCCATGACCTCCCCAGGGTTACTAGCTGTGTCAACGCCCACCATGGGCTAGATGACGTCGCTCCAAGGAGTGGTATGCTGTCCCCGAGGGACGAAGATGGGGTCCCAGGTCCTCATAAAGTCAATTCCATGGCTTGACTATTTTATGATGTATCGGCACCACACCCCCATTGAGCTTGGTGCTCGGGGTGCAGATATCAGGAGTACACTAGACTCAAACACAGCTACAGATCAGGAGCCAAGCGGGTTCAGTTGCATACACAGAGGGACAGGAAGGTTGGCTATAGCACTAGTAGAGCCATAGAAACCTGGATAGAGGTATATAGATTGAGGCCTGGGTAAGTTATTTTTGTGCTGCTTGTACCTTCCGACTTATGGGGGCCAGGTGAGGTTCTTGTTTGTATTCTTGTCTGCCAGTTATAGTTTATGAATGTGTAATTATACAGTCTTAGCTCACATACATGTAGTGTTGGTTAGATGCAGATTACGAATAAGCAGGCGTACAAGTTAATCTTTCTACCCTTCTTCCTATTTACTTCCAGTATTTATCAGCTTATTTAAGGTTATCGCCTTACATTTTCAGTACATATTGCACTGACGCCATCCCCTGGGCACTACATTACTTACCTTCAAGTTTAGACAGATAGAATTCAGGATCCTTAGTAATATCTGTTTAGAGTCAACAGTTGGCCAGCTCCTTTCATTCGGAGTTGCTAGGTTGTAGCAAGTGCAGTCTTCCATTTTTATAGCATCTGGGTAGGCCGGGGCCCTGTCCCGACAACTATTTGTATTCTCAGAGGCTTGTAGGCTATATTTGCCAGTTAGTTGGGTGTCACTAGTTGTGTGGGGCCCATATATGTCTTATTTTATGTGTTGTCCGTGTGGGGCCTAATACAGCGCCTGATTTTCATTTCGGTTATAACTAGATATCATGGTTGTCTTGTCGACCCGCATAGGATTCCCTGTTATTGTCTGTGGCTGGTTAGCTATTTTCTTTTACAGGTGGTTATAAGGCCTTATCGGTCGGAGGCTGTGTTTACAGTTGAGATATAGCCCGTTGTTCTCTTGAGTCGAATTGCAGTCTTGCACCAAATATGCATAGGCCTAGCCAGGTCAATCAGATTCCTGTGTGACACTAGGTGTCAGTAATGCCTCCCAAGGTGGGGCGTGACAAACTTGGTATCAGAGCAGTTTGTATCCTAGGGAGTCTGCAAGCCATGTATAGTAGAGTCTTGCTTATAAATGTGTTGTGCACTGCATTCTATAAGCATAATAGTATGGTTACCCTTTCTTCTTCTCAGATCGTGTTGTAGAGCCGAGTTGTACAGGGTTGAGTCCCTAAGCTTTCATTTCTATGTCTGTCTAGGATAAGGTTCGATATAAGATAGACTCCATCCAGCTGCTAGTTAGCTGCAGTAGCAAGAAAGGGTACCAGTGCGATGCCATAGTTGGGGGGACAACTAGTTTGAGGACGAAGGCTCTTTTAATTTTCTCAGTATCTTCCTGGGGCACCAGGAATCTCATAAGGTAGTAGATATGCCAGCACCGTCCCCAGTACTTTTTACAACCTCATACTAGGAGTTCAGGAGTATAGAATATATATGAGTCGACTTAATTATTAGATATACAAGATCTGGCAAGGGCGACAGTTAACATTAGATTACCTAAAGGGTATGAAAAGAGAGGGAATTGCGGGATTCTTAACTCCAACCCTTCGAATGTTGTACAGTTCCATACTTCAGTCACATTGTGGTGAGAAACGGCTATTCCCACCTCCCAGCTTTGTTTTTAGTATATCAAAGAGCATAAGAATTGAGGCGATGTTGCCCAGAGTAAATGGCAAAGGGAGGTTGGATTTGTTGACTCCGGAATGTGTTAAGAAATGATGGAGACCCCTAGCGTTTATGTAAATTGTCTAGACCTTTATGGTAGTAAGGGAGAGTAGGTAAGACTACCGGAAGCACTCAAAGTATGTGTGAGAGTCTACAAGTGATAAACCCTAGCAATAGTAAAGCTCAGGTCATAATTAGGCCGATTCTATCATAGTGTGTTAATGATAGTAGGATGTACCTACTGATGGCATGGGAAGAGGGAAGACATTGTTAGATCATAGCATAGAGCTCCAATGGCCATCCCAGGAAGGCTGGGCGGTAGGAACCGGGCAGACTAACTCAAGAGATACCCGTGCCTGAGCAAAAACGGGGAGGAGCCAGCCCAAATATAGTTACAAGGCCCCCTCCTACCAGGTGTAAATAGACCTCACTTGAGTCAGTGTGGAAAGGCTAACAAGGTCAATTCATGTTTTTCTAGGTGAGTTATATTTCATCTAAAGGTTATGCCGAATTAAAAGATTAAGAAGTAGTTCAGTTGTGTAGAGTCCAAGTATCTCGTCAATTCTGGAAAAAAGGCACAACATATAGATAAGTTTTAGAAAGGCTTTCAGAGCAGGTTGGGATGCATTTTAAGTTGAGTATGACTCCTCATCTCTAAAAAAATGGTTAAGCAAAGCACTCAGTTCAGATGCCGGAGATCCTTTGCGGGTGGTGATGTAGACCCTCTATATGATGACTTGAAGCAGATAAATCAAGGTAGTGAACCAGGGCATATTATAACAGACAGATGGAAAAGGATAAACTTATCAAGGAATGGGTATCGATAGCTCAGGGTCGTCGATAGTCTTACCCAAACATACAACGTAGACAGTTAAGGATTAAAGCAGCGGCTGAGCATTCCTAAAAGCTTCACAATGAAGGGCATTAAGAGATTTGGAGAAGGGGCAAGCTTAGACTTAGGTTCATTGGTCATATCGTATCTTCCCAGAAGTAGGAAAAAGTGGCATATGGGCTAGAATTGCCTCCAGAAGTGAAATTGGTCTATTCAGTCTTTTGCATGTCAATGTTGTGAAAACATATAAGAGACCCATCCCAAGTTGTGTCCCATTGAGGACGTTCAAATTATCGGTGAATTAACCTATAAAGAGGTTCTAGTTGCCATACTAAATTAGTAAGTTCGAAGGTCGAGAACTTAAAGATGTAGCCTCAGTTAAAGTACTGTGGAAGAATAAGAATAAAGAAGAGATGACCTGGGAAATTGAGGACGACATGAGATCTAGATATCCTCATTGTTCCAGGATTAATCTAGGTTATGCAGTTAAGGTAAAATTGTTGTTAAGTTGTTATGTTACGATTCATGTTAGCCATACTGATCAGTTAACTACTATATTGTTGTGAATTAGTTGCTATAGTGCTCTGTTAGATGCCTGTATTGGAGTTTTCTGCATTCGGGTTTTTTAGATAGTCCATATTACAGGGGAGACTTTATAAAAAAATTTCCAGAATAGTAGTCAAAAGAGTTAAACTCCTGGAAGCTTAAGTGACATTCGACGACGAATGTTCCTAAGGGGGGGTGGAGGATGTTACACCCCGTAAGTTCTTAATGTTTACTCGGCCTATCCGTACATTAGTCAAGACTTTTAGAGTTCAACACGTACGAGGAAGGGCCTGAAAAAAGGTCGAACGAGCACAGAATCGAGGTTGCAAGGGAGAAGGCCGGACACGCTGCCATAGAGGGGCAATGTGTCATGGATCCCCTCCATGCACATTGAGCGTCGTGGCACGGCCCTGACTTGCCGCATTGGAGTCCGTGACACGAACCCCGTGTCCACCACCCAAGTATTATATATATCGAGTTGATCATTTGATTTATCATATCAAATAAATAGCCCCTCGGACAGCTGACGTGCCCGCAAGTGTACGGGTCGTGCAAGTAATATAGTGGCTCTTTTTAAGAACCGGATTATCGAACCCAAGGGACTGGACCCATTCCTCTAAC
>JACEIK010001152.1:9025-41346 GCA_018107945.1 Datura stramonium
CACCCTTCATTCTTTTTGTCTTCTTTTCTTCCCTTTTTCCCATTTTAAGAATATTTGCATGGGTGAGGTGATTTTTCACATTTTTCAACAATTTCAAGCTCATTTGAATTTTTCTTTTTCAATATTCTCAAATTTTCATCTTTTTACTTTTTCACCTCACCACACCTTATTTTTCACCATTTTTCTCTTCTTTTTCTTTTCTTTCCTTTTCTCCCGCTTCCACCATTTATGCACCCTTACTCTAGCCACCCTCAACTTAAGCATTTTGCTTATATTGAGGTTCACAATATTCAAGGAAGGACCAGGGCCAAACAGGTTCAATATAAACAAATTGGTACGGTTAACAAGTAAATCAAAGAAATATGGTCTAGTAAGGGTCAAACATGGGATCAAGGGATTCATGAAACTTTGATAGGGAAATATAGTCTAAAAGTGAGCTAACACAAAAATGGCCTATGATCATACCCTAACCAACCATCCTCAACCTGTGCAGAGACCAACCAGGCATGTTCTAAATCTTCAACGACATACCACAATAAATACTAAGACCTCACTCACACATGGTACATGAACTATTTTCACTTTACCTACCTAGTTCATACATAGCTTAACAAGACTAACACTATAAATAGCAAAATGACATAAAACGATCCACAAAAATCATGCATTGTTGTCACAAATACATAGCAAAAAAATTTTAAACAGGGTTAATTTTTCAAAAACCACAAAAGTAGTGCATATCCATTGGCTGAGTATTCCTAAGTTACTTTCTAATCAAACAAAAATCAAAACTAAAAACAAAAATATCCTAACACATGTCGATTCTACTAGATAGCATGCCTGAGGGAAAAGAAACACGACATTAAATACCCTCAGACGAACAAAAATCTCCAAAAAATAACAAGTACACCCCCCACTTTTGAAAAATGAGCTTCATCCCCGAAGCATAAAATATAAGCATGAATGGAAAAAGGGAAATACGTATGGATACTCATACTTCGTCGTTGTCATCTTGCGAAGGTTGTACCTCCGCGGTAGTAGTGGCGCTAGCGGTGGTCGGCACACTCAATGGTGTAACAATGGGGGTAGTGGTCCCCCCTTCAGTGACTGTAGTCGTTTGAACGACCTCTGTGGAAATCGGGGTTGAATGTGGCTCACCCGAAGTGTCATGGTCACTAGCAAGCTTAGGCTGAGCTGTGGTGGAGCTTCCCGATCCTCTTAGTATCTCATGCAGCTCAGTCATATGCTCCTCATGAGCCCGCATACTCTCCGCTTGATCCCGCATGCGCTCTTTCTTCTCCTTCTTTCTCTTTTTTCTTAAACTCTTCTCACTAGCATCTTCATCAACTCTCTTCATGCCTTTATCACCGGCAGCAGTTGGCCCCCAGTATGTCGCCAAATCAATATCCTCCTCAAGCTCTGCATCCAGATCCAAAAGAGTGGGGGCTTCTATAACAGTTGGTTGTCGTAAAGACAACTCAACCACTTGGCTCCGAAGAGCCCCCAACTCTGCATGGAGACTGCAGGTGTCTGACTACTCCACCATTCTCATGTTGAATCTACTCTCAAAACTATCCAGGCGGGCATGAAGGCTAAGCTGCTGCATCTATCTCAGATTTCACCCATGGCTTTACATTCTCCATCATTGCCTAAATTTTGCGCTCGGTCATGGTCAATCTCTTTGCCAGCTTCTGGAGGAAATCCTGTAGTACCAAGATGTACCCTACCGGAGAATGAGTCTGTACATTAAGCAGCGGTATAGCTGAGGTGCTGGGAGCTGACTCTGAATGACCGACATCTATAGCCCGTGTCTCTCTCTGCTCCTGAGTACTAGGGACATTGACCTGTACGTCCCCTGCTGGCTGAGCTGTTGGGATGGCTGTGGGAATTCTAGATCTACTTACCGGGTTCATCTCATCTCGGATAAGGCCTATGTCTGCAATTCTTTGGCCTCCAATCAGTCTCTCATCACCCCGTTGTACTCTCACCTCCCTGCACAAGCTGAATACAATGCTCGGGAATGGAATAGTAGTGCTTACTTCCACTGCCCTATCTTGTATCTCTGTAGCTATGATCCTCGGGATGTTAAGAGGGTAGAAAGAAATTAGGCATGCCACCAACGCTGCTCTATCAGCACTCAACGTATTATCATTGAATGTGGGCGCTAATCGATGTCTCACCAGTGTCCATAAGGCCTTGCTATGAAATTGAATGAATTCTTTGTCACCTTCTTGCCACCTATAACCCACTCGGCCTTATCCTTGTTCTCAACTATCACTTCTACTAGCCATGGCAGCTGCCTCTATCGCTCACCCTTACTCAAACTCCTAATCTACTTCATCTCCTAACCCCGGTAATCATACTCTGGGGTTATTCTTGTTGGTCTAAACTGAGGTCCATATAACATCCGTGCAATAGTATGATCAGATACATCCACTACTCGCCCTTGGACTAGAAAACTCTCCAAGAAGGGTTGCTCCTTTATCTTTTGCCCCTCCTTTTCTTTCCCCTCCAATTTGGCCAGGTAGTTGGCGTAGAACTCCCTAAAGATCTCCTCAGTGTACTGTGAAGGGGTCTTGGCCATCCACTCTAGCCCATAGAAGCTAAAAATATGCTTCAACTCCTCAACTTCATTCAAGGAATTAGTGAGAATCCGCGATTCTTCTTGGATGCTTCTTTTCAATTTGTTTTTGGCGGTGAGAGCGATGCCTTGTTCATATAACAATTTAGCACCCGTCACTCTCCACTGCATTGTTCTGTTCTCTCTTGAAGGGGTTTCCTCCTCCATTTCTTCCCCACTGCTTTCTACATCATTCTGGGTCCCTTCTGACCCTTCCTCAATGTTGGAGTCTTTTCCCGGCCTTTGTTGTTCCTCTCTAGCTCCCTCTTCAGACTGGGGAACTTAAGAGAATGTGGCCGTGGTTGCTTCAGCTTGGGCCTTTTCTCTTGCCCTAGTGGTTCTTGTTCCATCTGTGTTTGAGGTGTGTACTTGATAATCCTCAAGTGAACCACTAGGTGAATCTCCAGCTTGATCAGACTCTGAGTCCTTGTTTCATCTATCAATATCCCGCGGGCTTGTGTTTGTCTGCCCTGCGTTTGTATGTCATTACCTGGTGGGAAAGAGGTTAGCATTCCATTTTTGAAAAATAAAAACCAGATAGAAGAAGTTTAGTATCTTATCATGGGTCCTCAGTATGAGTCGTACGATTTGTACTGTGTTTCATAGATTGATTTTTTTAAGATAAGTGATATGAGCACTTAGTATGACTCGTAGTGTCAACCTACGATCTGTACTATGCTGCATACCCTTTTTCATCCCATTTTTTACAATTCTTTTTCTCAGTGTGTATGTTTTTGTTTTGCACATTTTTATGTATTCAGATTTCCCCCAGGTCTAGCATTTGGTAAACTCCCTCTTTACACCACTTAATCCTCCCCTACCCGTAACTCCCTTTAGGTGTTCTTGGTTTAAAAATCAATAAATTTCCAGTGAGTTTTCGGTCAAGTTGGATTTTTTCACACGTACCCATTAATTTTCAAGCATATGCAGTGATTCTTATAGGTTTTCGATTTCCTTAAGTTCACATTAGCAGTAAGAACTTAGAATGTAAATCACTTACTTGATTGTCGATTCATAGACTGGAAATAAACTTCTAGGGCTTTGCAAACTCAATTCTAACAAGAATTTCGTTCTTTAATTTCTTAATAATGGGAAGCTACGGGTGTTGGGAAGAGCGTTCTCAGGTCGTGGGTCATGGATTTTGAGGTGTTTGTATGGGAAGATGGTCGATTTTGAAGTTTAAGTAGGTGAGGGCCAATTTAAAAATCTGGCCAAGTCAGGTAAATTTGACCCGTCACGACTCGTACCACGAGTCGAAGGATCAACCTACAACTCGTCCCTTGCCTATAATGACTTTAGCCATAGAGAACTTACTTGGTGTCCTACGAGTGCATCCTACGACTCATACCATTGAGGTACGAATCGTAGGATGAGTCATAGGCCAGACTTTGCTTAGAATTTTCTCTACTTTTCACTACCACTGCTAGCATGACTCGTAGGAACTCACCACGAGTCATACTGAGATCTTGTAGCAGTAGATTTTTCATCCACCTGGCTCTGTTTCCCTGCACACTGAGCACACATTAGTTCAATAACTTGGGTTGCCTCCCAAGAAGCGCTTGATTTAACGTCGCGGCATGACGCGGGTGGTCTGGTTACTCAGATTTAACCAAACCACCACTTAGGTTGCCTCCCAAGAAGCGCCTGATTTAACATCATGACACGACGCTAGTTTCTTGACTACTCAGAATATGTCAAGTGACTCATACTCATCCTCAAGTACTAAGATCACACTAAATTCCTTTGGTTGCTTCACGGTCCGACAGATGTTGAAAGTGACCTATTCTTTGTTTAGCCTGAATTTTAACAGGCCAGCTTCCACATCCACTAGAGCTCTCCCAGTAGTGAGGAATGGTCGCCACAGGATAATGGGGACCTCATAATCGACCTCGCAATCCAAGATCACGAAGTCCGCTGAGAATATAAACTTATCAACCTTGACGAGCACATCAACTAGGATGCCCACTAGTCTCTTTACATTTTTTGTCGGCCATCAGTAGCCGCATGTTGGATGGTGTGGGTATCAAAGAAAAACACAAAAATAAATGTAATTAAGGAAAATTACCAAAAACTCAAATACAAGCAAATATCCTGGTCTTAGTCGTATTATCGGGCAACGGAACCACTTTTTGATAATGCTCTAACCATACTTCCAATTGAAGTATGAAGCGGACGTTGGCAATAAAGAACCCAACTAAGAGGTTGGGGTCGAACCCATAGGAAATATGGAAGATCTAGATTACAGCCGGTAGATGAACTTGTATGGTAATTACTTCACAATGTGGGGAATTCTAATAAAAATCAATAATAGAAATAAACAGTGGTCAAGATTATATTTGTGAATCAATAATTAAAGGAATAACTAGGGTTTGTGTTCCCAATGGGTTCATAACAGATTTGGGTATACACTCATGATCTTTACCAATACTTAATTACATAACTGATAACTTAGGTTCATTCAAACGATCGACCAATCCCTATTGAATGATTATCCTCAATTAATCGACCAAGTCTCATGAGTTTTGCAAACTAACCGTTATCACTAAGTTCCAGATATAACTATCTTGCGACCACAGCTCAAGTTAATACAATGATCATCAAGATCAAGGCTTTGTTATAATTCTCTTTTCCTAATCTCTACCTCTTCGACCAAAGAAAGTAAGGAATTAAGGAACTTCCTAACGTTGTACACCACTAAGAATCATTAAAGATGAAGAGAATACAATATAAGTAATTAGTATTGGTTTCAGACTCACTTTGTGCAACCCTAACTTGTTAATCCACCATGGTTCCCACAACCCTAGCTATGGAGGTTTTAGCCTCTCATAGTTGCAAGGTTGTGATTTGTGTTCATGATTGAAAACATAAAATAATACTTACAAAGATGATTGAGAAAAAAAATAATTCCTTCAATTAAACCACGAAATCTTGAATAATTAGTAGGAAGAACAAGATGAATTCAAGAAAAGGTTGATCAGAAGGTTGAACCAACTCAATTCTCTCTTCCAATGAGGTAAAACTCCTTACTACAATTTTTTCCTACTAGAATTAAGTCTACTCATCCTCCTCTCTCTCCCTGAAAAATAAAACATAAAAAGTATTTTTAGAGACACAAGAATCCTTTTCCTAAACTAACAGGACTGCTTTCTATATCTGTTGCCGACCTCATCACAGGTCCACCTTTGAATCGTAGGGGCTTCTCACGGACTGTGGCCTCAACTCGTAGCTTGAAGTGGTTGCTGAATTTTTGCTAAGTCTTGGGCCAAGGTATGATTCGTACCAACATCCTACGACTCGTACATTGCACCCATGGCTTGATCCTGGTACTCTTGAACTATTTCTGATCCTCACCACGACCAGTATGGTACGACTCGTACCTTCATCTCACGGGTCATAGGGTGCTCTCGTACTAAGAATCATCCTTCTGTGCATTTCTTCTAGATTTCATCATGATTGGCTTACCACGACTCGTACCACCATGGTACGATCTGTAACAAGTCTCATGGGATCAATCTTCCAGGTTAAGATTTCAGCTTCTTATCAGGGCCTTCAGTATGACTCGTAGGTCCATCCTACGGATCGTACTATGGTTTGTAAATCCACAGCACATCAACGGCTATACATGAAAGAATAGTATTGTGTTGTAATTGTTGGGTTGTGGGGTTTGAGAGCCGATTATTGGTTGTTTGAGCATGTATGATTATTGTTTTTTATTGTGTGTGTGTTATGTTTGAGGCCTTGTGTATTTTGGATAACCGATACACGAGAGTTATTTCGGCTAGGGGTCGAGCCCGAGGTACCTTGTGGCTTATGGATACCCGACGCACGAGAGTTTTTTCGGCTGAGGGGTTGAGCCCGAGGAGTTAAATGACCTATGTAATTGAAAATAATGTCCTCTATAGTGTCGAGTTGGGACATGATTCTAGAGTGGTCCAAAATGTCTGAGCCTTCCTGGGATCGCTATTAGTTCTCCTAGATGGATTGAGCTCCGCTAACTGTGCGCAGCTGAGAGAGAGTCCGGCAGTGCTTGATTGATTATGTTCACTGACTGGTGTTTACTTTTGATTTGCTTGGTATGTTATTATGGTTATTTTTTGTGTTATCTATTATTTGATAGCAGTGGATGCTAGATGTTGGGTGGTGTTAGCTGAGGCCATTGAGAGGTCTAGAGGGGATGACAGGTGGGCTATGTTGGCTAGCTGCCGCTGCGTTATTGTTTACTTTTGGACTTGTCGGCTTATGGGGGCAAGGTAGGTTCTATGTGTTTACTTATGTTGAGTCTCCTTTTGCGATATCTGGTATATCTTTTGATCTTTAATCTATGTCTTCCAGTTATTTCTTCCTTTTATGGTCGGTACACTATTGTACTGATGCCCTAGTCCGGGCGCTGCGTTCATGCCTGGAGGTTATAACGGGCTGTTAGATCCAATTCTTGGGCTCTGGTGGGATCTTCACGGAGAGAAAAAGATTGCAGTCAGTTTGATAATGATCGAGTGACATTGCTTCTTCGGCCCGAAAAGTTTTTTTGTACGCCAAACAAAAATAAATAAGTAATAAAAGGTTAGAATAATTTGAATCAACCTTAATTAAAAAATTATTCAATTAGATAATAANAAAGGTTAGAATAATTTGAATCAACCTTAATTAAAAAATTATTCAATTAGATAATAATTGAATAATTTAACGATTTACCTTTCATATTTGATATTGATTCACTCGTGCTGACAGGAGATAAAGCTGAGTTGGTGCGGTCTAGTTCTTTCGGATTCGCCAGATGTTTGAGTTAAGGGTAGTTCCGGGCCCTGTCCCGATCATTTGATTACTAATGTATTCATAGAGGCTCATAGGCATCGCAGTGGTTTTATTATGTTGTTATAGGCCAGGTGGGCCATGTTGTATAGTTGTTTTCAATTCTGTGGCCTTGACGGCATATGGTATTTATTTATTTTGGTTGGTCAAGTGAGCCAGCTTCTGCTATAGTCTATCATCTTATTCTGATTTTATAATTGTTATATTGTCGAACCTCATCCGTTCTATGCTTTGTTTTATTTTTGGGCATCATGTATGCTCATATATCAGGGGTGGCACCAGGTGCCAGTCACGGCTCCCCGGGTTTTGGGTTGTGACAATGGGCTTTGTGATATTTGAATCTTATCATATTCTAAGGGTTTTTGATCAAATTTTATGATTTAAATGATTTATAATGTTATCGATTTCAATTTGTTTTGAATTTAGCCTAATTATGCATGACCCATGATGAATCGATTTATGATCTATTTTTTCATTAATGATTTTATGACCCCAACATGAATTATGATTTAAAATGTTGATTTAATCAATTACCCATCATGATTTTATGAATTTCAAGCTATATGCGTGATCTACAAGTATGTATGAACTTTATGATTAATGAATTATGTTTTGGCTTACTCATGGGCCCTATGTCATGGCTAGTTCATGAACACACAAGTATGTTTATGATTATCATGATTTAACTAGCCCATGAATTCATGCATGTTATACTATGAGCACCGTATATGTTTTGGGTGTAGTATCGAACACTGAGTAGGTTCGAGGTCGAGGTTATGCCCCAGATCTCATAAACTACGTGCCACCATAAGTATGTTGGGACCTCCTTTGGGACTGTCCCTGGCGCAATTGGTCTCTTTTCATGTTGATATAACGCCCTTCATGGTTCTACCTTGGCAAGGTACGAACGACCTCCCGACTAGGTTTACAAGTCGGACTTCATGTGTGCTCGTATGGGGTATGTCAGTTAAGAGAATCTCCCACTGTTCCTCATGTTTTATGCATGTTTATGATTATGTATTTTAGCTCAAATCATGTTATGTAAGGCTTTTCTCCTATAATTATGATTATGTTTGTATTGCGAATGTTTTGAAAACCTTGAGCCTTATGTTATCTTACGACGTTTACGATACGAGCATGATGCCCTACTCTTATGATCATTTATGAGTTTTATATAATTTAAATATTCGTTTAATTACCTTGCATACTCGGTACCTTCCACGTACTGACCGCATGCTTTCTATGTTCTATCCTTTCATGATACAAGACCCAGCTCGCAGGCTCACCCATATCACTAGATTGTCTTGGAATTTGCTTTTAGAGTATTGGTGAGCCTCATGTCCCGGGGCTATTTGATAGACATGTTGCTACTTTATGTTTCAGTACATGTTGGGGTTAGTTGGGGGGTGTTGCCCCATGAACCCATCATTGTAGTAGAGGCTTTCAGACAAAGTATAGAATTCAACTTATGTATGTATAAGTGATTCTGTCGGTTTGTTATGTCAGATTCGATATGTTCCCGATATGCCTTATGTGAAGTCTTCCACTTATGTGAATGAATTAGATGTATGTTCATGCCATGGGTCGGCTTGAGGTCTCTCGGGGCTCCTAGTCCCGTGTTACGATCTAGGTCTACATTTAGGTCGTGACAAACTTGGTATAAGAGCCATAGGTTGGAAGGGTCTAAGGTGTCTGAAAGTCGTGTTAAGGAGAGTCTTTTTCATGGGTGTGAAATGCGCCACACTTATGACAAAGAGGCTACGAAATATTTAGGAAATGTTCCCTTCATTGTGATTTATGTCGTGCAATGAAAGTCCCTACCTTTCTAATTCATGCTATTTGCATTTGTACAATGATGCCTCCACGTTGAGTGAACGCCAGAAGAAATTGTAACGGCAAGGATCATGAGGGGCCAATGGTGATGAGCATCAGCCAGCCTCACCTGTTCACGAGGAGCACACACAGAAGCCAGTTGTCCACACTGAGTTTAGGGCAGCGATTTAGATGCTGGCACAGGCTATGGCTGCCCAGGTTCATAATCAGAAAGTAGCGCATTACCCTCGGAATGGGAATGCGGCGACAGTTAGGGTGAGGGATTTCCTGAGGATGATCCCTTCTGAGTTCACGTGGTCATAGGTAGGCGAGAATCCACACGATTTCATTGAGGTTATTCTGAAGATCACCCAGGTTTTAGGGGTGAATAATAGGGAGTGTGTTGACTTGACCTCCTATCAGCTAAAGGGGGTGGCTCACGTATGGTTCAAGTAGTGGAGAGATGTGAGGGCAGTGGGAGCAGGCCCGGTAGGTTGGGAAGAGTTCTATGCAGCATTTTCAGATCGCTTCTTCCCTCGGGAGATGAGGGAGCTAAAGGACGCCGAGTTTGTGAATTTGAAACAGGGGGTCATTTCCATTCAGGAAACTCATTTATCCAAGTATTCTCCAGAGTTGGTGGCGGACAAGAGGGCTCAGGTGAGTCATTTTGTTCATGGGGTGGAATATTATTTGGATAAGGATTGCAGGATCGCCATGTTACCTCGAGATATAGACTTTCCTCACATTGTGCTGCATGCTCAGTAGATGGAGTCGGTCTATCGGAGGTAGAGGGAGACCAAGAGGGCCAAGACCAAGAACTATGGAACTTCTCAGGTCAGGTCAGGGGGTGGATAGCATTAGCAGTCCCAACATAGGTCTATTGCTCTAGCTCCATCATTGGCAGCATGCCAACTAGATTCAGAGGAGATTGAAGAAGTAGAGCTCCAGAGTCGAGAGGCCAGGGTAGCATGTAGGTGGAGTGCTCTTTCCCAGTTTGTGCAGGGTACAACAAGAATCACCCGAGAGGTGCCTAATTTGTTTGGATGCTTGTTTAAGGTATGGAAAGCTCGGACACAAACTCAGGGATTGCCCTTTAGCCAGGTCAGGGGTCGGTGGAGCTTGCGTGCCAGTAGCCAGTTCAGCCGCTCCAGCAGCACGTCCCTCTCAGCATGGTGCCTCGACTAGTGTAGCAGGTGGTCAGCGCCAAAAGAGGTTTTATGCTTTAGTATCCTGCCAGGAGCAGAAGGCTTCACCAGATGTGGTCACTGGTATGTTGCAAGTCTTCCATTTTGATGTTTATGCCTTGTTAGATCCAGGAGCTACTTTGTCTTTTGTGACCCCATATATTGCTAGTAATTTTGGAGTTAGCCGTGAAACTCTGTCAGAACCATTCTCAGTGTCTACTCTAGTTGGTTATTCCATTGTAGCTAGGCGGGTGTATAGAGGGTGACCCATTACAGTATTGCATAAGGTCACCTCCGCAGACTTAATAGAGTTAGCTATGACTGACTTTGACATCATTTCGGGTATGGATTGGTTGTTTGCGTGTTATGCTTCGATTAATTGTAGAACCCGTGAAGTGGAATTCCGATTTCCGGGTGAGTCAGTTTTAGAGTGGAAGGGTAATTCAGTTGTACCAACCGGTCGGTTTATTTCATATCTTAAGGCCAAGAAAATGATTTCTAAGGGATGCATGTATCACCTATTTAGGGTTAAGGATGTTGAGTAAAAGACCCCGACTATCCAATCAGTTTTGGTGATATGTGAGTATCCGGAGGTTTTTCCTGATGTTTTTCCAGGTGTTCCTCCTGAGAGGCAAATTGATTTTTGTATTTAACTCTTACCCGATATGCAACCTATCTCTATTCCTCCTTACAGGAAGGCTCCAGCCGAGCTAAAGGAGTTGAAGGATCAGTTGAAAGACCTGTTAGAAAAGGGCTTTATCAGGCCGAGCAAGTCTCCATGGGGTGCACCAGTGTTATTTGTCCGGAAGAAGGATGGTTCGCTTCAGATGTGCATTGACTATCGACAATTGAAAAAGGTCACCGTTATGAATAGGTATCCTTTACCCAGGATCGATGATTTGTTTGACCAGTTTCATGGTGCCAAGTGTTTCTCCTAGATTGATCTCATGTCCGGGTATCACCAGCTCAGGGTTCGAGAGTGTGACATTTTGAAAACTGCTTTCAAGACTCGGTATGGTCACTACGAATTTGTTGTTATGTTTTTTGGACTAACCAACGTTGAAGCTTTCATGTACCTGATGAATAGGTTATTCAAGCAATATCTTGACATGTTTGTGATTGTGTTCATTAATGACATCCTTATATACTCGCGGAGCGAGTAGGAGCATGCCGCTCACTTGACAGTAGTGCTTCAGACCCTCATGGCTCGCCAGTTGTATGCAAAGTTCAGCAAGTGTGAATTTTTGTTGGACTTTGTGGCATTTTTAGGCCATGTGCTATCTAGTGAGGGCATAAAGGTAGATTCTCAAAAAATTGAGGCGGTGAAAAATTGGCCTAGACCAGTGAATCCTTCGGATATTTGGAGTTTCTTGGGTTTAGTTGGCTACGATCGGAGGTTTGTTGAGGGTTTCTCCTCCATCAAAGAACCTTTGACCAAGTTGACTCAGAAGAAGGTAAAGTTCCAATGGTCGAAGGCTTGTGAGAAAGCTTCCAAGAGTTGAAGACTCGACTCACTTCAGCACCAGTGTTGACCCTACCCGAGGATACCGATGGTTTTGTGGTGTATTATGACGCTTCAAGAATCGTACTTGGGTGTGTGTTGATGCAGCATGGGAAAGTGATAGCATATTCCTCAAGACAGTTGGAAGTCCATGAGAAGAATTACCCGACCCATGATCTTGAGTTGGCCGCGGTGGTGTTCGCATTGAATATATGGCGGCATTACTTGTATGGGGTCCATGTGGATGTATTTATGGACCAAAAGAGCTTGTAATATATGTTCACGCAGAAAGATCTAAATCTTTGGCAAAGGAGGTGGTTGGAGATATTAAAGGACTACGATATGAGTGTTCTTTACCACCCCCGTAAGGCTAACGTGGTAGCGAATGCACTTATTAGGCTCTCTATGGAGAGTGTGCCCCACATGGAAGAGGGAAGGAAGGAGTTGGTGAATGATGTCCATCAACTTGCAAGGTTGGGAGTTAGATTGGTCGATTCAACTGATGGTGGCGTTGTTGTCAAAAATGGATCAGAATTATCCGTGGTGGTTAATGTGAAATCTAGGCAAGATGAGAACCCAATTTTTAGGAAATTGAAGGAAGCTGTGTGGAGTCAAAAGGTGGAGGTTTTCTCCCAAGGGGGAGATGATGTGCTTCGATACTAGGGTCATTTGTGTGTTTTGGATGAGGATTATTTAAGGAGCCGGATATTGCATAAAGCACATGGTACCAGGTACTCTATTCATCTGGGTTCCACGAAGACGTATCGGGACTTACGAGAAATCTATTGGTGGGATGGTATGAAAAGGATATTACGGAATTCATAGCCAGGTGCCCGAACTGTCAGCAAGGTAAGGTTGAATACCAAAGGCTAGGAGTACTTCAGGATATTAGCATTCCTACTTGGAAGTGGGAAGAGATTAACATAGATTTTATAACAGGATTACCCCGTACTCGCCGACAGTATGATTCCATTTGTGTGGTGGTAGACAGGTTGAACAAGGGTACATACTTTCTACCGGTCAAAACCATAGATTCAGTGGATGATTATGCCAAACTGTATATTCGGGAGTTGGTTCGATTGCATGGAGTGCTCTTGTCCATCATTTCAGACCGAGGTACTCAGTTTACTTCTCAATTTTTGAATTCTTTTCAAAAGAGACTTGGGACTCAGGTTAAACTCAATACAACATTTAATCCATAAATGGATGGTCAGGCGGTGCGAACAATCTAGATTCTGGAGGACATGTTGAGAGCTTGTGTGATGGACTTTAAAGGTAGTTGGGATGATCACTTGCCCCTGATCGAGTTTTCTTATAATAACAACTATGACTCCACCATCAAGATTGCACCATTCGAGGCTCTTTATGGGCGTGGATATAGATCGCCCATCGGATGGTTTGAGGTTTGATGAGGCAGTTATGATAGGACCCGATTCGGTTCAGTTGATAAGGGACAGGCTGAAAACCGCTCAGAGTCGTCAAAAGTCATATGCTGATGTGAGGAGGAGAGAGTTAGAGTTCGAGGTGGACGATTGGGTATTTCTTCAAGTGTCTCCCATGAAGGGAGTCATACGATTTGGAAAGAAAGGAAAACTCAGGCCCCTGCTATGTTGGTCCCTACCGGGTTATGAGAAGAGTTGGTAAGGTAGCGTATGAGTTGGACTTGCCATCAGAGTTATCTTTAGTTTATCCCCTTTTTCATGTACCGTTCTTGAAGAAATTCTTGGGAGACCCATCCTTAGTAGTTCCGGTGGACAGCGTTGGTGTAAAGGATAGCCTTAGCTATGAGGAGGTTCCAGTGAAAATACTAGATCATCAGGTTCAAAGGTTACGAAACAAATAAGTAGCTTTAGTTATAGTATTATGGAGGAATCAGCATGTTGAAAGAGCTACATGGGAAGCCAAAGAGGCTATGATGGCTAAATACCCACATGTATTCTCAACTGGCTCAGTTCCAACTTGAGGTATTAGTTTCACTCTATGACTCTATTTAGTTTAGAGTTCAGTTCATGCACACAAGTTTATTTTATGTATATGGGTGTGTATGTGATTTTCGAATTAAGTTCAGTTGTATATTTTGAATTGGAGGTAGTAATTTCATCAATTTTCGGGCAAAATGATCAATATTTGCATATGATAATTGCATGTTTCTATTTTCTGCTTGTTTCCTACATTCAAGGACAAATGTTCCCAGGGGGGGATATTACCATACCCTGAAAGTTCCTAGGTGTAGACCTGGGAGTGAAAAGTTGAAACTACTAAAAGTAGGAAAATATCACAAGAAGGGAGATGTAACGACTCGTGGTATCAAACCACGGGTCGTTGTATACAGTCGTGGTGTTGGGAGGATTGGGAGGTAGTGGAAACAACAATCAATGTGATGACCCGTTGTGGGATACAATGAGCCGTCCTTTGCAGTCGTGGTGGGAGATGCACCTTGGCATCTAGGAAACAAAGGGTAACCCCATGACCCGTCATGAGTAACCATGACTCGTCTTTTGTAATCGTTGATTGAAGAGTGAAATTTTCGGTGGCTTTGACGGAAGGACAGAACGACTCGTTGGTTGGTGTAACGAGCCATGGTGAGGCCCGTTAGAGGATGAGGTGTTAAAGTTTAGGTGGAAACAATGGTCAAAGTGATGACCCGTTGGTCTAGATGACGGATCGTCCTGTCCATCCGTGGTTCAGTTTCGAAGGTAGTTCTCAGCAGTGCTCACGACGGGCAATACAACGGGACATTGTTCCTTCTAATGACTCGTTGGTATGACCCGTTGGACCGATCTGGACAGTTTTCGACTTTTTCATGTTATGAGACCCTAAAACTATGTCGTTTTAGCCTAGGAAAGGTGGGTTTTAGAGGGATAATCTATTCTAAGTCCTCATTCATGCATGGAAGAGTATAGAGAGGTGATCATTCGGTGATTCAAGGCTCCTCTCTTCAAATCCTTCCAATTACTTCTTAGGCATTCAATGGAGATTAAGAATCAATTTTTTTCAGGTATATAAGGCTATCAATGGGTGTTTCTTTTCACACCCATGCCCATTCCATAGGATTTCATGAAAATCCTATCAAAAATTTATGGGTTTTTGAAGTAGATTTATATAAAATTCTAATGATTGTTAATGGGCTTTGTGATTTTTGAATATTATCATATTCTAAGGGTTTTTGATCAACTTTTATGATTTAATTTATTTATAATGTTATCGATTTCGATTTCTTTTTAATTTAGCCTAATTATGCATGACCCATGATGAATTGATTTATGATCTATTTTTTCATTAATGATATTTATGAGCCCATCATGAATTATGATTTAAAATTTTGATTTAATCAATTACCCATCATTATTTTATTAATTTCAAACTATGTGCATGATCTACAAGTATGTATGAACTTTATGATTCATGAATTATGTTTTTGTCGACTCACGAGCCCTATGTCATGGCTATTTCACGTATACACAAGTATGTTTATGATTATCATGATTTGACTAGCCCATGAATTCATGCATGTTATACTATGAGCACTAAATATGTTTTGGGAGTAGTATCGAACACCGAGTAGGTTCGCGGCCCAGGTTATGCTCCGGATCTCATAGACTACATGCCACAGTAGGTATGTTGGGATCTCCTTTGTGACTGTCCCCGGCCCAATTGGCCCCTTTTCATGGTGATATCACGCCCTTCATGGTTATACCCTTGGCAAGGTACGAACGGCCTCCCGACTAGGTTTACAAGTCAGACTTCATGTGTGCTCATATGGGGTATGTCGGTTAAGAGAATCTCCCACTTTTCCTCATGATTTATACATGTTTATGATTATGTATTTTTATCAAGTCATGTTATGTAAGGCTTTTTCTCCTGTAATTATGATTATGTTTGTATTACGAATGTTTTGAAAACCTTGAGCCTTATGTTATGTTACGATGTCTATGATACGAGCATGATGTCCTATTCATATGATCATTTATGAGTTCTATATATTTTAAATGTCTGTTTTACTTACCTTGAATACTCGGTACATTCCACGTACTGACCGCATACTTTCTATGTTGTATCGTTTCATGATACAGGACCTAGCTCTCAGGCTCACTCGTATCCCTAGATCGTCTCAGAGTTTGCTTTCAGTGTATTTTTGAGGCCTCATGTTCCTAGGGCTATTTGATAGAAATTTTTCTTCTTTATGTTTCAGTACATGTTCGGGTTAGTTGGAGGGTTTTGTCCCATCAACCCATCATTGTAGTAGAGGCTTGCAGACAAAGTATATAATTTAGCTTATGTATGTCTAAGTGAATCTGTCGGTTTGTTATGTCATGATTTGATATGTTCCCGATATGCCTTATGTTAAGTCTTCCGCTTATGTGAATGAATTGATGTATGCTCATGCCATGGGTCGACTTGGGGTTTCTCGGGGCTCCTAGTCCCGTGATACAATTTGGGTCTACGTTCGGGTCGTGACACAAATCAATCCATGGCATGAACATGATAAATAAAGCTCAATATAATCAAAGCGGAAAAACCGTATTCTGAAATAGCGAAAGTCTAAATAATAAAACATTTATCCAACGAAAATAATAAAACACTGAATTTGAAGCTGAATATACAACTCTATGTTTGAAAAGCCTCTAACATATTGACGAGCTAATAGGACAACACCCCAACTAGCTCATTAGAATTCTTAAACTTAAAATATCAATACTCAACTAACTAAAGGTCCTCGAAGGATGAGGACTTACCAACAAAGCCGTTTGGGATAAACTGTGGAGACTGGCTAACGACGGGACTGAGTCTGAGCATCGGAGCCTGTATCATGAAATGATACAATATAGAGTATGCGGTCAGTTCTTGAAATGTACTAAGTATGAAAAGTAAGTAAAATAGGATGAGTAAGTAAAAACTATGATCTTGGATATCATAAATCATAACATCATAAGATTCTGAGAGTAAAGGTTGCATGCTAATATTGGAAAACATGAATAGACATAAACTAAAATAAGTGTATACGGCTTGCCATATCTGAAATCATAGGTAAAAGCTCATAAACTAATACTTGGATCAAACCTGCTGAAAACATGATATAAGATCTTATAGTATATGCATTACTAAAATCAAGAGGAATAATGGGAGACTCGTCTTGTCGACAACCACAATGGATGAGCGCATAATGATCCCACATCCTTCCCATATGGAGGAGGTCCATCCTAAGCCTTTCTATGGAGAAGGATTAAGTAAGGTGTGATATTACAGTGTGCCCTCGGGCTAGGGATACGCTATCTTAAGAGGCCCCAAAGTATACCTACGTCGGTGCGTAGTTTATGAGACTGCTCCTTCTATAGTCCGAGGCCCCATTGATGATTTATTTGAGGGATTAGGAGAGGAGGCAGAGGATCTGGTTGATGAAGGCCTTGATGGGGAGGCTACAGTTGGCATTGATGATAATGAGGTTGATGAGGAGTGACCAACACAGGGAGCTCTCGCCCTCTTTGTTTTGAAAGTCCTAATTGATTTTTAGTGTAGTTGCTCTACATTAGTGGAGAATTACATGAAGGGCAAGCCTATGGGTCAAGTTGTGTTCATAGAGATTTATTTTGTGAGAATGAGTGTGATCATCTTCTTCTATAATCCCTTATGTGTGCATTGGTTTATGATAAAGAAAACGGATTCTCTCTTATAGTTAGTGGTATCACTCCCTTGTGAGGACACACTTGCATTGAGGTAAAGGTGTGATTGAGGCATGTGCAATGTGAGCTCAAAGGGAAACTTTGAATATGAAGTTATTATGATTTGAGATGCTATATCTATTTGATTGGATAAATTATGCCCTTGTTTTACAGAATGAAAGAAGTTTTGAATCATGCCTATGAATTGTGGTTGCCTCCTGAAACTTTTCCACATTTTTAGGGGGAACATTGCTTCTCTTTTTCTGTGAGTTGGTAAGCATTTTTGGGTTGTCATAGATTAAGCGGTCATTGATGCATAGAATCTTGTGAAGTGACATGATCTTCCTTTTGCTCAAATGATAAGAATTGTATTAATTGAAGACAAGAAATGGTTCATGTTTTGGGGTTTGATGAGTTGGTAATTTACCAACCCATTAGGCTGTTAAGCATGAGCTCTGTCTTAGGTTTTAAGTCTTTTAGTTGGATTTTATGCCCTTTTTGCCTTTGGATGTGCATGTACCTAACTTGAAGAGAAGGAGCATGAAGTTGAGTAAAAAGGATGAGATTCAGGTGAAAATCGGTGCTCCAGAAGACCCCAGAGAAATGCCGATCAACCGTAGACACTCACTGGTTTAATGGACAACTACAACCGGCGTAGACAGAAACCAACGATCCACCGATTCCATCACTGAAATATGATGGACTTTACTAGATAACTGATAAGATCAACTTGCGGCTTGCGAATAGCAACCGACTAATCTCCAAAATGCTCTGGACTTCACTAGACCATAAAGGAAAGCAACCGGCGGCTCACGAATAGCAACCGGTGAATCGCCAGTTCCATCACAAGTTAAAGACTCCTGAAAGGGGAAAAAACATCCAGCCCTGAAAAAGAGGAGAATGTTATGACCTACTTTTGTATATATTCTAGAAAAAGTACCATGAACATATCATTAAATATTCCATTACTTTTGAGAGGGAGAGAACTCCATTAGAGAAGAGAAGAATTATTTTGAATATTACTTTTTCATCTTCATCTTCTTCATCAAAGTATAACCACCATCANATATATATTTAGCTTGATTTTGTTTACACTTAATGATGAAATTATTGAGTTTATTGTTAAATATGTTGTTGTGTTTCTCAATCATGAGCAGTTAAATGTATAGCTAGAGGTGTTTGATGATGGGTGTTAAAATTTATTAGGTATAGCTAGATTTGTCTTGTTATTACTTAATTACTGTAAACCTATTGAATTCTCCTCAAATTATAGTTGATTGCTCATAGTTGCAAATATGGGTATTATTTTCTTACTTGATTGTGTCTTGAAAAAGAAGAATTAAGTAATGAGGGAGAATTTAATAGTGGATTGGGATTTGATTATGTGGGTTTGGGCTAGAAATAGCCAAAACCCATGATCATAATCCCTCTAGAGGTTGATGGATAGAAATAGCTCAGCCCCTAACCCAAACCATATTTGAAGTACCTTGACGTTCGAAAGAACTTGAGGAGAAGGAGCTCAAGTGGTTGAAAAACATCAGGCTCCATCTTTTTCCAAGGTTATTTACACATATTAGTAATAACTTGACTGTTTAGTAAATACCGATTTGATAGACATCCCATCTACACCACACCTCTAGCCTTTGCTTATTATTGTTTCTCTATTTTTTTATCTTGCTCTCTTAATTAGCTGACTTTAGAGTCTACAATATTATTGCATTCACTTTCCCTAAAATTTACTTTTACATCTTCATTTCTTGGATGCAAATCAATTCAATTCACTAAACAACTCTTGTATACATCATTCTCTATTCTCTATGGGATTCGACCCTGACACCTGTCGAGTTATTTATTTTGATACGATGATCGCTTACATTTTCTCTAAATAAGGAGTGTAGTTTGAGCGTTATCATAGCACCATTGACTATGTTGACCCAAAACAGAGTCAAATTTCAGTGGTTGGATGCTTGTGAGAAGAATTTTCAGGAGTTAAATACTCGACTTACTTCAGCCCCAGTATTGGGCCTACCCAAAGGTACAGATGGATTTGTTGTGCATTGTGATTCCTCTAGGGTTGGTCTTGGGTGTGTGTTGATGCAGCATGGTAAGGTCATTGCCTATAGACAACCTAAGATTCATGAGAAGAATTACCCAATGCAGGACCTAGAATTGGCAGCAGTGGTGTTTGCACTGATGATTTGGAGACATTACTTGTATGGGCTCCATGTGGATGTGTTTACGGACCACAAGAGCCTATAGTATGTGTTCACCAAGAAGGATTTGTATTTGCGACAAAAAAGATGGTTAGAGCTACTCAAGGACTATGATATGAGTGTTCTTTATCATTCGAGCAAGGACAGTGTAGTGGAAGATGCCCTTAGCAGACTGTCCATAGAGAATGTTTCTCATGAGGACAATGGAAGGAAAGAGTTGGTAAAGGATGTGCATCGGCTTGCACGATCAGGGGTTTACCTCATGGATTCGACAGATGGTGGTGTCATTGTTCACAATGGTTCATAATCCTCTCTGGTGACAAAGATCAAGGCTAGGCAAGATGAGGATCTTATCTTAATAAAGCTAAAGGAAGCGGTTCAAACTCAAAAGGTGGAGACCTTCTCCCAAGGGGGAGATAGTGTGCTTCAATATCAGGGTCATTTATGTGTTTCGGGTGTCGATGATTTGAGAGAACGGATGTTTCATAAGGTTCATGGTTCCAAATATTCTATTCATCCAGGTGCCACCAAGATGTACCGTGACCTGCCGGAAGTCTATTAGTGGAATGGCATGAAAAAGGACATAGCAGAGTTTGTGGCTAAGTTTCTGAACCGTCAACAAGTGAAAGTAGAGCATCAGAAACCTAGAGGTATCCTACAAGAAATTGGTATCCCCATTTGGAAGTGGGAAGAGATCAATATGTACTTCATAACAGGGCTGCTTGCACTCGCCGACAGTGTTACTCTATATGGGTGGTGGTAGACAGGTTGACCAAGGCAGCGCATTTCCTACCAGTCAAAACTACCAATTAAGCTGAGGACTATGCTAGATTATATATTCGATAGTTAGTTCATTTTCATAGAGTTCCCTTGTCTATCATTTCGGATAGAGATACTCAGTTTACCTCGTAGTTTTTGGAGATCGTTTCAGAAGGGACTAGGTACTTAGGTCAGGCTTAGTATAACTTTCACCCTCAGATGGATGGTCAGGTCGAGCGGAACATTTAGACTATTTGTGATATGTTGAGAGCTTGTTTGATTAACTTCAAAGGAAGTTGGGATGATCATTTACCTCTTATCGAGTTTGCTTACAACAACAGTTACCACTCTAGTATCAAGATGGCTGTATTTGAGGCTCTTTACGTGTGAAGCTGTAGATGGCCTATTGGTTGGTTAGAGGTAGGCGAAGCTACATTGATAGGACAAATTTGGTTCATGAGGCCATGGAGAATGTTTATCTTATAAAGGAAAGGCTGAAAATAGCTCAGAGCCATTAAAAGTCCTATGTAGATGTTAGACGGAGAGAGCTTGAGTTTGAAGTCGATTATTGGGTGTTCTTGAAGATATCTCCCATGAAGGGTGTGAGGAGATTTGGAAAGACACTTAGTCCCTGATATGTTGGCCTATATTGGATTTTGAGATGTGTTGGTAAGGTGGCCTATGAGTTGGAGCTACTACCGGTGTTAGCATCAGTGCATCTAGTTTTTCATTTATTGTTATTAAAGAAGTGCATTGGTGACCCGACTTTGGTCATTCTGGTGGAGACATAGACATGAAGGATAGCCTTACCTAAAGGAGGTACTCATTAAGTTCCTCAATCTTTAGGTTCAGAAGTTGAGGAACAAAGAAATAGCATCAGCGAAAGTCTTGTAGCGGAATCAGCTTGTTGAGGGAGCTACATGGGAAGCTGAAGCAGATATGATGGTTAAATACCCGCATTTATTTTCTTATAGCTCTGTTTCATCTTGAGGTATCAGTTTTCTCTCTAATACTCTATCCAGTTTCATGTCAAGTTTATGTCTCTCAGTTCCTTTCATTTTCTAGCTTGTATGTATGATTTTTGAATTCAGTTCAGTCATGTGTATCAGTCCGGAGTCAGTAACTCCATTAGATTTCAACTGTAGATGTTCAGTATTCAGTTCCTTTCCCTATCCTTTTAGTATGTTTACCCCACAGTCGAGGATAAATGTTCCTAAGGGGGAGATATTGTAATACCCCAAAAAATCCTAAGGTTGGACTCTGGGTTAGAAATGTGATCAGCAGGAAAAGTTGGAAAAATATCTTAGGATGACTCGTGTTATGAGCGTGGGAAGGACCAATGAGTCATAGGATGAACCGTTGTTTGAGTATTGAGCTACCCTATTTAGAAGGTACGAGTCATTGTATGACCCATTGTGGTAGGAAACCACAGGTCGTTGTATGACTCATTAGAAGGGTGGAGGAGCTGGACGAGTGAACCATGAGTTTCAGGTTGATGGTACGACTCATGGTCAGTTGTTTTAACGAGTTTCTAGTGTATCAGTTTTGAAGAGTCATGGTACGACTCATTGTGGGAAACAATGAGTCATGGCCTACACCGTGGGAAGGGACTAAGAATTTTAGAAGCAGTGACCATAGGTGGATCCAAAAACTAACCGTTTGATGGTATGATTCATGGTCTGACCCGTGGGAAACTTCAGAAGTTAGGGAAAAATAGTGTTGACTACGAGATCCAACCACGATTCGTGATATTGAGGTACAACTCGTGGTGTCAGTCATGACTCTTGGCAGTGTGTAATTTTTTGCGAAATTAGTAAGTGTGCTTTCATAATTCCTAAGCTCCTAAGCTACATCATTTTAAGCTTTGAGAGAGGTGTTCTAAAGGGGCTAAACCTACACTAAACCATTCCTCTCCCATGCATGCAAGATTAGGAATTCTCCATAAAATATCAAGCCTAGAGTTGTTCAAGTTATTCTCAAAATCTCTTGGTCTTTCAGGGAAAAGTGTAGATTTAGTTTACCTAGGTATGTAAGGCTATGAATGAGGTTCCTTTCACTCTCATGCTCAAACTCTCCTCAAATTCATGAGTCAAGTCTCAATCCAAGTTATGATCGAAAAGGGGTTTTAACAAAATTGTATAAAATTCTCTATCAATTGTTTATGGGTCAATCCCCTTTATGCTTTAGAGTATATCTTAACATTCATGGGAAGATTTTAAGCATGTTTTGATTACAAATTTATGATTTTAAATTTTTAAAAATCATGCCCAATTATGCAAGTTTCGTGAAAAGTCAAGTTTATGATTTATGATTTCAAGTATGATAACATATCTAGCATGAATGAATGATTTCAAATTACCCATGTATGAATCCATGATTTTCTTTATGAATTCTATTTAAAGTATGCATAATTTTAAGGTATGGGCAAGCCCACACAAGTTAAGTATGTTTCATGATTTATCCAAGGATAATAAGATCAGTTGATAGATGCATATTTTGCAGTCAAGACTCTCCAATGTTCAAATGCAAGTTATGTTTTGAGAATATGATTATATGAGTATTATTCATTTTTTGGGAGTAGTGTGTAGCACCGAGTAGGCTTGGGGTTTCAAGGTTCCCCGATCTCATAAACTACGCACCAACATTGGTATACATTTTGGGACCTCTCAAGAGAGCGTTTCCTTGTCCAAGGGCACACCGTGATATCACACCTTCCTTATCCTTTGCCTTGGAAAGGCTTAGGATGGCCCTCCTCTATGTGGGAACATCATGCACTCATATATGGTGGTTGTCGATTATGACAAGTCTCCCATTGTTCCTCATGATTTCATTTATGCATATTTATGACTTATGATATTATATTTTCAGCAGGTTTGATCCAATGATCAGTTTATAAGCTTTTAATTATGATTTCAGTTATGGAAAGATATAAGATTCTATTTTCTGCTTTGGGTCATTCGATTCAGATATGAGATTCAGTTTATGACTATTCATGTTTTCAGATATCAGCATGCAGTCTTTACTCTTATTACCTTATGGTTTATGTTTAGATGCATGATTTCAGCTTATATACTTACTCAACATGTTTTTCTTACCTTGCATACTCAGTACATTCCAGGTACTGACCGCATATTCTATGTTGTATTGTTTTATGATATAGGTTCAGATGCTCAGGCTCAGTTCCGCCGTTAGCCAGTCTCCACAGCTTAGTCAAATTTAGTTGTTGGTGATCCTCATCCTTCGAGGACCTTCAGATTATTGAATCTTGTTACTTTCAATTTTCAGACTTTTAGTGATCTAGTTGGGGATGTTGTCCCATCAGCTCTTCAGTCATGCTAGAGGCTTATCAGACAATTTGTAGAATTTCAACTTTGGCAGTGTTGACTCTGTATTGATGATATGTATTCAAACTTCCGCTTATTCATGTTTAGTTATCAGTTTCCATTTGATATAGGCTCTCTATACCCTATGTTCATTCCATGGGTGAAATTGGAGCTATTCTCGGTTCTAGGTTCCATATCTCAGTCAAGACTTATGTTCGGGTCATGACAGCCCTGTTCTTCTTGGTCATCTGATCTAAGAGAGCTTTGGCCAATCCATATGTTTGGTCAATCAAGGACCCACCAGCGAGATTATTTTCCATAGACTTATTCATTTAGTCAATTTGATGATAGAATCTTTGGAGAAGAATTCAATCAGGCAACCCATGGTTTGGACATATTGCAACTTTCTTTTTCAATCGAAGACAAACCTTATACAAAGATTCACGTGGGGGAGTTATCTAAAATTGGTAATATCATCCCTCAATTGGAGTATTCTCAAAGGAGGGAAAAATCTATCCAAATAAGCTTCCATTAGCTCATGTCATGAGGTGATTGACCCAGGAGGCAGCTCCTCCAACCAAACAATGGCTTCTCCCATTTGTGATAATGGGGAAAGCCTCAGCCAAATCGATTCTTGGCTGATGTTGGTAATGTTGAAAGGTTGGAATATTTTGAGGAAATTCTAAAGCTGTTGATTTGCATCGTCTCTAGGTTGCCCTCCAAAGAGTTTTTTCATTTGTAGCAAAAGTAGCATAATTTTCGTCATCTGAAGACAACATTCCCTAACATAGGAGATAGGAAAATAGCACCAGCTATGTTAGGTATCATTGGATCAACATCCTCATGGTCCATGGGGCCATTCACAGAACCATCTTGAGATTGTTGGCTGAAATAAGTCGACCTAAAGAAACACCAAAAATAACAGCACTGTAAAAAAAACACAAGAGGCTTAATTAATTCAAAACAAACAACTTAGGGTTATCAAATCTCATTCCCTGGTAACAGCGCCAAAATTGATGACGTCTGAATCCACTCCTTGCTAGGAGAGAGTGTACACGTTCATCGTAATATAATTTACCCAACTTGTGAGCAGGGGTTGAATCCATTGGGAATGAAAATTGATGGCAACGGAAGTCTTCTATCAAATTGAATCAAATAGCATTATTGTATCAAAACTAGGAAAGTAAATATTGGGGGATTGTAAGATCACACTTTGAATTAAAACTGAACAAGGGAAAAGGGAAACTAACTTCAAAGTAACAAGATGAGTGAATTATAGGAATCAATATCCTAAGTTCAAACTACTCATATATGAAGAACAAGAGATTATACCAATAAAGGAATCAATATCATTCATCATTAAGAAGAAGCTTCAAGCTAATTTATTCTTCAATGGAGGTTTCCTTAGAGTGATGAAGGGAAAAGCTCTCACTTCTCTTTATCTTTTTCTCTCTGTAAATTTCAATTAAAAAAATACAATGGATTGGAATATTCTATTCTTTGCAAAAGGTGTACAAAAATAGGGTAAGGTTGCTCCTCTTTTCATGTGCATGTATGCCCATTTTTCCCCGAGAAGCATTCAAAATGTCCTTGTTCCAGAGCTGGATGATTTTACCCCTTTCAGCACGGCCTCACTTGCACAGCACCTGCATTTCACAGGTGCCCCATCTGTGAGGTGCAAGTCGCTCGCATCTCTAGGCTAAAGAATCCTAACATGGTTCTGCAGGTGCTCTTTTAGCCTCAGACTAGTGTGTTCCTACATTTGGCCTAAGTTCGCAGATGTCATCTTAGGAAGCGCAGGTCCTCTTTTTTTCATCACCATGCTTTTTCTTCAATTCCTTTACTTTATCAACTTAAACAGAATACTTGTAAGAGAAAGGGCATAAAACCTTCCTAAATGACTTGAAAACAAAGCAAAAGCTCATTTTGAAAAGCCTAATGAGTTGGTAAATTACAAAGTCATCAGCCAACTATCTCACCGGGCTAACTTTTCTCGAATTCTTCTTTCTTCACACCTTGGACCTTTTTAAAGTCTTTTTCCATTGGTTACCTGCTAAAACCATCTAAAATCACTTGTTAGCTCATTTAACATGAACATTCATGAATTCATGCATTTCATAAAGATACACATCTAAAAAAAATAAAATATGGGTAAAAGTATGGAAAATGGGCATAAAAATATGCCCAACATCACCACTCCACACTTAAACCATTGTTCATCCTCGAACAATCCTTACTTATATGCAGCAACATCTTTTCTCACCACTTGTCACCTCTATCAATTCTCATTCAAGAAAATAGCACATAGCATATGAATAAGTGTTTCATCAATTCATAACCAATCCATAACACATACATACATAAGCTCTTCACATTCAGAACTACATTCACTCTATAACTGACTAATTTTTTCCAAAATAGGGTCAGCATGATTAAGTATGAATAATTCAACACATAGTACACCGACTCTGACCATCTTATTCCCTCACTTATATAGTAATGTTTCTTCCCTCATATTATCAATTCAAAATGTGGAACATAATAAGAAAGACACACACACTCTAAAAAATGATGTATCATACACATGCAACATACCATAGACTTGCCTCTCATGTACAATCAGATTACTTAATCACTTCAAGAAAAGTAAGATCATAAGGACTTTTCCTGGTTGTAATGTTGGCTAAGGGGTGGGTAGGAATTATTTTCATTTCATAGTGGCTACCAATCCTATGCACTTTGAGACAATTTCACCTCATCTTTCTTGTCCACCTCTTTTTCTTCTCACTACTCACCCTTTCCTTCACTAATCCTCTTTTCTTTTCTCATGCCCCTCTTTATACTACTTGACTGCTAGTACCTACTTATAAGTTCAACAAGTATAATCAACCATTAAAGATCTTTCATTTATGTTCTAGCAGCAAGTATACATGTTATTTTGTGTGGGCACCCGACTTTTTGTTATCTCCTCTTGCCGTCCACATTTTTCCTTTCTTTCCTTTCCCTTAACTTTTCTACTTCAATGGAACCTTCATTCTTAAATCTCAAAGTGCAACTGACTATCTTTGGATCAAAAATTCTGGAGGTCATACAACAATGGGAATAGGCTTCTTTTTTGGCTAAGAAGAAAGTTAAGGCTTATGGCTCACTGGGGTTAACTAGGGATAGAGTTAAGGAAGGTCCAACAACAATGGACAAAATGTCTTTCCAAAGAAATGCCTTAATCACATTTTACCTCTTTGGAAACTAGTTTTCCTATACACACTTAGGCATGTACTAGATGTTACATTATGTACAAAACACAAAAATTCAAGCTCACTTCTAATGGCATTATGATCTGAGTTAGTTTTCTATGGCCACAAATCCACACAATCATATTGAATTAAGTTCCATTATTAATCCCTAATGTCTATTTTCTTGAGTCAAGTTAAAGAATCGGTGTCTCTCGTGGAATTGTACTTATCATTCATTCATGATGACCACTTCATTGCTTCTAACATAACTTCTAAGTGGAGTATCAAGAGAAAACAAGTGGTAGTTTTTTCTTACTCCATCCTAAAAATGAAAAAAATTGTTACTAATTTTCCTTAAGACAATCGCCATCCATCCATCAACGGGAAGGATCACTATCTCTACGACAAACATAAAAAATTTTTTACTCTCAATTCAAAAAAGAAAACTACTAGAGACAAACAATCACATCACTCAGCATTAGTGTCACGGCCCGAATCTACACCCTGGATGGGACACGGTACTTGGAGTCACAAGTAACCCCAAGTCAACCCTTGGTCTATCATACACTGGTATTCTGAGTAAAACATGCATAGAGGAAGCTTTGAAATAATAACATAAAACATTTATGAAAGATAAAACTGAAACATAAAGTTTAAAACATCTGAACGATCTAAAAATATGAAATGAAGTCCGTGTTTGAAAGCCATCTAGCTGATGAGTTGATGGAACAAGCCCCCAGCTAACTCTAAGTCTAACTGAAAGTAATGAAATGACTGAATGAAATGAAATAACTCCCTCAAAAGATGAGGACTCACTCTTCTGTTGTAGAGGAGGATCTGAACTGTGGAAACTAACAATGCTGAGTCTGAGAACCTACGGCTATATCATGAAAATGAGCTAGACGTGGAGCCCGATGTATACACCCCATCGATAGACCCAATATACCTTGCCAGGGTATAAAGACATGGACTGTGATATCACTGTCTGGGGTTATGAGGCCAATAAAACTATAACCTATGCTGGCAACGTAGTTCTAGGAACCTAGGTGATTTGGAACCTCGGTCCCTTTTGTTGCTAAGTCCTACTCCCACTGGATGGTCCTAACATGACTACTACTACCAAGATTGTAGCTCGAAACTGGGGCCCAAGACTAAGTCAGATATACTTATTTGGAAGTACCCTGAGAGTATATTCAGATCGAATTTAGAAACTGGTGTTCTAAGACTGGTAGAGCTGCTTATCTGGAAGCGTTGTAACCGTCTAAAGAACAAACTAAAATCTTGAATTGGGGTCCTAAGGATAGTCATAGCTATTTATCTAAAGTGTCATGACCACCTACTTGACCAATGAAACTTAGTTTTGAGTTTGATTCTGATAACTGGGAGGTATCGCAAAAACCTCAAGGATTTCTATAGTCAAACTGATCAGCTGTCATTATTCTGGTCAACCTGGAGGTTGCTAAAAACTGACTGAGACAAGACTGACATTCTGAGTAATACAGAGTATATAAAATTTTCTGACTGGAACTGACTGACATACATGTGAGTGTGTTCCTAACACATACAAATATTATAGGAACCCCTAACTATGAAAGATTCAAGTAATATTAGAGAATTCAATACTTAAGCAGGATTCTAGTTTCTGATTTTCAAGAGCTAGGGCTAAAATTCTACTTCACTGGAATAGACATCATTTTAGTCACAAACTTATGGAAAACATCTACAATTAACATAGAATAAGATTCCACATGAATTAAGCAAAGTATGATAATAATATCTTCGCATTCATAAACTCTGGGCTAGAACTGTTAGTGAACAGAGAAAGAATTCTTGGGGACACAAGGGGAGAACAATCTCCTTGTTGAATTCCCACATACCTATAGAAGAAATCCTGGTGAAAATCTCTGAGAAAAACAGAGAGAATTGCTCCTGCTTTGTGCTTTCTGCTAAGTTTTTTACGTACTACTCTTGAGGGAATTGAGAGAAATGAATGAAAAGGGTCGTTCTAACACTTTAACTCCCTCCTATAAAAACCCAAAATGACGGGGTTTCAAGGTTAAAAAGCTGGGAAAATACTAAAATACTAGTGGCAGAGAGAACTGAAAACGGCCCAACACTGAACAATGGGCATCACAATGGGTCGTTGGTAGATACCACGGCCCGTTGGAACCATCCGTTGGTTCTGGGTTCAGCAATTGAACCTACTGGAATGGACCACGGGAGGATACAACAGTCCGTTAGAGGAACAAATGAGTCATTGGTCCCTGTCGTGGTTTAGGAGAGGGAAACCTAGGCCCTAAGACAAGGACAATACAATGACTCATTGGCAACACAAATGGGTCACTGCATCAACTCGTGGTCTACACTGGTAGGGCTTGGGTCTTAACTACGAGTGGAAGAACCGGTTCGTTGGTTTCTACCATGAGTCGTTGATTCCATTCTTGGCATCAAGGCACAATCCCAATCCTCATGGGCAACCCTAACAACGGCTGTCTACCATAGGTCCTTGGAGCTACAACCGACTCGTTGGTTGGCTCGTTGTTTTTGGGAGGAACACCTACGGGTTAACCATGAGCCCGTACAGTTGTTCGTTGATTCTGCCAATAGCCCGTAGTATTGGTCGTCTGAGAAAGAAAGTTTTCTTGTTTTTCCTTTTGAATTTCCTTAAAGTGTCTGATCTGGTCAAGAAAAGTTTCAAGGTGTTACAATATCTCTCCCTTGAGATCATTCATCCTCGAAAGAAGACTAAACTAGGAAAACTGTTGAAATTCCCAAACTGAGGTTGTGAACTTATTTGTGAAGGAATAACTGACTCCAAACTGATTTAACTATACTTATAGAGCTGATGCAACTAGAATGCACATCGAAAATCTATATAGAGCTTATGAGTACGAAACTGAATAGAATAGTGAGAAAAGATTTCGTACCTGATACTGGAACTGAACTAGAAGGGAACACGTGAGGGTATATGGCCATTATGTCTGCTTCTGCTTCCCATATGGCTCTCTCAACTAGCTGATTCCACCATAAAACTTTTACCGAAGTGATTTCTTTTTTTCTTAGCTTACGAACCTGACAGTCAAGGATCTGAACTGGGACCTCTTCATAAGAGAGACTATCTTTTATCTCCACACTATCCATTGGCACCACTGAAGTTGGATCACCAATGCACTTCTTCAGTAGTGACACATGGAAGACTGGGTACACGACTGCTAACTCTGAGGGTAGTTCTAACTCATACGCTACATTACCGATTCGCCTCAAAATTTTGTGTGGTCCCACATACCTGGAAATGAGTTAGCCTTTCTTCCCAAATCTCATCACATGGGTGAAATTTTTAGATAGACCCAGTCATCAATTGCAAACTCCAATTCTCTTCTCCTCACATCGGCATAAGATTTCTGATGGCTCTGAGTTGTTTACAATCTTTCTCGGATAAGCTGTACTTTCTACATTGCCTTATGAACTGTGTCTGGACCGATTGAAGTTTCTTCACAAACCTCAAACCACCCGATAGGAGATCTGCACCTCCTACCATATAATGCCTCAAATGGGGCTATCTGAATACTAGAGTGGTAGCTATTGTTGTAAGTGAATTCAATGAGAGGAAAGTGATGATCTAATAACATCCAAAATATATTCTTAAATCAAAGAATATACACGGTCGTTGTATCAAAACAAGTAACCCAATGAGTCCCCGGGTCGAATCCCACAAGGACTAGGGACTGATGAATTCAATTGTCGATTGAGAAGTTCATTTTAGCTTGCACCATATAAATTTAACATAAAACAAGGAAATGGGCGGAATAAACTTTGCATAGAATTACACAAATTTCTTTAGTGAATTCAAACTAGAAGGTTTAGTTGAGTTGTAGACAATATTTGTAAAATACTAGAGGTGTGGTGTAGATGGAATACTAAATAGATTGGGATGGACTAGGTTAACTTCATAAGTTCAATAAATGTAAATAATCTCGGGAAATAGGTAGCCTCAGCTTTCCATACTATTGACTACCCCTAACAAGAATTTTCTCAAACTCTAGCTACAATTTAACACACCCGAATAGATTTGGATCAGCAAGTTCACTATTCCTAGATATTAGTTGCTAACTAGGAAGGAGGAAATAAATTTCAGCTATTACTAGCTTAATTTTACAACCTCACATCCATACCCACTACTTGATTCCCTTCCAATACTTAATTACTCTCTTCCGAGCAACAATTAAGCTAGTAAAGTTAGACCCATATCATCATCAATGGATATTCATTAATAGATTGAAAGGAATATTATAGATTTACACTTAATTGAACATTAAGAAGTTAACTCTAGCAATACCCAATCCAATTAAGTATTCATCATCACACACATCTAGTCAATGATTTTAGCTACTCATAGTTAAGAAATTAAAAAATACAATTATCAAAAGCATCATTGAATTTAATAAGAAGTGTAGATAAATCAAAAGCACAGTTATCCTTCAACTACAACTGAAACTAAATAATACCAAGGAAGAAAAGAGAGCAGGGTATCTTTTACAACTTTCAATCAAAATTCCTTTTTCTCAGCTAAAAAGGGTCTTCAGCTAAAAAGGAAAGATGATGTGATATGTACTTGGCTTATCTCTCAATCTTTCTATCTTCTCCCTGTTTTTCCTCTCTCCTTTTTTGCAATATACTTCTTTTTCTATTTATACCCTGAAAAGTAGGGTACTTTTCCTTCCTTTTTCAGCAATGGACAATTTTACCCTTAATAAAATCGCTCTAGAATCGGCGAAGGCACTGGCGTTCACCGATGAAAATTCGTGAACCGCCGGCTGCTTTCTCTTCTTACTTCAGTTATTATCAGTGAACTTCGGCAGTTCACCTGGCGTTACGCCGATGTCAATCCGTGAACCGCTAGACCTTAAACGTCAATTCTAGAATTTTTTGAGTGTCATTCAGTGACTGATCCAGCGCTCCACCACAGGTGACTCGTGAACCGCTGGTGGCATTCCTCTGCCTAGGCAGTGACCTTCATTTTCTTAACCGGCGTTTTGCCACTTCTACTCATTTCCTCCATTTTACCCCCATTTTAGCTCTTTTCTTCAAACTTAGGCTCTGTTCGTCAGTCTAGATGACTACACGCAAGTGCACGTGGTCGAACAAGTAGTAAAATAGCTCAAGTAAGCCAAGTATCGATCCCACAGGGACTGGACCAAGGTAACAAT
>JACEIK010001152.1:71166-89020 GCA_018107945.1 Datura stramonium
ATGTGACTTGCTTGTTCCTGCTAAGTACTTCTTACATAAGACCAGGTGTAATGAGTCACATATCTCATATTTCGGATTGTGATAGCATACTCTCTTTTATTTATCATATTATTTTACTCATTTGAATCAAAAGGAGTTACAAAACGTGTATAATCAATAAAATTGTAATTTAGAGTTTTTAAAAAACATAATGTGACTTGTCAAGAAAAATTTTATCACATATTTTATGATATTTTTCATTTCGAGAATGAAATTTATCTCACCAAATATTTCATGTCAAACTGGCTACTCATCATATTTTTTATATTTTCTTTGATGACACCTGTATTAGAGCCAAAAGTCATTAAGTCACACAATTTTCACATATTAATTCTTCTTAAAATTATTGGTGAATATACCGTAAATTACAGTTGAAAATAAAAAATCAACAAAAATGAATAAATAAATATCTAGGCTGAGGCGCAATATTTCGCTGTCTTTAAGGAGATTCAAGTTTACTTAGGTATAATCTTCACCGATCCATCAATAATACTCTTGATTTGTCCCCTCCAAGATACAACAGCCCAACAATATCGTATGACTCAAATAACTCCGAATTAGTTAAAGAGTCTAAAACTCCAACAAAAAAACACTTTCCTTCAATATAAAATTACTCTCTTTTGTCTAGTGAATTAGTCGAAGACTTAGAATATTTTTATTTGCATCAACTCTTTCTTTTACTGCTGCTCAAAATATACTATAATATTTGTCCCCACTCCCCCGTTAGAAATTGTATCAGAAATAGACATAAATAAATAGATAGTAAGTTGAGAAACAAGGTCTGTGAAATTCCCTGTGATCAAGAGATCATCCACATACACCAAAACTATTGTAATGTACGGAACCATGATGCTGAATGAACAACGATGTGTATGATTTTGACGAGGAAAACTCAAACTCATACAATGATGAGCTAAAACATTCAAACCATGACCTAGGAGTTTGTTTGAGTACATAAAGGGCCATGTATGCTCTAAAACATGATGAGGCAGTGTAGGATCCACAATACAACATGCTGGGAAATGTATACCAGGAAGTCAATAACGGTCTACCTAGTAAAGTTTGGAAAGTCTATAGTCACCTTTTTTTTTGAAATGACCCCATACTTGTTTATTATAAAAGATAATTTACAAGAGGCGGACATGAGGCCTGAACCTCATCCAAAAAGGAAGCTATTTAGATGCAAAATAACACTTTTAAGATCCAAGCTTCCATTAGGGAAGGCACTTCTATACAAGTTAGAACATGCCTTCCCTTAGTCTAATTCATGGAGGCTCATAGTGCTAGCCTGAGTGTTTAGCTTTTTTGAACCTGAAGGATGCAAGGTTAAGGCTGTCCATCCTCATAGGTCCTCTAGTGGAATCAGGAATGTTGTCTTCCTCTTTGTATATGGCATTAATGTCTCCAGTGGTTGCAAATCTGGCTAATGCATCCGCTACAACATTTGCTTCTCTAAAGCAGTGGACGATCTCATAATTCATAGCTTGTATCTTTTCTTGGATCTTCCTTATAATCTTTCTCACTCTCCATGGAGGGGTCATAGATCCATTGATCATCTTAACTCCCGTTAGGCTGTCCATTTCTAGAGTGATGAGGGAATTATTGTAGTTGTTGTGGCACCATTCAATTCCATGAAGAGCAGCCTGCAATTCACAAGAGTTGTTAGTAGAGAATTGGATGGATTTAGAGAAGGCCATAATCATCTCTCCATTTTCTTTCCTAACAATTCCTCCTATTCCAGCCAGTCTTCTATCAGTCATGTAGCTCCTATTAATGTTTAATTTCCAACCTTTTCCTCTTGGTTTTATCCAGGTTATAATAGTGCTATAAATTCTTAGTTTGTATGTCTATGCAATGTGGCATGTGGTGCTCCAGTTCCAATTTTGATCCATTCTGCTGAATTTCTTGGCTATGTTTACCTGCACATGAAAAGGTATATGATTAGTAATTCTGTAAAGAGAAGTTTTTTTGTTGTCATACCTTTTTGCATTCCTTGCTTTCCAGATTTCCCATAAGGTGAAGAGGGGGTTATGTGTAGCAACATACTGTGGACCTCATTCTTAGCACATGTGAGCCACCAATTATTTAGCATTTCTTGCACATTGTTTGCATTATGGCTGATACCAAGAGGCCTGACTACGTAGTTCCAAACTCTGCTGGCTATGTCACTCTTGATGAAAACATGATCTAGGGTCTCCAGTTGAGAGATTTTGCAGCAGCTACATCTGGTGTCCACTTGGATTTCAATGGTTCTGATGATGCCGTCAATAGGGAGTTTCTTTTTAATAATTCTCAACATGAGCAGAAGAGCAGGTGAAATTCCCATTGGTAGTTAGAGACTAGATACATTTGTCATTATCCTCCGGATTACCGATGTTACACCCCGTAAATATTAATGATTAGTAAGAATATGCATGGATTTGTGATGGGTAAGAAGAGCTTGACGTGTGTGGAAAAAGCCTCAAAAGCAGGGTCGGGCGAGTCTAGGCCGCGAGGGGCCAGCGCGATGTGCCAACCGGCAGTGCACTTGCCGGCGCAGCACGTCAGGCACTGGGGCGCGATGGGAGGCGCGACGCAGGAGCCTGTTGGCGCGATGGCCAGTGCGGGGCGCCCCCTGCCACCGACCTCACTTATATATAAAGTCTCTCCCTTCAATTGTAATTCATTCTCCAACATTTGTTTCGACCAAGGCAAGAGAAACACGAAGATTTCAATTATTTTTCACCCGATTACGCTACCAAACGTCGTCCAAACTCAAATTAACTTTGGGTATCGAGTATTAATCCTGCAGGGAGCATTACTATGGAGTTATTTTCTCAAAATACGCCCGGAACATCGGAACTCCGCCGAGTAGAAGTTTTCAGAATTGCTCCTAATTGATTCCAATATGGACACAGACTTTAGGTAAGCATTTCTCTCTTTTGCACTCTCAGGAAATTATAGGTTTTCGGCTGTACTTTACGTAGTTGAATTATAGTTGCTATTAGTATTAAAAGGTTATCATCTTAAGCCGATTTTGGTATTGAAATTAGTCTCTTTCTTCCAGTATTACGGTTATAATTGGAAAGAGCTGTTGAATACAAGTTGAAACTCGTCATATAATAGGGAATTAGCAGCTAAGGTATGTAAGGCTTATTCCTCGACAATTTATTCTCATCGTACAGTACTGTACTACGGCTTATGTTCTTAAATGGAAATAACGGTCCCATATGCTGCAGATAGTTGCTACTAGTAGATTGTGATTAGACATGTTGTGGTCATCTGTTATCTATAGACTATGAATATATCTGTTGCAGTTAGTTGCTAGAAAATGTATATAGATTATACCACAGTATCTTTTGTCGAGAAAGAACATGTTAAGTGTGATACATGCTAGAAGTGTCATAGAAACTCTTCTATTCTCCAGTTCATTATATTAGTAGGATTGTATGTTTTATCGCCAGGCCTAGATCTTAGAAGCTCGTGAATAGTTATTGGGACTGAGTTAGTAAGTTGAACGGCATGGACAGCTAGGCGATTTAACCACTAGTTTGACGTCTGTATTGTCAGGAAAGCATGCCTAGAGGCTATTGGCGTACCCTCATGCCCCAGGGCCAGAAATTTAGATAGGAAGGCTATACTTTAGAGTTAGCAGCCTAGGGTTGTCTAGTGAACTGAGTGACAACCTTCCATCTAGTTAGCTATTACTAGTGATTGTCAGTCCCAATTGACTTAGCATTCATCATACAAGTCGCCCAAGAAGCCAGCCCAGTCGTCCAGGTCAAATAGACTCGTGGGTACCCTAAGGAAAAGGGACCTTATTAGCAGTTAGAGGCAGGGCCAGCGCCCCAACTGGTTCTTATAAGATACTTAGGTACAGATTGCTGTGAGTGGCTAAGTCTATATCAACTTGTCTATAAGGTTAGGAATCACCCAGAAAAGTCATATAAGATCTGAGCAGACCAAGATGAGGTCTAAAGGACTAGCACCATGTTAGTAAAGTACTACCCACAGGCTAAGAATATAGGTAAGATGCCTGTGGAGGATTAGGGGCCGATCACTCAAAAGCATGTTCAGTCAATAACAACCCTACAGTCGTTCTAAGTAGAGAAACTAAATAATTAGTCATCCGTGACCCCACAGTTGTTCATGAGTTATAGTTGTCCGAGCAGGACATTCAGAGTATTGTTAGGCCAATCCAGATCTCGCCCTATCCAGTATAGACCATTAAAGATCATGATCGCTACCAGGATCCTTTAATCAGATACAGGTGTATGGAGTGTGCCTGCTAACAGCCTTACAGACTATTCTAAGGGGCGATCAGCGGTAGCGTTAGGCCTAGAAGGCCAGATATGCCTTTTAAGTGGCTACATTGAGATTTCAGTACAACACCTCGGTTGGGATTTCCCTCACTCAGGAGCCTTTCGTGACCACCCCAGGGTTACTAGTTGTGTCGTTGCCCATAAGGGGCTATATGACATCACTCCAATGAGTGATATGCCATCCAGAGGATGAAGATGAGGTCCAAGGGCCTTATACAGTCCATTCCATGGCTGGACTATTACTCTACTCTGTATCGACAATACACCCCCGTCGAGCCTGGTGCCTGGGGTGCAGTTATCAGGAGTCCACTGGACTCAGACACAACTATGGATCAGGAGCCAAGCGGACTCAGTTGAAGACCCAGAGGGACAAGTAGGTTTGCTATAGTACTAGTGGAGTCATAGAAACTCGGATAGGTGTATATAGATTGAGGTGTACTTGCCAGGGCTTATGGGGGTTCCGGTAGGTTATTTCTGTATTGGTTGTACCTTCCAGACTTACAGGGGACATGTTAGGTTCTTGTTTGTATTCCTGTCTGCTAGCTATAGCTTTTGAATATATGATTGTGCAGTTATAGCTCATATACGAGTAGTGTTTTGCTAGATGCAGATTACGAATAAGTCAGCTTACAGGTTAATCTTTCTCCCCTTTCTCTTTACTTACTTTTAGTCATTAACAACTTACTTAATGCCTTACATATTTGATACATATTGTATTGACTCCCATCCCTGAGCGCTCCATTACTTGCCTGCAGGTTTAGATAAACAGAGTTCAGGCTCTCCAGTAGCAGTTGTTCAGAGTCAACAGTTTGGCCAGCTCCCTTCGTTCGGAGTTTTCAGGTTGTAGAGGTTATAATCTTTCAGTTTTACAACATTTAGGGTAGGCCGGGGCCCTGTCCCGACCACTATTTGTATTCTTAGAGGCTTGCAGACTACAGTCGTCAGTTAATTAGTGTTGTTGGCTATGTGGGACCTAGTATAGTGGCTGGTTCTAATTTTTTTTATAACTAGACAACATGGTGGTCTTTTCGGCCCGCATAGGATCCCTTGTGTTTCCTACTGTTGGTTAGCGGTTTTACAGGTGGCTATACGGCTTTGTCGGCCGGAGGCTTTGTTTACAGCCGAGATATAGCCCGTTGTTTTCTTAAATTGAGTTGAAGGCATGCACCAGACGTGCATAAGCCCGTCCAGGTTAGTCAGATCCCAGTATGGCACTAGGTGTCAGTCATGCCACCCAAGGTAAGGTGTGACAACCAATGTCAATCTGGTTTATCTCTTGAACAAGGTTGTCTGGGAGATTCAGTCTAAGCAAGTTTTGGTCCCAATGATTGTCAATAAAGAATTGTCTCACTGTAGTACTTTCAGGCTTTTTATGTGTTTGAACCCTATTGGCCAAGGGGCCTAGAGTTGGCCAGTTGTCCCACCAAAAATAAATTCTACCTTCGTTGATCTCCCATTTGATGTTTTGCTCCACAATCGGTATGATATACACTAGTTTTCTCCAAGCATTTGAATTTTTTGAGCAAAAGACTTTTGCCACCATGTTAGTTCTAGGGAAATATTTTGCTTTTATGAAATTTGCCCATTAGCTGCTCATAGTTATCATTCTCCACCACCTCTTAGCTGTGAAAGCTTTGCATAGATCATTCAGCCTTTTAAAGTCAAGGCCTCCCTCATCAGTGGGATGACACATCTTTTTCCAAGAGCACCAATGGTGTTTGTTATTATCTTTCTTCTGCCCCAGAAATAGTTAGAGAAATACTCCTCTATTTGATATAGAGCAGTCTTAGTAGTTTCAAGGGCTGCAAACAGATGCAGGGTCTGAGATTATAAGATATGCTTAATGATAATAGCTCTGCCACCTGTAGAGAGGAAATTATTCTGCCATCCACTGGTTTTGTTGATAACCTTGGTGACCAGATCAGTGAACAAACTGGTGACCTTCCTACCAGTATAAATAGGGCATCCCAAGTACTGAAAAGGGAGATTAACTTGCTTAAAACCTGTCCATCTATGGATTTTCTTGTTGATTCTATGATGAGTGTCCTTGTCAGTGATGAAGCAACTTTTGTCAATATTGATCTCTTGACCAGAATCTTATTGGTATTTTTTAAGGTGCCTCATTATAAGACTGATGGAATGTTTGTTAATAGAGGAGAAGAGGATAATGTCATCAGCATAGAAAAGATGATTGACTTGGGGCGCAACTTTATTCATATGTAAACCTTTAAAATCAAGTCTAGTGTAAGGATAGTAAGAGCTCTAGAAAGAGCCTCAACCCCAATGATGAACAAAGTAGGAAATAGAGGGTCTCCTTTCTTGAGACCTCTTTGAACTTAAAGAAACCATGCCTTGATCCATTAACAATCAATGAGTACCAACTGTTAGAAATAAGTCTATAAATCAGCTCCATAAAGTACTCTCTAAATCCCATCTTTCTGAGGACATCCATAAGGAAGGCCCAGGAGACCTTGTCGTAGGCCTTATCCATGTCCAACTTGATGATCATGTTACCTTTAGCACTTCCTCCTTTGATACCTTGGACAATTCCTGAGCAAGAAGAATATTTTCATTGATAAGCCTCCCTTTGATGAAACCTGATTGGTTTTTGATATGATTCTTGGGAGGATAGAGGCAATTCTCATGGATATGATTTTTGATAAAATCTTGTTGGTGAAATTGCTCAGACTAATAGGTCTGAGATGAGAGAATTGGTATGGTACTTTCACCTTAGGAATCATGACCAAACAAGTGTGACTGAAAAATCTAGACAGATTTGCACCAGTGAAGAAAGATCTCACATAATCCGTAATATCAGTTTTAACAATCTCCCAAGCAGACTGGAAGAAAAAACCATTAAATTCATCAGGTCTAGCACAACTATTAGGATCCATAGAAAAAATAGCACACTTGACCTCTTCCTCAGTAGGAGTAGCTTCCAGAGAATCATTATCCTAGTCTGTGATCATTCTCTCAAGATATCTAAGACTCGCTAACTATAGTAATCTATAGCCTCCTGAGCAATTTGGTCAGTATTTTCCATCCAATTTCCAGCTGTATCTTTAATTCTCAATATTTGAGCCTGCTTCCTTTCTGTCCTTGATGAAACTGTAGAAATATTTAGAGTTTGTGTCTCCTTCATCAGCCCATTTAATCCTAGCCTTTTGTTTCAAGATGGAATCTTGAAGCTTAAGCCACTCAATTTATTTTGCTTGAGCTTTATGAAGAGAGATTCTGTTCTGATCAGAGTTGTCAAAATTCAGATTGATCCTCCATAAGATTGTTATAATGTTCCATTTGTTTAACATTCACAAACACGTCACCAGTGGTCTCCTTAGACCATTTACTAAGAGATCTAGCAACATTCTTGAGCTTATTTTGAACCTCCATATTGGATTTCCTTAGATTTCTTTGCTCCAAGTTTCTCTAATAATCTCCATGTAGCCCTCTTGATCAGTCCAGAAATTCAAGAACTTGAAGTACCTAGTGAATTTGGGATCCTCTTGGCCATACTAAAGAAGGAGCATGTTATGATCTGAACCTACCGTAGGAAGATAATCTGTTCTGGTGCTAGGGACCTTAGTAGACCATTCTTCATTAATAATCACCCTATCCAGTCTCTTGCTGATCCTCCATCTTCTTCTTCTCCCATTACACCAAGTGAACTTATTCCCAGTGAATTGAGTATCAACCAGGTGGCAGTTATTCATAAAATTAATAAAGTCTATGCTCTTAGATATAGTGTGAGGGATACTACCCTTCTTTTCCTCCGCATCTAACATAGTGTTGAAATCTCCCATAACAGCCCACGGACCATTGATGATGTTATATACCTCCCTTAGGCTTCTCTATAGTCTCATTCTTCTGCTGGCATTGTTCTTTGCATAAACTACAGTGATCCAAATGTAGTCATTATTTTCAGTTTTATTGATCTTAAAGGTCAATTGTTGCTTTTGATGGTGAACTAACTTGCACGTGAGATTATCTCTCCAAAAATACCAAATCTTGCTATTGATGTTGGAGATAGCATGTTCAAAGCCTAACAGGATCTTGAACTTATCTATCTGTGAAGTAGACAGAAAAGGTTCTTGCAAGGCAATGAAGTTAGTTTTTTGAAACTTGACCAGCCTCATAAGTCTGTCGAAGGCTCCTTCTGATCTAATCCCTCTAATGTTCCATATAATAACTTTAATCATTGGAACAGAGTGGGACGAGAGCTTTTGTCTCTTCTTTTGTCTTGTATAATTCCTGCTTGGTTGTTGTACTCTGTCTTGTGTCATTTTTTTTGTTTACTATCTCTTGATCCTCTTGGATATAGGCCATTCCTCTCTATGCTATCTTGAACTTCTTTGTTTATTGGGTCTGACAGCTCTTTGAAAATGGAGTTAATACCTTGAGCATGCTCCCTCTCTGGTTGGTCCTCAAATTCTTTCACTATCTCTCCATATCCCATCCATTGTCGTGGGATTGATCCGGGGGGGGTGCATGCTTCCAACTTTTATAAATCCCAGGTCCACCATGAGTTGACCACTTAGCTCCTTGTAGTTGTTGTCACCACTTAAATTAATATGCATACCACTATCAGATTGTTCCTTCTCCAAATCGGTATTGATGTAAGGGATATTTTGATTCTTCTGTTGCTACTACTTTCTCCTTGATCGCTGCTAGTGTTTCCCATGCCATTGTAGTTCTGTTTCTCAGTATCCATGTTGTTCTATTGATAATCTTTTCCTTTTTTCTTTATGTCTCTCCTTCCTCTACTAGCCTTCATATCCTTCTTGCTCCATATTTTGTTTTCCATGGCTTGTATGGACTTAGTAATTGCCATATTTCTCTTTTTCTTCTTCTTATCCTTATTCTTTCCTACGATAGTAACCTCCTGAGGAATCTCTTGCTCGACACCTTGAAGATATTGATCCCCAATTCCGTCTTGTTGTGCTCCCTTTTCACTGTCCATGTTCTTATGGTGTTCCTTAGTTCTCTTATGTTCTGCCTTGTTTTCAACCTTGTTTTCCGTCCCTTTTTGTCTCTGTTCTTCTTTTCCTTCTTGTGAGGATGTTCTTCTCCTTTTGAAATACCACTTATCCCTACTTGCTTTGCTATCATGCTATGCCCTTGGGGTTTGTTGGTATTTTGTTGTTGTGACATCATGCCACTCTTCTGTTGCAGTACTTCTATCTCCTTGTTACTCTTGTCCGAGGTATTCCTATTTCTTTCATTCGACACTCTATTCTTTGCTTCTTTTTCCTTTTCAACACCCTACATATCGATAATGAATGCCCCAACAGTTTGCAATGCCTACAATATTTTGGAACACCCTCATATTCTAATTTCTGCGAATAACCTTTTAAAGGAGCATCCAAGTCTTCCAATCCTATCCATACAGATTTCACCAAAGGTTTGGTAAGATCAATTTCAATTCTCACCTTAGCCGTCTCTGGTCTGTTACGAACTTCAGTAGCCAAGTCCTGTAATAATGGTTTACCCACCGGACTCAAAATTTGCTTCAGAGAGTTCCAAGTGGGACAGTGAAAAGGTAACCCAGGTAATAGCATCCACACTGGAACAATAGGGGAATCCTCTTCAAATCTAAAGTCTGGTGTCCATTTTTGTAACTACATGACTGTTTCATCGATTTTGATAGACCTATTAAACCACACAGTTTGGAAATCTTCCTCGTTATTATCATTAATGTACACCGTGCGAAAGTCATAAACCCAATTTTAACATCCGATCCCCTTTGAGTTTCACCTTTTCCGTGAATCTTGATTGAATTCGATCTATGTTTGGTCTTGAACGGATGAACTTTCCAACAATCATGTATCTGCATTCCTCTATCATCACTCCATAATAATCACTAGCTTTAAAGATAATGGACGGCATGCCATTGTGAGAACTGAATCGATCTTTGACATTAGGGTCTCCACTTTTGGGGTTCTTTGACTTTTGTTTGATTGGAGTTGTAATGACAGCTGCAAAATTGAGATTGGTTACAATTCCTATATTGAGAGTTGTGTCTATATTCTGATCATTGAAGGTCCCCGCCGCTTGTGCTTCGACGGTTCTCTCCGGCGAGCCCATGGAGAGGTGCAAGGCCCCAGAGAGAGCAGGTGACCGTTGTTTCTACCGTTTATACGGGGAGAAAATTTTAGATAGAGAAAGTGTTCTATAGTCACCTAAACATATAAGAAATAGTACAAGAGCATGGCCTCCATAGTTGCTGAATCGATATGGTTATTGGGACTTCTAAGAGAACTGAAAATTGATGAAGCATCCAGTTTATATCTATATTGACAACAAGAGTATAATACTGATTGTAGCTAATTTAGTTTACCATGAAAGGAAAAAATATATTGACATTTTGTAAGAAAAAATAAGTAAAAGGCTGATAGCAACAAGATACATCTCAATAAAGGATCAACCAACAGATTTACTCACAAAATGACTCAATACAATACCACATCACTATCTTATCTTAAAGCTAACAACTTGCAATATTTTTTCACTTCCCAACTTGAGGGAAGTGTTGATGGATGTCACATAAGCTACGAGCAAAACAATTAATTTACTGCACTGTTAAGTGTTCACTTCTAGTGCACACATAAGTGTACATTGGCGTTCAAGTAGTATAGTGATTATAAATAATTGAATATCGAAACCATAAGGATTTATGATTGACGAATACTTGAGATTAACTATTACAACAAAATAAATAAGTTTTTTCCATAAGAGTTTGTTTGGTGTAAATTACTTCTATTTTGAATAATTAATTAATTAATTAATGAGACTTAAGCAATTCAAGAATTGTGATTATCAGTAAGAGACAAATTTCAGGGTTGCGACATTCCTAGGAATCATGTGGCATATGAACTTTCATTTCTGGCATTAATTATTGAGCTATTGATTTACGGAGTTGATATTATATCTATGATTCTTTCGAGTCTCTAGCCACCTACCTATGAGGATCTCATGTCTATATTCTTATGATCATGATAGTTACTCTGATGCTTTTATATTTCCCGTCCAATTAAGACAAACTAGGTATATCTCTATCTTAGCCGCAAATCCATTTTCTGATTTTCTGGATGAGGATCCTACTCTGTTTGATTTTTATTCTATCTCAATATCCTTTTCTCATGTTTAATTAAATAATATAGATTTATCTTATTGGTCGTGGAGTAGTAAAATAGTAAGATCAATATCAAACAAATAACTCATACTATAATTAACCAATTCAACTTAGTTTCATAATATCAACAATCATACTATAGCCGCAACTCAAGAATAGGGTGTTTAACTACTCATTACTAGATTAAACATATATGTGTTCATAAGCAATATAAGAAAAGATGCAATAATAAAGGTATAAGAAGTAACCCCAAAGAGAGAAGCTATTCTGCAAGTTTTGCTGCGTTAAAAACTTTGAACTCAACTAAATAAATAGCTAAGATATATATATTTATAGTGTTTGAAAGAAGCTCAATATCCCATACAAAATCGGGCGGGACTTAAAACAATTAAGTCTTCTACAATATCTTCCCCGCATCGTAAGGCTCAGGGCGAGGGCAGGCCTCATTATGGTCTTCCGCCGCGAGGTCTAATCCTCTTTCCACACTTGGCGTCTTTTTCATCATCTGATATTTTCACCTCGCGTGGCAAGCTTCATATCGAGTATATGTCTCACCCCTGGACCTTTCTCCGTGAGGTCTTCCTTCACATTCATCCTTAACCAAAATTTCAAGTGGGTGGTGCACTTCAACATCACCCCTCACGTGGTGAGCTCCATCACGAGCTTGCCACTCGCTCTAGTCTTCACGTCGCGAGGCCTTGTGTCAGTTCCATACTTGTCCAAAATTTGTTGTTTCCATGTTGCCTAGCTCGCGAGGCTAGCTTCAAAATGACGTAGGACCTTGCTCTGAGCTTTGCTAGGTTAGGGCACTCTTTGTTTCTTTTTCATACTTAACCATTTTTAGCCAGTTTTCTTGGGTATTTCACCTACCATTAACATAACACAGTAATAAATTTCAATATGCAGAAATAAATAATAATTAGGTGTATTTAGTTTATTCATTTTTAAAACAAGGCGTAAACATGGGTGAAACATCACTAAAATACCTGTAGATACGCCTAACATCATTAAGTTTAGTGGCTAGTTAGTTATGACTACCAATCAAAAAAGTTAGTTAGAACTAATTAATTACTATTAAGTGGCAGAGCCTATATATAGATATGTAATCTGCCTAAGAAAGAATTAAGACTTGAAATCAGAAAAATATCTCTTCCTATCTCTCTCTCTCGACTTCACTTCTCTTGTGCCTCCTCTTACATGCAAGGGCATAACCCTAATTCTCTGATTGATTAAGTTCACACTGATCACCCATTTATTTTATTGGGGTTGATGACATAATTATAGAGAGAAATTAAATCCTAAATGACCAATTCAAAAAAAAAAAAAATCGCTCTGATTCGTATGGGTCTAGTGTATAAAATATCTTATTCAATTAAATCCTTTACATAATTATAATTTCCGAGTAATTATTTTCATAAGGCATGAGTAGATAACTTGAAAATATGTTAAACAATTTGTTACAATCAATTATTCTATCATAAGATTTTAAAAAAATATTTTCACTTTACATAATTTAAAATATTTTGCTTATGTGAAAGAACATATATAGATAGTTAGAAACGTACTTGGTCTTGCTAAGTTAATATACTAGGAATTGTTTGGTAGCTGATTTAGATATGAATTATACAGGTATTAAATTTTGCATAAATAATATTATGTTTGGTAGAATAAAAGATGGAATAAGTAATACATGAATAACTAATCTTTATATAAAATATTACATAAATTCTCTCATAACTAATTCGTATATTACTAATACCTAAATAATTTTATTAAAGAATCAAATCATCCCTAATTGATATGATTAAGACTGACAGATAATTAAAGTTGGTCCCAATGTAGTTTAGACATTCATTATTTATCTTCCTCTCTCTCTCTATATATACCTGTCATCCTTTATTCGATAATCATTTTATTAATTGTACTAAAAGTTTGACCTGACAGGTTGATCTAAGTACGAAATTCACCCTTCTTTGTTATAATTATTTTTATCGACTGACTACTTACATCATTTTTTCTTTCATAAATCAAGTTATTATTTTTTCAAGAAGCTTAGCAGAGCTCTTGTAGTCTGTTTGGTTAAATTTCTAAAATTAGTTTATTTGAAAAGTGTTTATTATAAAAGTATTTTTGATGAAAAATAGTTTGTGTTTGACTAATAAATTCAAAAAAACATTTTAAAGAAACAATTAGTGTTTGATCAAATTTTTAAAAGNTTAGTGTTTGATCAAATTTTTAAAAGGTGTTTCTAATAATATTTTTCTCAAAAGTACTTTTCAAATAAGTGTTTTTGGGGAAGAACTATTTTTTTAGCTTTTAAAAACAGCTTATGCTACTCCTTAAAAAAACTTATTTTCTCCCAAAAGTTTGGCCAATCACTTCATTTTTTTTTTTAAATAAGCACTTTTTAAGAAAAATAAAGATTTTTGACCTCCCAAAAGCTTGGCCAAACAAGCTATTAGTCCGGCAAAACTTACAAAAATACTATCAAACCTAGTGAATCATTTATCGAAATGAAATGATTTTTATCATTTTATTTATTATTTATGTAAATAAAAAAAATTAGTATATATAATATGCTCACTCAACGTATTTTTTTATTTTACGCCCTATAATTCTTGCTTATTTAGACTTGGGCAGAAGAAAGCAAGTATTAATGGCATCATAAAAAAACCATGCTCTCTTTGAATCTTATTCTTTTTGTTCATTACTTACTAGGTAAATAATTATTCTGGATTTTTCCACATCCATTATAATCGCAGTTACATTTAATTTGTAGCCGTTGTTTACCGTTAATAATATTTTGGTATGATCATTAAATAATTGTTTAAAGAAGACCATCGTGTTAGTGACATACTCTCAACATTACAAATTTAAAAAGAAAAACTTTGATCTTTAGATTTAGAAGATACCATTCAATGTGAACAAATTATTTTTTTAATTGATTATTATAATGTTCTTTTCTCTTTCAACTTTTTTATCTAGTTTTACACTTTTTTATTTTAATTTTTAAAAGAGTGATTTAAGATGTAGATGTTTTAAAACCAGAATTTTGGTTTCTGATGATTGGTAAAACCATCCTCTTTCGAAAGATACTATTTTTTTAAAAAAAATTTAAAATTTTGAGCTCAAGGATCTTTTTATTCTGTCAAATAATCAAATATATTTTGTTGGCTAGGCCCAAAATGACCAGTCCAATCTACACATTTGCTCCGATCCATCCTTCTACCCCTATTTCCTTTGTCTTCCACCGACCAACCTCCGAAATTCCAAGTCTAGTTCTTCCTCTCCTCCGCCATATTGTCTTTATCCAGTTCCCAATTCCCGCTCGTGCTGCTCTAGGTGATTAATATCGTTCCTAATGTCTCCATTGATGAGCTCGATTCTGCAGCTCAGAAGGTAGTTCTCTTTTCTCTCTTTCTCCTACCTGCTCCTATTGACCTTCCTCTCTTTCTTCAGGTGGCTTGTCCGATGAAGTTCCTCCAGGAGTAGAGTCAGGTAGCTGTTGGGGTGCTCGTTGATGTTCCAGGAATGGGGAAGAAGAAGTTGCCCTAACCCTCCCACATCATCGTTGCTCCGATGGTTTCTGGTATCTGGCCCATTCAACTCTAATACTCCTCCTTTTGCTGGTATCACTTCTGTGAGCTGCTATAGTGTAAATTAGGTAGTCCTCCCCCCCCCCTCAAATATGTAAATTTGCTTTTTGTACATAACTTTAGGGGAAAACTTGTAAGCTCTGCTGTTGTTGCAATTCTGGTGTTATCTTTCTTGTCTTAACCCATAACTGTGGTATTTGAGATTTGTCTATGCTTAGAATCTTTTTGCATGTGGCTAGAAGATGTTGAAAAGAACTGAACATAAGCTTGTCTCCATGATTGAATGCTGCATTAGCTAAGACATCTGCTAGTTGATTAGCTTCTCGATATATATGTGTTACCACTATATTTCCTTTCTCAAGCATTTCTATGATATCCTCCATGGCTTTGGTGATTCCCATGGGACCTTCCATATTTTTGTGAGCATTTTCTTGAGACTTAAAGAGCCAGTCTCGAGAATAATGCTAAATTCCCTGCTACTACAATAATGCATCGCATTTTCAATGCCTGCACCTCTTTTTTCATATTGCTGCTAACCCCTATCTCCGTCGCCTCTGCATAGATTAAGTCCTCTCTAGCATTTCTTAGGCAGAAATCATATGCACACAATCCTGGGTTTCCTCTACATGCTCCACCCGTGTTCAATTTAATCTAGAATTCCTTAGGTAGTTCCCACTTAACTACCTTATAGAAAAGCCTTGGCTTATACTGTTGGAGGATAGATACAATTCTTTCCCAATGAGCTGGGACTGATAATCCAGGGATACCTGATTTTGATATACAACTGAACAGTTTGCAATATCATCATAGTCAACCTGGATATAATGGTCTCCTTTTCATGTCTGCTCGCGTTTCTCCTTTTTCACAAATGCCACATAATGATTATTGGCATAGCCCTGTACACCTCCTTTAACTTAGTTTGAGTTGGGATCTTCCACCAAGTAGTTATCACTTGGTGTAGCTGCATTCCTTCTGGATTGAAACCTGCACATAAAGCAAACTGCTTCCATAGTTTTAATGTTATGGGAGCTATTAGAAATAAATGGTCCATGGTTTCCCGGTTGTGCTTATCACAGCAGTAGCATCTGGAAACCACTTGTCTTCTCGTTCTTCTCAGGCTATCATCTGTTGGAATCCTACTTTTCCAAACTCTCCACATAAAGAAATTCATTTTGAAAGGAATTCCCTTAATCCATACATTAGCTAACCATTCCTCCTCATTTTTCCTTTTTCTTACCATCTGATAGGCAGAACTTACAGTAAATTCTCCTTTGCTATTTTCCATCCACCAAGTTGTATCTCCTTCCCCACTAGTCTTTGATTTTACATGTCTTACCACATGTTCTGTCATTTTTTTCTGAGATCTTACTCCTCAACTTTTCTCTATTCCACTCCCCATTTTGAATGAACTCCTTGACCTCCAGTTCCTCCTCCTTCACCTTGTCTTTTGTGAAATATAGAACCTCCTGTTGGGTCCAATTATCAAACCAAAAGCGAGCATCTCCAGCTTTTATTTGCCACCAAATATCATGCTCCACTTCTTCTATAACCTGCACCATCATTCTCCAAACATGTGAAGCTCCCTTTCCATTTGCTAGCAGTGGATGTGCTTTTTCTTGCAATATTTGTTCCACATAAAAGCACTCCATAATGAATTTGTTGAGGTTCTAAATTTCCATCAAAGCTTTGGATACATAAGATCTAAAACCCAAACCTCTTTCCATTTTAGGATAGCACAACTCCTCCCAAGTCACCCAGTGTTTCCCTTTGGTCCCTCCCGTTTTACTCTAAAAACTTGGCAAAAACCTTATGTACTAAGTTAATCACTCCTTTAGAAGGATTCATAGCTGAGAGAAGGTATATTAGCATAGTTTGAAGGACATGGTTTATCAACATGAACCTTCCTCCATATGATAAGAGCTTGTTTTGCCATGCCATTAATCTTTTTGAGATCTTCCTAATCAGATCCTCAAAATGTTCTTTCTTCTTTCTTCCATAAAATACTGGGCAACCTAAGTAAGTCAGGAGGAAAAGCCTTGATTAATTCCTATCCACCTTCTCATCCTTTGAGTTATCACCAGTAGGGTATTCTCATATAGGTAGAAGAAACTCTTTTTCTTGTTGATCAATTGCCCTGAAATCCTCTCATACTCCACCAACACTTTCATCATGCTCTTTATGGACTTCTTATCACCTGAATAGAATAGAATAGAATTGTATCATCTGTGTATGACAAATGATTAGTCTCCGAGCTCCATTTAGAAAACCAAATCCCCTAAAGTCAGGATCAATATGAAGCTTGTTCAAACCTCTAGCTAAGACTTCGGCTGTAATAATAAATAAAGTAGGGGATAAAGGATCCCCCTATTTTAGTCCCCTGGAGGATCTAAAAAATCCATTAGATTGCCCATTCACTATTACAGAATACCAATTATTGGACATCAATCTCCACACCATATCAATAATCACTTCAAAAAACCTAAATCTCCTAAAAACCTTGGTGAGATAAATCCTTGACACCCTATCATATGTCTTAGCCATGTCAAGTTTCACCATCACATTGTGCCACTTCTTCCTTATATTAATGCCCCTAATGATTTCTTGTGCTAACAATACATTTTCTATAATACTCCCGCCCCTCACAAATCTAGATTAATTTCTTGATATAATAAGAGGAAACACCCCAACAAGTCTATCCAGAGACGGGTCCAGGATTTGAAGGTTCCGGGTGCCATATCATTCAAATAAGATAAATGGATTAATTTTTTCAATTTTGGAGTACGATTCAG
>JACEIK010001152.1:89555-110489 GCA_018107945.1 Datura stramonium
ATACGAAAAATACTATAAGTTTCATTGTTTTTCATATTAATATGATGAAAATTTAAACCCTAATATGTAGACTTAAATTCATGCAATTTAACTCTCGAAAAGCGAAACATGATAAATAAAAGTGAGTGTAGAAAAGAATACTTATTGAAAGAGAAATTAAAAATTTAAAATTAATTAAAGCAAAAAGTGTCATTTTAAATTAATAAAGAGTAAAAATAAATAAAATTAATGAAAAAAGATTTTTTTTAAAAAAAAGACTAGAGTAGAAGTAAAGAAATTAATGAAAAAGGAAAAACGTAAAATCTTCAGCAAGCGAATGAGAAAGCCAAAATATAATTTTGCAAACAAGGTTCGAACCCTCGTTGCTTGTGTGGCATATTCTACCCTTTTCCACTGGCACCATTAACTCTGTTATTACTTTGGATGCCACAACTAATTTATATTTTATTTCTTATGCATATATATATACATATATATGAAGTTTCTATCGAGGTGTCCGAGTGCCGTGGCACCCCCAATGTCATACATAGATGCGCTCCTAAGTCTATCATGTAACACTCTTGACAAAATCTTATTCATAAAGTTGCTCAAACTTATAGGTCTATAATCCTCAAAAGACAACCTACTCCTTCTTTGGAATTATAACTAGGTTGGTGTGAGTTATGTACCTAGGAATCTCCTGCCCACAAAAGAATACCCTCACCAAATTTGTAATATCAGATCCAACAATGTCCCGGTACTCCTGAAAAAATCTCCTTGAAAACCCATCTAGTCCACTGACACTTTTCCCATTAAGCTCAAAAACCACCCTTTTTACCTCCTCTTGACTTGGCATCCTGTCCATATCTATATTTTGTTCCTTTGAAATTATCTTAGGTATCATGTCTATCATAGTATAGTATACTATGTCATTCTCCTTTCTGAACTGCTCTTCAAAGAATGTAGTTGCTTCCCATCCTATAGCCTTTTGTGAATTCATCACTTATCCTTGAGAATCTTTAATTTCCCCTATATGTAGCCTTCTCCTTCTTTCTTTCACATATGAGTGAAAGAACTTGGTGTTACTATCACCCTCTATGAACCATTTCATTCCTGATTTATGTTTCCAATACTCATGTTCACTACTCCTGTACTTCTTCAAATCAACTTAAGCTTTTCTTAGTTGCATTCTATTTTCTGTTGTAGGATCCATTTCCACATGAATTTCCTTCACTTTTATGATATCCTCCAAATTGGCAATATATTGAAAAATATTTCCATAGGTCTGTTTGCTCCAGTTTACCAAGACCATCTTTACTTTCTTCATCTTTGCCTTATACACCAAAAATGGAATTCCCACAAAGTCTATATGCTAGCTTTCTTCCACAATTTTCCTTAATTATTGTGTTTGATCCAAAAATTCTGAAACTTGAAAGCCCTCCTTATCTAATTATCTCCTGTGTTGCATATGACATGTATGGAGCATGATCAGACCCTTGTCTTATCAAGTGATGAACTTCACTATTTGGCAGCAAGTCCAGGAACTCTTGATTTTCAAACGCTCTATCCAACCTCTTGAATATGCACTCTCCTTCTATTTTGTCATTCCACAAAGTGAATTTGCTTCCTGTGGTTGCCAGCTCCACTAGTGCGCAATTACTGATACATTGGGAAAAGACTAGAGCCTCACCCTGAGTGAATGGCAATTCCCCTGTTTTTCCTTCTTATTTAAGATCACATTGAACTCCCCTCCTACAATTCATGGGCTTTGAATCCGGTCTGATAACTCTTCAATATTCTCCTATAACTCCAGCCTCTCAGCTTCTAGACATCTTACATACACAGCAGTTACCAGTAAGTTTACTGTCGTACCTTAAAGCTTACTATTATCTGTTGAATCATATCTAATATGACTTGTCCTTCCCAATCCTCTCTCCAAAATACCAAAATCTTTGAGAAACATTTGACCACTTCATATTGTACACCTAACTTTCTTCTGTAATGATCTATTTCTTCAGGACCTTGAAAGGGCTCCATAATAGCTATGATTGAGTAGTGATGTCTTTTATTCAAGTCTATTAACCTCTCAAAAGAATTTTGAGTATTAACAGATCTAATATTTCAAAATAGTATCTTACCAATCATTGATCACAATTAGTGTTCCTGTCCTTGCTTCTCCTTGTTTGAACCTGTAAAGAGAGAGTGTTCTGTCCTTTGTTCTTTTCTCCACCTACCTTCATCATGTCTCCTTGTCTTGGGGATAATTCCTCTGTTTGTATAGCATTATTTATGTTTAACTCCATATCTTCTTCCTCTTCATGCTCCTGTATTTGTTGTTTCTGCATGGCACCCATCTCCTGTATATTTGGCACCTCCCTTTCCTTTTCTTCATGCACTATGATGCTGAGAGTATTTGCTGCACTGGTCAGTTGTCCAGCATTTACCCCCTGCTCATCCCTCCTAGGGCTCCATCACCAAATCAGTATTATTCTCCTCCTGCCTTCATTTTCAAGAGTCTTGTTGTCTTTCCGCTGATTGTTGCTTCCCTTCCATCTGTCCTCCATCTATCTAATTATTGTTCTCTCCCTTTTCTCCTTCTTGCTCCTCTATATTGGGTGCTCCATTTTGTGTGACTGTTGTATCCCCCTCCAACCGAACCTTTGTATTTTCCTGCTCCTTTAACACATCAAATATATTTGATGTATTGATAGTGTTGTCTTGTTGTAATTGCTATTGACTCCACACTTGCTCCTTTTTTTGGTATTATTTCCTTGTTTTTTGCCTTGCCCACTCTAACTCCTCTGTCTCCCTTTTGATTTATGTAATTCCTCCCCCTAGTCATGTTAACTCATATGTTATCCTCCTTTTATATCTCACCATTCTCTATTGTTGCTGTTCCAACCATATTATGTTCATGATGATCTATTTCTGGCTTCTCCCTTTTCTCCTTCGTCAAGTACAACTTAGATGTATTATGAAGCATTCATTCTCATCATGACCCTGAATTTTATAGTTCTTGCAGTATTTTGGCATGTAGTCATACTTTATTCTTATCCATTTCTTCACAATTTTTCCATTTTATTTTCTCATACCAATATTAATTCACTTGGAAAATTCCCCTAGCAGATCCACTTCCCATTTACTTGCACACAGCTAGGGCGTGTTTGGTTCCTTGTTGCCATATCCACCTATAATGGCTTTTCAACTGCTGATACAAGTGAAAATATAGCTTCCTTCATGAAAAAATTAGGAGGTAGTGATAGAAATGAGATCCATGTTATAGTTATTGATGTCTCCTCCTCCAGATCAAACATTGAATCCCACTTCAATGTTCTCATTGGGTACGTACAATTTCTTTGTTCGAGATAAATGGTTGGATTTGATAATAGTCTCACATAGTCCTCCATATTCGATGCCCTGATCTAAACATGTCTATTATTCAGCAGTCCAATAGTGTCTTCCCCTTTCAACTTGCACTATTTTGGAATGATCCTCGTCAAATCCTGTATCTCTAGCCAACCATAGGAGAATTTTCAAACCAATACCAAACTGAAGATTCTCTTTCTGGATCATTTGGTTAACCTCCTCCTCTTCCCAAATCACCCAAGGTTCCCAATGAAGATATGTGATTGGTTTAATAGGTAAGGATTTATGGTTCATAATAGCAGGTCGAAGTGTTGCAACATAGTTCAATTGTGTAGTATTGACAACTCCATCATTTGGTGGAGTTTGTCCTAATGATGAGGTGTCCATGGACACCCTGGTAGTTACAGGTTAGGCAAACTAGGTAATTGACAGCTAGGCAAATTAGATTTTTTGGCAAATTAAGCTTGTATTGTACTTGTCATATTTTCTTCCGAAAGATAGTGATTGACACTTTTTTTGGGTAAAATATTCTTTATTTTTATTTGGTCCAGACTTAAAATTTATTGGGGATGGTGTCTCTTAGTTTAGGTATGCTTAAAACTATTATAAAATAAAAACTATAAAGTAAATACACCCGAGATAAGTATAGAAAGACATATATACTATTCAACTATTAAAATGATACATAAATAAATTGAATTGGCCAATTCTACCAAGATTCGCATTTGTTCTACCAAGATTTGCATTTGAACCAATAACCTGATGATTTTAAATCCTCTAAGCTATCAATTCTACCAAGATTTGGCTTCCTACTTATAAAAGACAAGAAGCTGCTGCGAGACTTTTCAAGAAGCAGTTTCTTGGCTTTTCTAAAGCTTCTTGCTCGAGCTACTTGTAACTTGTCTTCTTGAGAGATACTTGAAAACTTGCTTGCTTGAGCTACTTGCAATCTGTCTTCTTGATCTACTTTCAAGATGCTTACTTGATTGTAAATTTGAGAAAGTTGATTGTACGCTTCCTGCTTGATGTACTTGCAAGCTGCCTTCTTGATTTCAAGCTTATTTAGGAAATTATGTAATGGACATCCACAATATAGTGTATTTATAACTATAATGACCCTCATGGTTATTTTTTGATTTCTGCCTCTTTTTCCCCCTTTGAACTCTCCCCATAGATTTCTTTAGCTATTTATGACTTGCAGAGATGGGAGGCACAATTCCCAAGGTGATCGAATGTATTTCCGAAAAGATTTTTTATTTTGAAAGTCTAGAATTTGAAAAGTTTGACCAAGATCAACATTTTAAGTTAGTGAGCTCGGATTTGATTTTGGACAATTCCTTTAGGTCTAGATGGTAACTTATATCTTAGTTGGATATTTTGCATGGATCACGAGGCGCTCGGGAGTGATTGCAATCATTGGTTGGGTTTCTAGTTAAGTTTGAAAATTTGAGTTAATCAAGGTCAATATTTGGTTAAGAAGACCTCATATTAATAATTTGATGATTTCAACAGGTTTAGAATGCATTTTATGATTGATTTACATATTTGATTTGTATTCTGGGGGTTTGGGATGAGTTTCAGGTGAGTATTCAAAGATTTGGTGCTTTGATGTTGTTGAGCATAAATAGTTCCATACACAACAAACGAGTTTTAAATTATACTTTGAACGAACCATTAGACTTGTATCGTGATTTAGAAATCATAACAAAGAGAATCATTGAATTTCGAGTTCGTATAAGGAAGTCTTGGACTTTTTAGTGCAAATTGTTGTTGCTAAGGTTTGGCCTTCTTGTCCACTCACGAGGCTCACAAATGCAAGCTGCATGTTGCGAATGTGAAGATCCCTATGTATTAAGATTTTTATTTCACATCATTTACTCAAAATCAAATTTTTAGGAGCTAGGGAGCTCCGATTAGGGTGATTTTGCAGTGTTTTTCTCATTTTAAAGAGATGGTAAGATTTTGATCTTTATTTTTATGATTCCCTGTGATTACTTCAGTTTATTAACGTTCTACTCATGATTTTGTTGGAGAAAGTTGATATTTAGAGCCCTAAAGTTAAGAAATTAAAATCATTGATTTGAGGGTCGAAAATGACCGGAGTTAGCTGATTTTTGGCGCATAAGATTTTTGCTTAATAAATAAATCGGTTTTGAAATCAATTTTCAGTTTTGACCTTGGGGGCTTGAAATTGACTTTTTAACTCTATTTTCGTACCAAAATTATATAACAATATGTGGCTCGATAGACTTTTATATTCACGTGGAATATGATTTTGGTAGATTGAAAGAATTACTAGGTCGTTCAAAAAGGAAAGAAAAATTTGTGAGAGTTTGTGGCACTTTTTTCGGCTTTCGAGGTAGACTATGGTTTACACTCTTAGACTCTGGTTGGGGATGGTTTATTGTATCAATTATGTTATGGGTAGGATGTAACAGTTGATTCAGTATAGAGAATCATGACTTATCTTTATGTAATTTCGGTTGGGACCTCATTAATAGATAATATATAACTTAAATTGCTTATTGGTTGTTGTTACTTATTTGTTGTTGCACCACTCTTATTTATGTATTATATTGTACATTAATGCGTTACTGCTTAATAGCACCGTGTTGAAAGCAAATTCGCTTATTTTGATGAGTTATAGGTTTAAGGGCATTATGTTGAAAAAAATCTACTTATTCGAGAAAGTTAATGGCCTGAGGGCACTGTCTTGGAAAACACACACATTCATGTTGCATTTGGATACTCTTTATTATTATGATCATGCATACATATTCATTCATCATGCATAACGGATATGGTATGACGGATTCAATAGAGTGATGGAAACCCGAGGTTGATTCCAAGTACTTAATATTATCATGATGCCAAGGTTAGTTCCGACTATAAACTAGAGTTGTCTTTCAGGTAAACCTGAGGTTATATTTAGGTGATATATGGACCTTGTGATTCCCTATGGACCCCACCCCCTATTAGGATCATATGGTCGTTGCATTGTATATCAGTATATTAAACTGCCTTGCACTTATCTTTCTTTTTAAATTGAGGCCATTGTATTTATTTATCAGATAATCTTGATTAGCCGCATTCTCCTCGTTTCCCCTGAGTTAGTGGATTTGAGGTATATGGCTTAGTTAAGTTATATTTTATACTTTATATGCTATAACTGTCTAACTCTTGCTTGGTCATCCTATGATATCTATTGAATATATGTGCTTCCTGTACTCATACTACTCTTGATGCATCTTTTGATGCAGGTCCTAGCTCTAGTAGGCTCAATTGATTCTATTGTTCAGGGCAATATTATCTGGAAGCTTTGGTGAACTGCTTGGCGTTTAAAGTGATGCATGTCTTCCTCAATCTTTATTTCAATGTCTTTTATTATTTCATACGGTTTTGTAGCTTGAAACAAATGTATTAAGTTTGTAGATGCTCTTATACCAGTGACACTAGGTCTTGGATGTATTTTTTCATTCCGCACTTTTATGAGTATTTTATGAAAGTAATTTAAAGACTTTATCTTCTGCTAGTTTTATTACTTCCATCATGATAATCTGTTAGATTTAGGTAAAGGGTTTGGTTACCTATAGTATAGGTGTCATCACAACCTTTGGATTTAGAATCATGATAATTTGGTATCAAAGCATCTAGCTTCACCGATCTTATGAGTACAAGAGCAAATATCTAGTAGAGTCTTATGGATTGGTATAATGACGTCCATATCTATCTTCAAGAGGTTGCAGGGCATTTAGGAAAATTCTATACCTTGATTCCTTATAGTGCACAATTGGTTCCTTCTTGAGTTTCTAAACTTCATCATTTCATTCTCTTACAGATGGTGAAGACCCATTTTGCGATAGCTAGAGATTAGTAGCTCGTACCTGCTATACATGGCGGAGGCAAGGGATTAGGATGAGGCTGAGCTCGAGCGATAATGTCTCTAGGAGCGATATCTCTGGGTCTAGAAACTACTCAGGGTGAGGATCTGATTAAGACAGTGGAGTTGAGTTTCGCACAGACATCACCAAGGTTTATTTCTGCTCTCGTACTTCAGGATGTTTTAGTTTGGATGATAAATATTCTATAGGGTATTGCTCAAATGGGCATTTTACCCAGTGCTTTGGCCCGCTATTCGACTATGATTGAGATTCATACTCTCGACTAACATATCATTCTAGCATCTTAAATTCTAGAGGCACAACCAGCCGCAGTTCCCTAAAGTATGGGTATGTGATTGCTAGGTATTGACCCACTCCCAATGGTTCTACCCATTATGTTTGTGGAGGGGCTTATAAGGTTCAAAGAGTTCATGAAGATAGACCCCCATAGTTCAATGGGGATCCAGTGTTGATGCTTATGGAATTTCGATTAGTTCCCACAAGAAATTAGATGCATTGGAATTGGTAGGCTCTAATGAAGTAGATTTCACTGTCGTCCAGTTGATTGGGTCATTCAGGAAGTGGTAGAGGACCTTTATTGAGGATAGACTAGTGTTCATACAGAGAAAGCTGGAAAATGCCTCAGCACGAGTCCCAATACGACTCGTAGGTTCTTGGAACATGTCGTACCAAGACTCATAGTGTGTTGTCCGGAGCATTCAATAGATGTTTGGTGGAGGATTCACGACTATCTACCATGACTTGTACAAGGATAGTACGAGTCGTACAGATGAATCGTGGTAAAGGTTTAGAGAGTTTAGTAGAAAATTGGCTTGAGACCATGATTGGATGTTACGACTCATATCAGGGTTGTATGAGTCGTACTAAGGGATCATAGGTTGGGGGTTCAGGGGAGGATCTTAGGCTTCTATGCTTAGTAAGAGTCGTAGGATCATGGCACGACGCTGCAGCACAAACACATAGAGAAACGGCGACGANATAGGTTGGGGGTTCAGGGGAGGATCTTAGGCTTCTATGCTTAGTAAGAGTCGTAGGATCATGGCACGACTTGTAGGAGGACTCGTACTGCTGGAAAATATGTTTTTAAATGCGAATTTGTAAGGGTGTTTTTGTAACTTTCTATACTTTTAACTCCTAAATGAGGTAGTTTTGGGTTTCCTAAGGGGAGTATTTATGGGTTAAACTAAGCCTAAACTCACATTCCTCTCCCAAACACCTTAGATTGAAGATCAAAACCTCTCAAGGCTCTCAAGCAATTAGGGCTCTTCTTCTTCTAAACTCTCATGGGTCGCAAGTCTAAGAAATAATTCACCAAAGACCACGTATGTGGGGTTATGAATGAGAGATTTCTTCCACCCTAATGTCCAATATCAAGTCTAAATTCATGATTTCAATTTCTTCAAGTCTCCAATTATATTTTTGATGTATTTCTAGGGTTACACCTTTTTTGTTGAAAAACTCCATGATCTCTTATAAAATTGATTCTCTCATGATTCTATTTATGTTTTTATGATTATAATTACATGATTTCTATGAAAGACTCTCATGAATCTCTACTTTCAAGTTATGATGAATTATCCAATTATGAATGAATTTTATGAATCTTAAGTTTATGTATCATGGTCGAATCAACAACATTGTTTTCATGGCTAGTTCATGTATTTTAAGAAATTTTTATGAATTTCATGATTTAAACTAGCTCATGAAAAACTAAGTATGTTTCATGATTATGATTTTGGGAGTAGTATTTAATACCGAATAGTTCGGGGTTTCAGCATGCATCTAGGTCTCAGAACTACGTACCACCATAGCCATGATGGGGTCCTCTTTGAGAGTGTCTCCCATGCCTAAATGGGCCCATGAGTGATATCATGACTTCATGGTTCTTACCCTTGGAAAGGTAGGAACACACCTCCTAGCTAGGGTTACAAGTTGGACTACATGTATGCTTACTTAGAGTATGTCGGTTATGAGAATCTTCCGTTGTTCCATAATTTTATATGCATGTCCATGCTTATGACTTATGATATTACGACTCATGATATTTTGGCTCAATATACACTTTATGAGATCTTACTTATGATTTTAGTCATGTCCAGCTTTATGATTCATTTTTGAAAACCTTGAGCCATTATACTCAGTTTATGATCAGAAACTCATATTTTAGCTTATTTTATACTCATGACTTAAGATTATTATTTTACTATCATGTTTTACTTATCCTATATAATCAGTACATTTAAAGTACTGACTACATACTTTTGTGTTATATTGTCTCATAATATAGGTTCGGGTGATCTGTCTCAACCCCAACGTTAGTTTTGTTCTTGCTTCTGTCAGCCCATCTTCAGCTTTTGGATGAGTCCTCATCATATGAGAATATTAGTTCAACCTTATGTTCTTCCTTTATGTTTTCTGTTTTTCAGATTTAGTAGAGCTAGTTAGGGATTTTGTCCCTTCAACTCATCTTATGTTTTAGAGGCTTTTAGACTTGACGTATAGATATTCAACTATGTTGACATGTTGTCCCTATTGATGAGTTTTATGGTATCTTAGACTTCTGCTCATGTTATCATTTATGCTTTATTCAGCTTAGTGTATGCTTATGGTTATATTATGCATGTGTCATGTGTTAGCTTGAGTCATTCATGGTTCTAGGTCCCGTGTCGCTTCTGGGGTCTATGCTCAGGTCGTGAAAAACTTGGTATTAGAGCATCAGGTTTAGGTGTGTCCTAGGGTGTCTGAAATCTGCATTGAGTAGAGTCTTTTTCATAGGTGTCAAGCACGCCACACTAATAAGAAAGAGGCTAAAAGATGTTTTAGAAAACTTCCCTTATTTAATGATTCTATGTCATGCGATAAAGTCCAACTCTCTTACCTTTCTAACTCGTGTTACAAACGTTTTGCAGAAAATGCCTCCCTATAGAGCCAACAAAAGAAGAAATAACAATGGAAATGGCAATAGGAATCAACCAGCCCCACCTGCTCCAGCGGATATTTTGAATGTGTAGGTGACTCATGTTGAGTTTAAGGCTGCCTTTCAGATTTGGCACATACTATGATGGCCCAGGTCAACTAGCAGGCGGTTGCACCTGTGAACCCTAATGGGGGTGCTGTGGCAACTAAAGTGCGAGAATTCACCAGGATGAACCTGCCAGAATTTCATGGTTCAAAGGTGGACGAGGATCTACAAGAGTTTGTTGAGGATATCCAGAAGATTACCCAGATTATGGGGATTTTCAAAGAGGAGAGTGCGGATTTGGCCTCCTATCAGTTTAAGGGGATTGCTCACATTTGGTTCAGGTAGTGGAAGGAAGGTCGTAGGGCAGACACAGTTCCCTTTGATTAGGATAAGTTCATTATAGCTTTCTTAGACAGGTTCTTTTCTCGAGAATTGATTTCATCAACCTGAAGCAGAATAACATGATGGTTCCTAAGTATGCCTTGAAATTCACCCATCTATCCAAGTATGCCTCGAAGATAGTTGCCAAGTCAAGGGCTCGCATGAGCAAGTTTGTATTGGGAGTCTCAAATTTAGTGGTCATGAAGTGCAGGACCACTATGGTTATTAGTGATATGGATATTTCTCGACTCATGATTCATGCCCAGTAGATCGAGGAGGAGAAGTTGAAGGAGAAGGAGAAGGAGAGGGACACTAAGAGGTCTAGGATAGGGAACTTTGAGATTTTCACAACAAAGGACAGGCGGTGGACATCACTCACAGTTCCATCAGAGGTTATCATCCCCAGCTCTATCGTCAGCTAGTGTTCCATCCAGGGTTAGGGGGATCAGAGGGTTAAGAGCATCAGGCTCTAAGAGTTAGGGAAACATGTTCGAGGAGCTCACTTCCAGCTTGTAGGAGGTGTCATGAACCACCTTAGAGAGTGTATGATTGGCAGGGATGCTTATTTTGGGTGTGGTAAGCCCAGACACAAACATTGGCCTTCTTCCAAACATAGTGACGGTAGAGGCCATGCCCCAGCCACCTCTTCAGCAGCTCCGGTAACTTGTCCATCTCAGTAGAGTGCATCTTCTAATGCTGGTGGCAAACAACATTAGAACCGTTTCTATGCACTATCATTCCGTCAGGAGCAGGAGAGCATATCCAAAGGCTATATTATCCTTCATGACACCCTATGCGGCTATCAGTTTTGGTGTTAGTCCTGAAATACTATTAGAACCATTCTCAGTCTCTACTCTTATCGGTGAGTCAGTCTTAGCACGGAGGATACATATAAATTGCCTTGTTATAGTTCTTCAGAAATTCACCTCAATCGATTTCATAGAGTTAGACATGACTGACTTAAATGTTATTTTTGGCATGGATTTTTTGTATGTTATTATGCTTCGGTTAATTGTAGAACCTGAACAGTAGAGCTTCGATTTTCAAATGACCAAATCTTGGAATAGAAGGGTAGTTCAGTCGTGCCTGTAGTTCATTTTAGATGGTCTCCATGGGTTGTGTATATCATTTAGTTTGGGTTAAGGATTCTGCGTTCGAGACCCCGATTCTCCAATCAGTCCCTATTATTTTTGAGTATCCAAAGGTGTTCCCAGATGATCTACCAGGAGTCCCTCCCTAGTGGGAGATTGACTTTGGGATCGATCTTCTCCCTGATACGCAACCTATATCCATCCCTCTTTATAGAATATCTCCAGATGAGCTAAAGGAGTAGAAGGAACAGTTGAAGGATCTCTTAGATAAGGGTTTCATCAGGCCTAGTAAGTCCCAATGGAGTGCTCTAGTCCTCATTATACGAAAGAAGGATGGTTCTCTCAGAATGTGTATTAACTACCGTCAAATGAACAAATTCACAATCAAGAATAAGTATCTCCTCCCGGGATTGATGATTTGTTTGATCAGCTTCAGTGCGCTAGATGATTTTTCAAGCTAGACCTTAGATTCGGCTATCACCAGCTTAGAGTTAGGGAGTGTGACATTTTGAAGATAGCCTTTAGGACTCGGTATGGTCACTATGTGTTCACAGTTATGTCTTTTGGGCTAATGAATGCTCCCGTAGATTTTATGAATTTGATGAACAGGGAGTTCAAGCAGTACTTGAATATGTTCGTCATTGTCTTGATAGATGATATCCTTGTGTATTCTCAGAGTGAGGAGGAGCATACTACTCATTTGAGGATTATGTTGCAGACTCATAAGGACCATCAGATGTTTGCTAAATTCAAAAAGTGTGAATTTTGGCCAAAGCCAGTTGCATTCCTTGGTCATATAATATCTAATGAGGGTGTGCAGGTAGACTCTCAAAAGATTGAGACAGTGAAGAACTAGCCTAGACATGTTACTCCTATTGACATTAGAAGCTTTTTAGGCTTAGCTGGCTACTACCAGAGGTTCGTAGACGGGTTTTCACCCATTGATGCACCTTTGACTAAGTTGACCCAAAAAAGGTTAAATTTTGGTGGTCAAATGCTTGTGAGAGGAGCTTTCAGGAGTTAAAGACCCAACTCATTTTCTCTTTGATTTTAACTCTTTCAGAGGGCACAAATGGTTATGTGGTATATTATGATGCTTTGAGGATCGACCTTGGGTGTGTGTTTATGCAGCATGGGAAGGTTATTTGTTATGCCTCGAGACATCTTAAGCCTCATGAGAAGAATTATTCGACACACGACCTTGAGATAGCAGTGATGGTTTTTGACTTGAAGATTTGGAGGCATTGTTTATATGGAGTGCATGTGGATGTGTTCACGACCACAAGAGTCTCCAGTATGTGTTTACTCAGAAGGACCTGAATTTTCGACAAAGGATATGACTTGAGTTTCTCAAAGACTATGACATGAGTGTCCTTTACCATACAGGAAAGGCCAATGTAGTGGCGGAAGCCCTTAGTAGATTGTCTATAGAGAGTGTGTCTCGTGTTGAGAATGGTAGAAAAGAGTTGGTGAAAGATGTCCATAGGCTTGCATGATTGGGGGTTTGCCTTGCGGATTCGATAGATAGCAATGTTATTGTACAGAATGGTGAGAGTCTTCATTGGTGTCAGAAGTTAAGGAAAGACAAAATGAGGATCCGATTTTGGTCAAGTTGAAGGAACGTACGAAGTTAGAAAGTGGAGGTTTTCTCCCAAGGGGGAGATGATGTATTCCGATATCAAGGCCGACTATGTGTTCCAGAAGTAGGTGACTTGAAAGAGCAGATATTGAGAGAGGCTTACAACTCTTGGTATTCAATACATCCAGGTGCCACCAAGATGTACCATGACCTACGGGAAGTCTATTGGTGGAATGGCATGAAGAAGGACATTGCAGGGTTTGTGGCTAAGTGTCCAAATATCCAACAGATAAAGGTTGAGCATCAGATACATGAGGGTATGCTTCAGGATATCAGTATTCCTACTTAGAAGTGGGAATAGATAAATATAGACTTCATCATTGGTTTACCTCATACGTGCCGACAGTATGATTCTATATGGGTGATTGTGGATCGGATGAATAAGTCATCATATTTTCTACCAGTTAAGACTACGGATTCAACTGAGAATTATGCTAGACTTTACATTCGGGAGTTAGTCCAGTTGCATGGTTCCCGTTGTTTATCATCTCAGATAGGGATACTTAGTTCTCTTCTCAATTTTGGAGGTTGTTTCAAAAAGTCCTTGGTACTCAGGTTAAGCTTAGCACATCTTTTCACCGGCAGACAGATGGTCAGGCTGAGCGGACCATCCAGACTCTAGAGGACATGCTGAGAACTTGTGTTCTTGATTTCAAAGGTAGTTGGGATGATCACTTGCCTCTCATTGAGTTTACCTACAACAACAGTTACCACTCCAACATTCAGATGGCTCCGTTTGAGGCTCTTTACGGGCGGAGATGTAGGTCACCTATTAGATGGTTTGATGTAGGTGAGGCTACATTGATAGGGACATATTCGATTCATGATGCTATGGAGAAATTTTAACTTATCATAGAAAGGTTTAAAATATAGCCTATAGTCGTTAGAAATTATATGCGAATGTTAGAAGGAGAAAGCTTGAGTTCGCGGTTGATGATTGGGTGCTTATAAAGATGTCACCCATAGAGGGGTTATGAGTTTTGGCAAGAAAGGGAAGCTTAGTCCCTGATATGTTTGTCCTTATAGGGTTCTGAGGCGCGTTGGCAATGTGGCTTATGAGTTGGAGTTGCCGGCGGAGTTGGCTTTGGTGCATCCAGTTTTCCATGTATCCTTGTTGAAGAAGTGCATCGACGATCAGCTCTGGTAGTATTGGTAGAGAGTGTTAGGGTGAAAGATAGTATCACTTATGAGGAGGTTCCAGTTGAGATTCTTGACAGTCGGGTTCGCATGTTGAGGAACAAGGAGGTAGCTTCCGTGAAGGTTTTATGGAGGAATCAGCCTGTTGAAAGAGCTACGTGGGAAGCTGAAGTAGATATGATGGCTAAATACCCTCATCTTTTCCTTCCATCCCAGTTCCAGTTTGAGGTACTAGTTTCCTCTTCCATATGGTATTCAGTTCATGACTCTCAGTTACTCTCATGTTCTAGCATGTATCTATGTTTCATGAATTCAGTTCAATCATGTATCTCAGTCTGAGTCAGTCACTCCATCAATGTTCAGTTTATAGCATTTAATATTTGGGATTGCAGCTCTTTCCCTATTCTTTCGGCTTATTTAGTCTCCATTCGAGGATGAATTATCTCAAGAGGGAGATAATGTAACACCCTAAAATTTTCTAAGACTAGACCCGATGGTTGGATTTTGTTCATGCAGAGAAAGCTAGAAAATGCCTCAGTACGAGTCTCAGTACGACTTGTAGGTTCTTGGTATAAGTCGTACAAAGACTCGTAGTGTGTTGTCCAGAGCATTCAACGGATGTTTAGTGGAGAAGTCATGACTGGATACCACGACTCGTACAAGGGTAGTACGAGCCGTACTAATAAATCATGGTAAGGTTTCAAAGATTTTAATAGGATATTGGCTTGAGACCACGATTACATGTTATGACTCATTTCAGGATTGTACGAGCCGTACCGAGGGGTCATACATTGGGAGTTCAAAGGATTGTTCAGGGGAGGATCTGAGGCTACCATGCTCAGTAAGAGTCGTAGGATCATGGTACGACTTGCAGGAGGACTCGTACTACTGGAAATGTTGTTTTCAAGTGCAAATTCCTACAGGTGTTTCCCTAACTTCCTATGTTTTTAACTCCTAAATGACGTTGTTTTGGATTTTCTAAGGGGAGTATCTAAGGGTTAAACTAATCCTAATCTCTCATTCCTCTCTCAAACACCATAGACTGAAGATCAAAACCTCTCAAGGCTCTCAAGCAATTAGGGTTCTTCTTCTTCTAAACTCTCTTGGGTCTCAAGTCTAAGCAAGAATTCATCAAAGCCCAAGATATGTGGGGTTATGAATGGGAGATTTCTTCCTCCCTCATGCCCAATATCAAGTATAAATTCATGATTTTAATTTCTTCAAGTCTTCAATTATGTTTTTGATGAATTTCTAAGTTCAGCCAAAACTCACACTTGCTAAACTTAGCAAATAGCTAATGGTCCTAAAGTGTTTGCAGCACAATCCTCAAATGAGCAGCATGCTCCTCCTCGCTTCAGAAATATACAAGGGTATCATCTATGAAGACAACAACGAACATATCAAAATACTGCTTAAACACCCTATTCATCAAATCTATAAAAGTTGTAAGAGCATTCGTTAGTCCAACAAATATAACTACAAATTCATAGTGACCATATCGAGTTCTGAAGGTTGTTTTTGAAATGTCACACTCCCTGACTCTGAGGTCTATCTTTGAGAAACAACTAATGCCCTGAAGCTGATCGAAAAAGTCATCAATCCTCAGAATGGGATACTTATTCATAATTGTGACCTTGTTCAATTAGTGGTAGTCGATGCACATCCTGAGAGAACTATCTTTCTTCCACATGAAAAGGATTGTAGCACCCCATGGGGACTTACTAGGCTTGATAAAACCCTTGTCTAAAAGTTCCTTCAACTATTCCTTCAACTCCTGAAGCTCATCCGGGACTATTCTGTAAGGAGGAATGGATAGGGGCTACGTATCAAGGAAGAGTTCTATCCCAAAGTCAATTTTCAGCTTGAGAAGGACTCCTAGTAGATCATCTGGGACCTTTGGAAATTCAAAAACAACTATGACTGACTGAGGAGTCAGGGTTTCGGGCTTAGAATCCTTAACTCAAACTAAGTGATATACACAATTCTTGGAAATCATCTTTCTGGTCTTAATAAAGAAGACAAAGCGACCTACAAGCACTGTGGAACTACCCTTCCACTCCAAAACTGGTTCACCTGGGAATCAAAATTTTGTTATTCGGGTTCTATAGTTGACTTAGGCATACCAATAATACAACCAATCCATGCTAAAGATAAAATCAAAGTCGGTCATGTCTAACTCTACTAGATCAACTATGGTGACTTTCTGAAGAACCGTAACTGGGCAGTTTCTATATACCCTCTGTGCTAAGACTGACTCACCGACAGGAGTAGAGATTGAGAGGATTTTGGGACTGACACTAAAGCTAGTAGAAACATAGGGGGTAATGAAGGATAATGTGGCCTCTAGATTTAGAAATGCATAAACATCAAGGTGGTAAATTTGTAACATACCTGTGACCACATCTAGCAAGCTCTCCTGATCCTGGTGTGATGAAAGTGGATGGAAACAGTTCGGGCATTGTCTTCCACCTACACTAGATGAGGCACCCTACTGGGATAGGCGAGCGGCTGGAGCTACTGAAGAGGTGGTTGCGGCACAGCCACTATCGTGACCTTGTCTAGCTAATTGACAATCCTTGAGTCTATGATTGGACTTATCACACCCAAAAAAAGCATCCTTGCCAACCAAACACTCTCTAGGGTGGTTCCTTCCACACTTATTAAAAGATGGGAATGTGCATCCTCCGGACATGCTCCCCTAAGTCTTAGAGCCTTGTTCTCTACCCTTCTGATCACCTCTGGGGGATAGGACGCTAGCTGATGATGGAGCGGGGCTGATGACTTTTGATGGGACTCTGAGGGATGTCCACTGCTTGTCCTCTACTAAGAGAACTCAAAGTTTCCTATTCTATCCCTCTTGGTCTCCCTCTCTTCTCCATAAACTTCTCCTCAATTTTCTGGGCATAAATCATGAGTCGAGAGATATCCATGTCACTGATAAGCATAGCGGTTCTGCACTTTGACCACCAAATCTGAGACTCCTGACACAAACTTGCTCATTTGAGCCCTCGGCTCTCTGGAGCATATTTACACAGTTGGGTGAACTTCAAGGCATACTCCTGAACTGTCATGTTGATGAACTCTGCAACATTTTCCTACCTCAACTCCCGAGGAAAGAATCTTTCTAATAAGGCTATCATGAACTCATCCCAATCAACTAAAGTTGCATCTACCCGACGACCTACCTTCCACTGCTTGTACTATATATGAGCTACCTCCTTCGGCTGATAAGATATCCAATTTGCACTCTCCTCTCCGGTGATCCCCATAATCTGACTGATCTTCTAGATCTCATCTATGAACTCATATGGAGCCTTATCCACCTTAGAACTGTGAAACTCCAGCGGGTTCATCCTGGTGAAGTCTCGTACCTTTGTTGTTGCAGCACTCCCATTTAGGTTCATAGGTGCAACTTCCTGCTCGTTGACCTGAGCCTTCATGGCTTGTGCCAACATCTGAAAGGTAGCCCTAAACTCTACACGAGTAACTTGCTCACTCAAAGGATCTGCTAGAGCTGGTGTGGCTGGCTGGTTCTTATTGCTATTTCTCCTTCTGTTGGCTCTTCGGGGAGGCATTCTCTACAAATATGTATAGCATGAGTTAGAAGAGTAAGGAGAGTTGTACTTCATCACAAGATACAAAACATGAAAGAACGAAAGTTTCCTAAAATGTATCATATCCTCTTCCTCATAAGTGTCGCGCGCTTCACACCCATTAAAAAGACTCTACTTAACGCGGCTTTCAAACACCTAGGACACTTCCAAATCTGATGCTCGATACCAAGTTAGCCACAACCTGAGCAGGGAACCCGGACGCGACATAAGACCTAGAATCATGAATAGCTCCAAGTTAACCCATGCTACATGCATATAATAAACTTCAACATACAAAGTAGGTGGAAGCAAATAATGAGACATAACATTTGCGGAATAAGTCTGAGATATCATAAAATGTAAGACTGTGACAACATGAGTCAATCCACTAAACATCTAAACATGCCCTGAAAAGCCTCTAAACATCTGATGAGCTAAAGGGACAGACCCCCAACTAGCTCTATAAAATCTGAAACTAAAATGACTAAGAGATGACATAAACCAAAATTATTATCCTAGGATGATGAGGACTCATCAATCAACTACTAAATTGGGGACAGGAATGTATCTAGCAGCGGGGTTGAGACTGAACACCTAATACTATATCATGAGTGATATAGCACAAAATATGTTGTCAGTACTTTGAATGTACTGAGTATTTAGAATAAGTAAAACATAAGAGTAAGAACATTTAAGCTAAAAATCATGATCGTGATATAGTCATAACTCATATAATATGAGATTTCCAGAAGTATAATGACCCAAGGTTTTAAAACATAAACATAGAGCTTAACATGTTTAAAATAGTAAGCAAATTCATGAAACTAATTAATGGGCCAACAATACTATAAGTCAATGCATCATAAAATATGGATGTGAAGAGAGGTGGAACGAGAGGTTCTCATAACCGACATAGTCCAAGTGAGCATCATGGAGCCCAACCTGTAACCCTAGTCTAAAGGGTGTTCATACCTTGTCAAAGGTAAGAACCATGAAGGTAAGAATTCACTCATGAGCCCGTTCAGGCAAGGGATACACTTTCAACTAGCAAGTACTCCTTTGTACCGATGGTGGCACATAGTTTTGAGACCTGGTGCACTGAAAACCTGGCCTACTCAGTGTTAAATACTACTCCCAAAATATATATAGTACTCATAACATACTTGAAGCATGATAGTTTTGCATAGGCTAGTTTAAAAATTATGTAGATTTATAAATTTATTGAAATACGTGAACTAGACATAACCTTGAAATTCATGAGATTCATAAATAATTGAGAAAAACATGCTAACTTGAATATAGATAGTCTCAATCTAGGGATTAGAGCATTCTCCTAAAACAGTCATTGCCAACCCATCATTGTCAAATTTGATGCTCCTGAAAAATTGAATACGCAAACTGAAAACCACAAAAAAAAGTAAACATTTCCTTTACAGTAATAAAGATTTTATGTAATAAATTTTACCAATATTCAGCAAAGAAAAGCATTATATAAGAAGAGAGGCATATCTCGATTGAAACATTAAAACCGGAAAAAGTTTGAGGTTTTTGTTTATCCTAAACTTGATACTGTTGAATTTATATGAGGTTAAGAATAAACATCTCAATATTACTTGTTTAAGTTTGGTCTAATAGGAATTTAAATATCATTTGTCTTAAGTCAACTAAAAAGAGAACAAATAATGTAAATAAAGAACGAGATAAGATTAGTGAGCTCGAAAGTTTCTTGTGTGCAATGGATCTGATGATGTGGAAGTTGAGTTTATCCACTGATCTAGATCCATTCTGAGGATCGAGATGAATAAAATAAAGACTTAATTAGAAAGAAGCAGTGAAAACTTGGAATGTAAGTAAATGACGTATTGCTTTTTGTATTGCTTGGACTTTGATTCCTCTACAATTGTGTCAAAGCTAATAATTATATCATATATAGATAATACATTGACTAATAAAAAAGTTCCACATAAGACCTAGAATATCACATCCAATGGATGCCTTCCACACAGAAATACTGTTAGTAGTGCCAACTAATATTCCTCTGTATTTTATAGGAGGTTGTAGAAGTTATTATAGTATATTTGTCCTTTTTGTCTCATGTGCCACATCATCGAAATATGATTCTTTTTTCTATCTTTAAGTTAGGAGTTCCTTCCTTCTTATCGATGACGATCAGATCATGCCCCTCACCAAGATTGAGCTTTCTTGGGCACCTCTTTAAAGATATGGCCATATCACCAGACTGGTTTCCTTCGAGTATGTTTTTTCCATGTCATGTGTCTTAACTTCTACCATGCCACATGCTCAGGACACTTATTCACCCTATACAGATAATCCCTCTACTTTTTGGACATGTCATCAATGAAGTTCAAGAAGACGTATTTCTTTGTCCTACACTTGGCGCTTGGATCCTAGGACTCTTTCGGAATGTGAGAATACATTGGTCCTACTATGATAAATGCACTTTCAAAGTGTGGCACGGTTATTGATTTGGGAACGACTTGTCAAAACAAGATAATTTTAATTCCCTATATCTTACCTATAAATTATGGCTTTTCACTCATTTCAACTTTCTCTATTGTTCTTGAAGTTTTTCACTATTCTATTTAGATTTTGCATCTTTATCCTTTCTTTTCCGCCAATTATGTCTTCTTCTTCTCCTAGTTTCATAAACTCTCTTCTCCTCGGGGGTGGTCCCAAGAAAGGGAAAAGGAGTGATGGAGTTTCCTCTAAGCGCAGCATTGATACTATCGTTATCGGAGCCTTCTATTTTAAAGGAGGCTTTGAAAATTCTCCCATGCAGTCATGTCGGAGGTAGGGACAGATTGGTCGGCGATTATTCTTCTAATAAGTAGGGGTAGGCATGGTATGGTATATCCCGAATACC